>OX463229.1:10810250-11195547 GCA_949820135.1 Sylvilagus floridanus
CCTACCTCTCAAATAAATAAATAAAAATATTTTTAAAATAAAGGACTACAGCAAATAATCAGGCAGAACTTATGTACAGTCTTAGAGTTGTTAAAGTGGGAATATCACATGTTGACCTATCCTGCCCCTGGAGTATAACTTGTAATTCTCCTGCCTGAACTTTATGTTCTACTTCTTGAATACATTAGAAGAAGTTGATTAATGTAGATACTTAACAGGAACTGAAAGGGAGTAGGAAAGCATAGGTTGTTACATGTGTCTGTTAATTTTCAGAGAAATGTTCTGTTCACCATCTGTTTTTCCTCTGGATGGACTGTTTCTTTACCATAGCACACATTTAGCACACTCTAGTGGACAGTAGCTTTTTAGTTATCAGATTATTTTTCCCCAAAATTGTGTCAAATCATTCAAACTTTTTTAAGATGCATTTATTTATTCGAAAGACATAGTTACAGAGAAAGAGAGCTTGCATGTTCTGGTTCACTCCCCAAGTGGCTGCTATAGCCAGAGCTGGGCCAGGCTGAAGCCAGGAGGCAAGAACTTCTTCACCATCTCCCATGTGAGTGCAGGGGCCCAAATACTTGGGCCATCTTCCTCTGCTTTTCCGGACTCATTAGAAGGGACCTATATTGGAAGTGGAGCAACCAGAACTCCAACCAGCACCCATATGTGATGCCACAGTCAGGCAGTGGCTTAACCTGCTATGCCTTAACACTGGCCCTGAATTAATCATACTGTATTAGAGACTTCAGCCAGGTGCTTACTAGGTTGTGAAGGTTTCCCAATTTTATTTGACGTAAGTGAACCCAGTGAACAGGAATACCTTTGTTGGCCATTGGTGGTCACGCATCTTATGTGTTTTCTTTAGCAGGAAGAAGAGAGGCTTTACATGACTTGAAGATGTTTCCTCAGTGGTTTTCATCTTCAGTGAAATGAAACTGACATAGAGGAGCACTGTAGTCTTCCTCTGCCTCATACTTCTTGCGTCAAAGGACGTATTTTTGTTTCTATTTTAGGACTTGAGAATTTTTATGTACTGCTTTGTAGAAATTTTGAATGCATAAACATTGTCAAAGCCAGTCCTGATGAGTTGTTTTGGAAATAGATATCCAATAAGAAAAAAGTCAGCTTTTATGTATGCTTTTACAGAGTGATGGTGAGGATTTTAATTACATCACCGCGTTTTTCTTTGGAACAGCAGCCTGCCTTTACCAGGTAGGTGGTCTCCCATTTGTAAGAACACTTCCTTGTTGTTGATTATTTCAGGTGTCAATTTTAATAATTACTTGTACATTTAAAAGATGTATATATTTGTTTGAAAAGCAGAGTGACACACAGAAAGAGAGGGAGAGACAGAGAGATATTCCATCCAATGGTTCATTCCCCAAGTGCCCACAACAGGCTGAAAGCAGGAGCCCGGAACTCCATCTAAGTCCCCCACATGGGTGGCAGGGGCCCAGGCACCTTAGCCATCATCTGCTGACTCCTGGGTGTATTAGTTGGGAGCTACATTGAGATCAGAGTACCTGGGACTCCAGCCATCACACCAGTATGGGATGCAGGCATCCCAAACACCAGCTTAATTCACTGTATCACAGCACTAGCCACTGCTTCTACATTTTAAATAAGAAGAATGTCTGAGTTCTTTGCCTTTCTTGTAATTTGGGCCTCTGTTAACCTTATGGCTTATATCTCCATTTTGAGTAGACATAGATCTCAGAGAACTTGATGTTAAACTTTTTATTGTTGTTGTTGCAGTTTTAAAAAAGAATTATTTATCCATAAGGCAGAGAAAGAGGAGATTGGGGAGGGGAGAAGAGAAGGGAGGGAAAGGGAGGCAGAGAGGAGAAAGAGGGAAAATATCGATTTTCTATCCATTGATTGACTTCCCAAAAGGCCATGGCAGCTAGGACTGGGCCAGGACAAGACCAGGATCCAGGAACTCCTTCTGGGTCTCCCACATGGGTGCTAGGAACTAAAGTACTGCTGTTTCCCAGGTGTGTCAGAGGGGAGCTGTAACAACAGTGCAGTAGCTGGGACTCAACAACCGTTACTGTGATGTGGGATATGGGCATTACAAATGGTGATGCCTGTCTCAGTTTTAACCTTCTCTCTGTGCCTGGGCTTCAGTGAGGGGACACCACC
Source organism: Sylvilagus floridanus (assembly GCA_949820135.1). Lineage (NCBI taxonomy): Eukaryota > Metazoa > Chordata > Mammalia > Lagomorpha > Leporidae > Sylvilagus > Sylvilagus floridanus. The sequence goes on from OX463229.1 coordinate 10,812,396, forward strand.
TGCCTTATGGCAATAAGGCTACTTCTAGGCTAATGGTTTTGTACCTTGGGGGAAAGTCTTCAGATATAGAAAAAGCAATATTTTAGGGTGCTTAATCCAGTAGTGATAAATAGGGTGGGTACCAAGAGCAGAGATTGGACTCAAGAAACTTCGCTGGGAGATGATTCTGTTACTGTGGGCAGAGGGTACTGAGGGCGTAAACTATGGTAATCGCACTGAGGGGGAAAAATAGCACTTGAGAAAGAAGACTCATGGGAATGGAAGACAGGAGATGCAAGACTTATGGAGGAGAGATTTTTGCACTTGGATGACATAGAGACTAGTACATTTCCAAGGCTAGAAGAGGTTTTGTCATTTTAGGTTTTACATTTAAGCTCTTGATCCATTTTGATTTAATTTTATATACTATGAGAGAGATTTAGTTCTCTTAGTTTTTTGTTTGTTTGTTTGTTTGTTTTGCCTACAGATGGCACTATTTGTTGAAATGGCTTTTCCCACCATTTAATTCCTTTCACACCTTTTGCCAAAAATCTGAAAGGGCATATTTGTGTGGTATTGTTCTGTGATTCTGTATTCTGTTCCATTGACAAAAGGTTAACATTTCATGAGAACTGCAGGGTTTTTTTTTCTTTATTTGAAAGAGTTACAGAGAGAAGTAGAACAGAGAGAGAGGTCTTCCATCTGCTGGCTCACTCCCCAAATATCCACAATGGCCAGAGCTGAGCCAATCTGAAACCAGGACCCAGGAGCTTATCCTGGTCTCCCACATGGGTGTAGGGGCACAAGGACTTGGGCCATCATGCGATGCTTTTCCTAGGTACATCAGCAGGGAGCTGGATCAGAAGAGGAGCATCCAGATGTGAAGCAACACTCATATGGGATGCCAGTGCTGCAGGCTGGGGCTTTAACCCACTGCAGCACAGTGCTAGCCTCCCACAGTCTTAATTACTGTAGCTTTGTATTAAGTCTTAAATTCAATTTCCTTAGTAGTTATGGGGCTGTCCAAATTATCTGTGTCATATTGGGTAAATTATGACAGCCATGGTTTTTGAGGAAGTGATCTGTTTCAATTTGTTGACACACTTATGTGTGTAGAGTTGGTTGTAGTGTTCTCTCATCACCCTTTTAATGTCTACACATTCTGTAGTGATACCCTGATTCCTTTATGATACTGGTCATTTCTGTTTTCTCTTTTTTGTTGTCAGTCTTACTTGTTAATTTCATTGATCTTTTCAGAGAACCAGCTCTTGGTTTCATAGATTTTTTTTTCATATTGTTTTAAATTTTATTGATTTTCTGATCTTGTTGAGAGAAGAGTATTGAAATGTGGATTTGTCTGTTTCTCATTTCAGTTCTACTTTTGCTTCACATACTTTTCAGCTAAGTTGTTTGGTTCATACACATTTAGGATTGCTGCATCATCTTGGTAGATTGACCCATTTGTCACTGTCTAATTTCCCTCTCTGTCTCTGGTTATTTTCTTTGCTTTGAAATGTTTTTCTATTTATTTTATATTAATATACCTTGCTTTATTTTGATTAATGTATGTATGATATATCTTGTTCCATCCTCTTACTTTTGACTTGCTGTATCATTTAAACTTAGTTATGAAATTTACAATATGCGTATGTGTGTGTGTGTGTGTGTGTGTGTGTGTGTGTGTGTTAGCAGAGTTGGTTCATGGTTTTCACCTACTCTGCCCATATCTGTGTATTGATTGCTGTATTCATGATCAATGACATTTATAATAATTATGGATGTTGGGTTTACCTTTTTTCTTGTTTTTCCCTGTCTTCCCATGTATGGATTACTTAAACTTTTGTTTAGAATTCTGTTTCAACATACCTGTCATGTCTTTGAGGGCATCTCTATAGCTTTTTAGGTGGTTGTTTATCACAGTCTCCTTTTGTCATCATTTATCAGTTCTAATGAAAGGAAGGTAGACGTTTCACCTCCGTAGATGTCATTTTGCCTTCACCTATTCATAATTGCCTTAAATAGTTTATCTACACATATTTTGAAGCCACATCGGACAATCTTATGGTAACTTTTGCTTCAACCATTAGACAGAATTGAGAAAATTCAAAAGGAAAAGGAAAGGCTCATACCTAAACACATTTTTGCTTGCCATGTTCTTTCTTTCTCAGTGTTCCAAGAGTCCTTCTTTTTATTGTTTCCTTGGTGTCTAGAGAGCTTCCTTCGTCTATTCTGTATTAGTCGGCTTTTTATGATTGCAACAAAATACTGAAGACAAGCTACTTGGGAGGGAAGGCAGTTTATTTTAGCTCATGGTCTTGGAGATTTTGCAGGCCAAAATCAGATGTCCCTGTTGGTTTGGCGTCTGGTGATGGCATTCTTGCTGGTACTGTCCCCAGGTATCACATGGCTAGAAAGAACACCTATCTGATTGGGTCTGTCATTATGTAGTCACCATGATTCAGTCATGGAGATCCCGCCCCAACAACCTGGTCCAATAAAATCACTTCTGAAGGCCCCACTTCTAAACACCATGATTTGATCAAATATCCATCCTCTTTGGACTATTAACCTAAGACTCTGCAGGCCATGTCTTACACATGGACCTTTCCAGAACACCCAAGCTAAGGTCCAAACCATAGCAGCAAATTCTCTCAGCCTTCTCTCATCTGAGAATGTTTTTTTATTGTCCCTCTGTTCCTAAAGGATGTTCTTGTTGGATATAAGATTCCGGGTTGATAGCTCTTTTCTTTTAGCTCTCAAGAGCTCTTGCACTTGTTTCCAGCCTCTACAGGTTCTGATGGGAAATCCACTGTCTTGTTGCTGGTGAGAAATCCGTTGCTTCGTTACTGATGGACGGAGGTAAATGTCCATGCTGGGGATGATTTCCACTGACGTCACTGAGGGAGGAGGGGACGGGGTGGGTTCCCATCCAGTGAGAAGGAAAATCCTGCCTTCCTGCCTGACTGTTCTGAAGTCACATGAGGTGGGGTGTGGGACGCCTCTTTTCAGTGTTCTGTGTGGTTGTGAATAGGATGATGTTTGGCTGGGGTATGGTTGTTGATTACAAGTTTTCTGCCTTGCTGATCTTTTCTTGATCTTTTGAACTTTTTCCTTTCTTGGGAGAGCAGGGGGAGTTCTGCATCCCTTGGCATTGCTAGTTGCCAGTTTCTTCAGCTGCACATCAGGATGTACAAAGCACAGAGGAAGCCTGCAGAAGTCAGCACTGTGTTGTTCCTTGGGTCTCAGGGCACTCAGCTTGTCTGCCTCCCCTCTCCACCAAGCAGTCTTCCTGTGCTTGTCTTACATCACATCCAGGGTGCTCAACTGGACATAGCAGGGCGAATAGGCAGACGTCTGCTCTGTATCTACAGAAACAAAGTGTGGACATCATGAAATTTTACCTCCAAATACTAAGAACACAAACACTGTCTGTATAACCTTGAAGTATCACATTCAAGACATTTAACATTGATAGTTGTTATTTAATATAGACGTCATATTCACATTACTTCAGTTGTCTGCAAAATGTTCTTTACTACTAGTGTCCCCTGATCTAGGAGTATGCAGTTTTGTTGAGGTGTATCTTTTCTCTATACTACAGTCACCCAGCTGTTTTCTTGTCATTTTGTTTTGATCTTTTACCACCTGCAAATCTTTCAAGAGTTCTGCATGTCCCTTACCGCATGTCCAACAGTCTGGATTTGCCTTGATCATGTTTTAATCAAGGTTAAAGATTTTGATTGCGGTACTGTGTAGTGGAATATGTGTGTGCCCCCTTACATCGCTCAGAAAACATGCAGTAACCTGGTTTGATCATGGTTAAAGTGAGGCTCTCAGATCTCTCCAATGCAAAGTTATATAATTCTTTATAATTAGTAAGCAATCTTTGGGGTAAGACTTTTAAAAACCTTTAAGCAGCCCGCACACGCGGCCTCTTCCAGCGGCGCAGGTTAGCGCCACGCGGACGCCGCCCGCCTGGCTCGACAGGGTCCCTGGATGCAGCCCCCAGACCCGGACCGACCTCGCCCCGCAGATACAGGTGGTTGGGCCCAGAGCGCGTGCAGCCGCCTCCTCTTGGCGCCTGGTCATGGGCCCCGCAGACACAGCTCCGCATGCGCGACCACCGCCTCCACTGAGAGCCAGGACCTGGGCCTCACCCAGGCAGATGCCACCCGGCCAGGAAGGCTCCCGAGAGCTCTGCCTAGGCTGCTTGGGCATCCGGTGAAGGGCTGGGCCCGGACCCACCGCACCCAGGGCCAGTGTGGGGACCCTCCTAAAGCTGTGGCTTTGCTGGATGAGCACGCACGTCGGGATTGGAGCGAGTGGTTGTCGTCTACCCCAGCACCAGTCCTGTTCCCCAGGAATGGTCAAACAGCCGGCTAAGGCCCGAGCGTGAGTGCAGGGCTGCTCGCGTGAGCGGGGCCCGGCCTTGCCCACGGAAACCGAGGAACCAGGGACCACCTGAGATGGGGCGGGGGGTGGCTGAAGCCTGTGTACCCTGTTACAAAGAAATTTCCCGAACTGCTGTGGGAGGACGCTAGGTGTAAGGCATCCCAGAACTGTGGCACTTGGGAATGGTCGTGGTGTGTTTGGCCGCCTGTCCAGCAGGGGGAAATAATGAGATTCCACCAAGCCTCTCAGGAATACTGCGGGTCCATCTCCAAACCACGTGGGTCGCTTAGAATCCCAGGGCAAAACCTGGTGTTCGGAGTTACCAGGGCTATCTCGGATTGAAGCTGCTTCTCCCCCACACCCCAGAGTTGAACAGTTCTTAGGCCACAGTGGTGACATGTCTCCCCAGAGTGGATTTCTGATCAGTGGGATGCACTGCCTCTTGGCCTATTTTGCTATTCTCAAAAATTATGTACCAGACACGTAGCTCAATCCAGAACTTTTTCACCATGGCTTTACATAGTTGCAAATTTAATTTCAGACATTCACCTAATGACGTTTTAAAATAAAAATTACATCTTATTTTAAAAAACACCCAATGGAATCTAAACAAAATACATGTAATACCTAGCCTCTAACTAAAAATTTTATGAACAAACTCTTCTAAAACAGTTTTTCTTAACTCATTTTCATTCCACTTCCTCTACAGAACCGCATCCTAATGTAATCTGTGCTTATGCGTGATGTCATTTTGCAAGGGACCTACACCAATGCAGTCACATTCACAGCTTCCGTATTTGTGACCTCACTTGGCTGCTAAAACTTGAACTGCTTTACACGCACATGCCCAGCTGACCTTGGGACAAGGCCATGCTCTGTTTTCTTGTTTAACCTCTCTGTAAACAGATGTTCTTTCCTCGGTGTATCTAGTGCCGTGTTCTTCACATGTCTGAACATTTTGTTAATGACTTTGCTGTGTTTAATGGTCCCCAAGCATAGTGCTGAAGTGCTGTCTGGTGGTCCCAAATGCAAGAAGGTTGTGATGTGCCTTACAGAGGAAATAAGTGTGTTAGATCAGTGCTGTTGGCCGCGAGTTACATGTTAATGAGTCAACAATAAGATACATCCAGAAAAAGAAAGAGATCCATCAACCTGTACGTGAGGCCACTCCAGACAATGCTATGGTCACATCTATAGTGCATAATGAAGCTATGGAGAAGATGGAAAAACAACAGAATTTGTGGCTTCATGAGAGGTTGACCAATAAAAAAGCACAGTAGACAGCATTGTCATGAGGCTGAAAGCCAAAGAGATCTACAGCCACGTCACTCAGGTCAAGAACATATGAAGCCCTTCTCTGCTAGTGCGGGCTGGCTGACACATTTCAAAATACAGTATAGCATGAACAATTTTAAACTTGTAAGCAAGGATGGTTCTGCAGACCAAGAGGCTGCAGAAGAATTTAAAAAATACCTGCTGGGTGTTATACATGAAAAGGGCTATGTTGGAGAGCAGGTTTTCAATGCTGCTGAGACCAGCTTGTTTTACAAAAATGTTGGCAAATAAACCTATGTAATGCAAATGGCCTCCACAGCCCCTGACTTTAAATGGCTCCAAGACCATTTGTTAGAGACCCAGCTGCTCTCTTCTGATCCAGCTCTCTGTTATGACCTGGGATAGCAGTAGAAGATGGCCCAAGTCCTTGGGCCCCTGTACCCATATGGGAGCCTAGAAAAAGCTCCTGGCTTTTGGTTTTAGATTGGTGTAGCTGCAGCTGTTGCAGCCCTCTGGAGAGTGAATCAGAGGATGAAAGACCTCTCTCTCTGTCTCTACCTCACTCTGTAACTCTATCTTTCAAATAAATAAAATAAACCCTTTAAAAACTTTTAAAGACATGAATTAAATATCAATTTTTAATATCATAAAAGCTAGTTTTAAAAAGATTTATTTATTTATTTGAGAGGCAGAGCTATAGGCAGAGAAAGGTCTTCCATCCACTAGTTCACTCCCCAAATGCTTGCAATGGCTGGAGCCGCACCAATCTGAAGCCAGGAGCCAGGAGCTTCCTCTGGCCCTCCCATATTGGTGCAGGGGCCCAAAAACAATTGAGCTATCTTCTATTGCTTTCCCAGGCCATTAGCAGAGAGTTGGACTGGAAGTGGAGCAGCTGAAACTCGAATTGTCGCCCATTTGTCGTGCCACCACCCAGGCAGAGACTTAACCTACTATGCCCAGCACCACCCCCTGCCAGCTCCTCTTCACAGCAGAATTCCAATTAATAAATGGATGGAAATGCAAAATCAACACAGTAATGATTATTGTAGAGATCATCAATAGGTACTAAAATTACTGGGCTAAAATGTAATAAGGTGTTTGCATAAATCTCATCCCTCCCTACATCCCCCACACACATTTACAAGATGCTCATAGTCACAGGGGGAATAATGGTGACTTCACAGGGCAGACACGGCCTTATCAAGTGATCAAGGTAAATACCACCAGTAATGAGACATATTCCCTGTCACCTCGGTGGTATTCCTCAGAAAATACTGGACACACCCAAATTGAGGGACATTCTCCAATATAACTAATATTTTTAAAGACTATTAAGGTTGTGGGAAAAAAGAAACTGAGGGACTATTACAAATTAGATGAGGCTTGACTACCAAATGCAAGTATCCTGGATTGGATTCTGGATCAGAAAAGACACCCTAGTGGGACAGCTGGCAAAATGCAAATAAAGTTTGGGTCAGTGCTCATTTCTGATAATTTCATTGCAGTTATGTAAGAGGATAACACCAAGGGGAACAAGGTGAAGAGAATGCAGGAACTCGTTTTTGTATTTTTTCTGAATCTAAAATTTTAAAGGAAAAGTTATTTTTTCAGCTTTCTTCAGTGAAAGTCGTTCAGATAAAATCTTATGATTCATTTTGCTTGGATAGCGGTCCTCTTTTTAAATAAGCAAAGTCCTATTTTGTGTAAGAACTAAACACACTTAGCAGCACACTAGCATCATTCCCTTCATGAAGCCTGGAGACAATCTGACACCAACCCGTGCGTCCTTCTTAGGACTTTGTGATCACATTTAACCCTCCATTACCAGGCTGTGACTTTGAGACACAGTCTAGAAAAAGCTCCATCTTCCATCATGGAGCACTCGTTATGTCCCGAGACCTGTCGTGAGCACTGGAGATAAATGAGTGAAGCAGTAAAAATGTCATCCCCAATGAAACTTAGATTTCCTTGGAAGGTTGTACATGACATCAGCAGTGGGTGTATTGTTCATGTGTATAGAGTATGTTGTGCAGGACAGGAAGGCAGCAAGGGTGCATGCCAGGGAGCACTCGACCATCTGGCTCACTCTCTTCCTTGCTTTATCTTTTCCATGACATGGCTGTTTGAGTGCTGTATTTAAAGTCCGTTTATAGTCCGCTCCGCTAGAATGTAAGCTGTGTGCGAGTGAGCACTTTGCTTTCCTCGCAGCAGCCGGTTGAGGGCCTCCGTCCACCTTCACTGGATCAATTCTCCCTCAGAAGTTCCCTCATGCTTTCCTCGTGTTGGTCCTTGCACCCAGTGGGGACCAGTACGATTTTGTTGATTTCATTGACAACCAGCCTGAGGTTCTGTGAGTTGCATTGTCCTGAGCAGCTGGGTGAGCCTTGGTCAGGTGCACCTGGGACCTTCTCAGACCCAGGAATGCTGCTTAGTCAGGCGCCTGTGCCCTCAGCAGTTGCCCAGCCTGTTTGCAAGGGAGTCACCCCCTTGAAATTCCATTTAAAATGGGATGCAAAGTGCTTTCCTTCTGAAAAGGTGGACAATGTATGAGGAAGAATCTCATTCCTTTTCAAGCCATGTAGCCCTCATAGCTGGGTGTTATCACCAGATGAAAAATACCCTTACTCCCTTATCAGAGTTTTACTCTCTGGCCGGTTCTGCTTTTTTGTTAGAAACAGCTGTCTGTTTTCCTGTAGCCTAATCATATTTTGTTCTTCTGTTTTGAACAATGTTATTTACTTGTGTACTATACCAGCTGGTGGTCAAGTCGTTTCTGACTTTAGGCTTGATCTGTCTGTGCGTCATGCATCTGTGCGGACTGTACAACCTCTGGCAGCTTTTCTTTCAGGTGACCATGGGCACATTTGTTACCCTGCAGATCTGGCTCAGGCAAGCTCAGGGTAAGGCTCTGGATCATGATGTCTGACCCCTCCCCTCAGACCTACTGCCTTGACCCTAGGGGAGAGGAGCCAGCAGCACATCCCGCCTGCCACTGTGATGGAGAAGCTGCTCACTGCTAAGGAGAAGCTCTGCTCCGTTTCTCACCTACTCCACTTCTTCAATTACCATGGCATGCTGAGAGCAAGAAAGACCTACTGGGAAAGCTCTGCATGGCCCCCAAGGATCACTGGCCCTGAGGCAGAGGCCTGTCTCTGCATACACAGTGATGTTCCTAAAATATGAACAGAAGAGGGAGAAAGTTAAGATATGTGAAAATGGAAAGGTGGTCATTGCCATGTTCCAGGGCCTCTAAGGCCAGAACGATGGAAACTAGTTATGCACAGCTGCATCAATGGATCAGAAGCATACCAGTTGCTTAGGTAAGTCTTCCCAGTTAGTGAGTTATTGCACAAATGTTCTAACTTAGGGGTCCCATAAGGTGCTTAAATGAGCAAAACTCTCAGTATTTTGACACAAATGTTCATGGTATGGCTGTGCTGTGGATCCTTGATGTGTCAACTTTCAAAGGCTTCCATTCCAGGGGTGTGCACACATGTGTGTGCAAACTCATGTGTGTATGTGTGTCTGTGTTGTGGGGGGCAGAGTTAATAGAGAATTTTGTTCCCATAAGTAAGAATTCTTACCCTAATCTAAAAACAGGCATCTGTTAAAGCTTGGAAACCCAGCTGAGACAAATGCCATGAATCGTGGAGAACCTGTGGTAGTTCTGTAGTTTTGTAACTTGTGTGGTGTGAGTGCGCTGTCCCTGGATCAGCTCTCAGTGTGGTGCTGTCCACAGTGCATCTGGTCTGGAGAAATGTCTGGCTCCACTTCTGCCAGGCCACATGTTTGGAATCCCCTTTGGCTCCTGCTTTGTCGCGGGTCTGCAGAAAAGAAGTACCCTCCTCACAGAGGAGGTAGTCACCCTGCAGCCAGACACCCGCTGGCCTTCTGTTCCAGAAAGCTCACTAAGTAACTCAAGGATGCACTGATTTGGATTTCCAAAGGGCACGATGAAGAGCGTGTGTGTGTCTGTGTGTGTGTGTGTCTTTGTCTTCTTCATTATGTTAACAGACTTAACAGGCAGAGCTGATTTATGGTCGATGGTAAAAGAACACAATTATTTCAAAGGCAGCCCCACTCAGATCACGCTTGTGAATGCTTTGCCTTACCACAAATTGTAGGTCATTCTTTCAGGCTACATTCTTGGTCCATGGTCAAGGCTTCTTGGAATTTCCCAGTTTTATGATCTCTAATAAAATTAAGGCTTTCCACCAAAAACTGCTCTGTTAAAATAAAACCCAAACTTTGGTTTCAGTTTATATGTTCTTGGTAAAAATGGAAAGAAACCCCTCCAGTTGCACAGGTTCCACATGAGTCTGGGAGCTGAGTCAGCTGAGAGTGACACTCCTGCAGCATTGATTAGCTTGGAGGTGTCTAATCATCTTTACTGGTGTCCTGGGACCGCTGTGGCATGCTGGTGGCTGGCAGCCTCCTGTGCAACACTGCATTTGCCAAAGACAAGCCATAGCGTGGCCACCACTCCTGCCAGGTCTCATTCCCGAAGGACCAGGCTGCATAAGGTACTTTGTGTTTGGAGTCACACTGTAGTTGGAAGCCATGTGGTTTGGCTCTTGTTTATTATCAGTGAGTGATGCTGACACGTGGGCACACAAGTGTCCTGTGTGTTGGCGAACAGCTTGGGGCCATGGGAAACTCAGGAAGAGAACAGGCTTAATTCTCAGAGTTCCTGAATTCAGTTTCCCCAGCCTTACAATGTTCTGTTTCCATGACAACCTTCAGTGCAGCCTCACCCCCAGTTCACATGTGCCCTTTGCTCCTGTGTCCCACAGCCCAGCAGCAGGACTGTCACCTGGCAGGCTCACAGAGCACAGGACTCATATGTCCCATTTCCTGTTTGCACCTGGTGTCCCATGCACAGCTGTGGCTTAGTGGCCTGTTCCATGCCAGGTGCTTTCTTTAAGGTGGTGGCAAAGGACTTTGCCCTTGTGCTCTGAGTTCTTCTGGTGCCTGGGACTGGTGACGAGGATGCTCGCTCACACTGATTGTGAGCCACTGCTGGGTCTGCATGGTTAATCCTTATGATGGCCTGGGCTGCAGGGAGGACACAGTCTCACCAGCACTTGAGAAACTGAGGCCTGTGCTGAGGGTGGTGTCACACTAGTGAGTGTGGATGTGGAGGTCAAGGCTAGGATACAGGTGTAGGTGATTGAAAAGCTGCTGCTCATTTTTCCATGCCACCGTGCCTCTGTGTGTTCTCACTGGTGCAGCAGCAGCGAGAGCTGCAGAAGCAGACATGGAGGGGCAAGGGCAGTGTATTCTGTGTGACACCACAGTGATGCTGAGAGTGTGCTCCCCACAGTGAACTCTCCTGGAGCCACCAGAGTTCTGAGGGCAATGAGCAACCTGGCCACACCCACAGCCTAGCTCTTGTGCGCTCATGACTTCGGTCCAGATCCATCTTACCCACAGCTCTGGCTCGTCAGCATCAAGTGAGTTTAAGGTGGATAACAACCTGTGTTTAAGTGTGTAAGGACCATGTATACAGGACCCAGACATTACTTTTTAACCAGAAGAGTGCTAACTACAGCTGTGTAACTATTCCAGACAATAAAGTCACTTCCTGAAATCCCTGCATGTGTGACAGTGATAGAGGACAGATGGCTTAGGGGCCATGAAGAGACCTGTGGGCCCCTTAGGTGTGAAGGGAAAGAAGGATCCAGTTCAGTATTTGTAGTAGGACTAAGGCATAAATCAGTGATTCTATTTTTAAAAAAATGCTTATTTATTTATCTGAAAGAGCTAGAGAGAGGGAGCGCTTCTGCCTGCTGGTTCATTTCCCAGATAGCCGCCATGGCCAGCACTGAGCCAGGCTGAAGTCAGGAGCCAGGAGCTTCTTCTAGGTCTCCCATGAGGTTTCTGGGGCCCAAACACTTGGGCCATCTTCTGCTGCTTCCCCAAGCACATTAGCAGGAAGCTGGATCATAAGTGGAATGGCCAGGACTCAAACCAGTGCCCACATGGGATGCCAGCGCCACAGTTGGTGGCTTTATCCACTACGCCACAGCATCATTCCCCTAGACTTGTCCTTTGAAGTCACTTTGTGGGAATTCTGGTTCAAGTGGTCTCTGTACTGAAAACATTAACCAAAAGAGAGGAGGTGACTCTTTGCATCATAGAATTATGATTAAGGGTTCAGAGCCAGCCTCCTTAGCCTTCACTCTGGCAGCACTGAGACCCCAGCACATCATTTAGCCTTTCTGCCTCGGCTTCTTCACGCGTGATGTGGGGCCACCGTGAGGGGTGAGTCAGGAAGCAGCACACAGTGCTAGGAAAGACATGGCCACCACCGGGGTGCTCTTGGTGCTGCGACTGTTACTTTAAAAGTGGGCCAAGTCTTCTAAATTACAGACACCCCAGTGTGACCTGTGCTTGCAGAGTTGTTCCAAAACGGCCACTCAAGACAAAGTCTGCTGGTTACACTGAGCAGGCAGGGGGCCAGCCCTGTGTGCAGATCTCTGCGTAGGGCACCGGGGATGTATCCAGACAAGAAGGGAACCAGCGGACTTGCACTTGCCAAACACCTGCTGTATACCCAGTGCTTTACATACTTTTTTTGTTGACAGAGTGGATAGTGAGAGAGACAGAGAGAAAGGTCTTCCTTTTTGCCATTGGTTCACCCTCCAATGGCTGCCACATTAACAGTATCCTGACTCACCTGTGTCCTCCAGTACCCATGGTCCCCAAGGCCCTGGAGCACAGGTGCGAGAGGAAGGTGTCTCTGGGAGCCTCACTAGCATTTTGGTCCCAACATACCTCACGGTGATATTATAATCTGAACTGCTGGACACTGTTGGATGGCAGTTCCCCCAGCACCACTCTCAAGGTCCCCTCCTGAGTGTGTGTGGACGGAGAAATGAGGGGCGGGCAGCCAGCAGCCTTCAACCTGCAACAGCCTTTGGGCACCAAGGGAGGGAGAGCTGAAAGGCATCCTTTCAAAGCAGAAATGTGGCCATGGATTTGAAAGGTTCATCTGGAGCAAAATGCCCATGGGGGGGCAGGAGGGAGTGCCACAAAATTCACAGGAAGGCTTCCCGACACTGGAAGACTAGTAATTCTTGGAGCTAACCTGAGACTGACTAACCCAGGTTCTGCCCAGGTCTAAATTAGAAATTGGCCAAAGGAAAAACAATGATAATGCAGGCCCCCAAGGGAGACCGGGGGGAGTCTGTACATTCATGTGCCCAACAGACTGGCAGTCAGAATGGGCTCTGGGAACAGACATGCTGTTTCTGAGTGCCAGGTGACCCTGCTGTGTTCATGGCAGGGACAAGAAGCTGCCCCCTTGATGCTCAGTCTTATGTGAGTCCCTCCCTTCTGTTTTCCTTGTCTTTGCCTTATCTTTCTTGACTTTGTTTGCTCTGGGAACCCACACTGGTCCTGTCTGGCGAATGGTTTGGGAACCTGGATGGGAAAGGCTCCTATCGGAGCTGCCGGCTGGCGTGTGGAGGCCCTGGGGTGGGGGTGGGGCTGCCTCCACCTGTGGACAGAGAGTGGTTCACCTGCATAGCCACATAGGGAGGCATGAAGCTCTCAGCTCTCTTGCACCTGTGTGTTTGGTCCTTAAATTTCCAAATCTTAATTAAATTGTGTTTCATTCGCACCATACATGTGATCCAGCCTTTGAAGACTGGATAGAGTTAGACAAACACAGAGAGCCCGAGAAGTCTAGAGGAGGAGGAGACCTTGCAGTAGCAAGCAGCCATTCCAGCACTTCTTTTGGCTCTGTCCCTGTGTCTCGTGGAGCTGTGAGCCTGCAGGTGGGGAGGGAGCATAGGAGAGCACGGAGCACATCTGCCTTCTTGAACCACCGCACCGCTTTATTGAAAATCTGGAGGGACCAGCTCCATGGCTCACTTGGCTAATCCTCTGCCTGTAGTGATGGCATCCAATATGGTCACCAGGTTCTGGTCCCGACTGCTCCTCTTCCAGTCCAGCTCTCTGCTGTGGCCCGGGAATGTAGTGGAGGATGGACCAAGTCCTTAGTCCCTGCACCCACATGGGAGACCAGGAGGAAGAACCTGGCTCCTGGCTTAGGATCGGTGTAGCTCTGGCCATAGCAACCATTTTGGGGGGGGTAAAACAATGGAAGACTCTCTCTCTCTCTCTCTCTCTCTCTCTCTCTCTCTATCTCTATATGTCAAATAAAAAAAGAAGAAAAGAAAACCTGGAAGGATAAGAGAGGCACCCTTGGGCAACTGGGTGGCAAGGCCTCTCTCCAGATGGGAGTCCAGGCTGCTGGCCCCCCTGTACCCATGCTGCCCCGGGGCATGCACACATGTCTCTGGACCTGGATGAGGCTCAAGAGAGGAGACATGTGCACAGGCTCTTTGTGCACCATTAAGTTTGTCAATAGGGGATGGTCAGTAGCCCATGATGCTCGCCTGGGTAACAGCAGCCTCACAGACACACCTCCTGACACGTGTGCTAGATAGGGTGGTCAAGGCCAGCATGGCTCAGCCTTGCCACTTCCCTTGCTTACAAAAGCATTGGTTCTCTTCAGGGTGTTGTGTGATTTGGACAGATTCAAACGCTGCAGGGTGACAGAGTGCTCTTGTGGCTGCCATTACAGTTGTGTCATTGGGGGCAGACAGAGTTGGCTCAGCACTGCCAGGGCTGAGCCCAGAGAGCTTTGCTGCCCTGCAGTGAGCAGGTTCAGCACCTTTTTTAGCCCCCATGTTCTACAGGTTATTTTGGATTGCTGCCCCCTCGTAGCCATTGCTGCAGTGACACTAGTGAAGTCATGGGTGCCTGCAGTCACACCTGTGTTAGACTTAGTCTGGCCAAGTCCTTCCGAAACAGGTTTCCAAGTCTGAATCTAACCATCACAGTAATGTTCTATTATCTGGGCAGCATCACTGAACCATATGCTGATCAGGTGATCCTTGGCTTTCGTAAAGTTCTGTGCCATGGAAAGCTTAAAAAAATGCAGCTCCCTGGTGAATGTTTAGCTTCAGCTTCCCTAGTGCACCAGGATTCGCTGTGCCCTCTGCTACTTGGCTGCTAACATCACACCACAGTCGAGTCACCACCATGATGGCTGCAGCCTGCTCATGGCTCTGCTGGTGTGACTTGTCAGCAGGCATAAGGCACACTTCAAACTCCGCCCGAACGTCAGCCACATCTTCTCTCTGAGGTTTGCTCATGAGCAGTGCAGCTGTGCAAATTCATTTGGAAAGAAGCCTGTACGGGGTGGGGGGTGGGGGCGGAAGGATAATGCCTTCTTCATTTAGCTCCAGGGGTGGGGATGGAAAGGACTTCAGGGTGGTTTTGAGTTGTGTTCCTTTGGTGTCCCAGTGTGTTGCAGATGCATGCGCCTGCCTGCAGCTTCAGGGGCCAGCTCGAGGGCCAAGGGCAGTGAGAGGTTCTTGAGCAGCTGAGGTTTCCACTTAGCCCAGGTGGCCTCTGGAGTCTGAACATCTGTTATCTCTTGGTCTCCTTTTCTAACTAATGCATCTCGTGCTGAGGTAAAATGATGACCCTGGCTCAGGGCTGAGCAGAGCACAGGGGGAGCACGCAGGTGCAGGAAGGACTCTGGCTTGGCAATTTTCCATCAGTTTTAGGCTTGGCTTCTCAGAGCCATGTTCAGATTGGGGGGCTGAGGGGTGGGGAGAGCAGGGGTGGGCAGACATGGCAGGAGCAGTCCTGCCTCCTGCAAGCTCTTGGAGGTGAGGCCAGTTCTGCCCTGAGAAGTGATGAAAAGATCTGGGCACAAGATCTGCTGGAATATAGCTTGTGCGGTGGCTGTCACTTTCCACATGCCTCCTGCATGGGCTGTAAAACAAGCATTCTTTCCTCATATAGTTAGCTTCCCCCAACTCCCAGCGCTGGTGTCAGCCTTTTTCCTCATGGCCTCTGGGGCTGGGATCTCCATCAGGTTTGCTGGTGGAGGGCAAGGCCACACCCCTTCCCGCAATCCTGAGCCTGCACCTCTGCAGGGGCTGTCCCCAGGGACAGCCACCTGCACCTCTGCCAACTGAGAGGGCCAGGCAGCCCCCAGCCAGCAGAGCTACCCCAACCCCCCCAGCCCTGGGCTCTTGCAGGCAGCCAATGCCTGACGCCTGCAGTGTGGGGATGGGGCATGGTCTGAGGTCCCACCGCCTGCCACAGGTTGAGGCTGCTTCCTTGGTTCCCACACAAGCCTGAGATGGAAAAGCTTCTTGTTTTTTCACTGCTCCCCTGGCCTCTTCCTCTAGGGATGTGGGCTGGGTGCATGAGTGTGTGTTAGAGAGACAGAGGTGGTATGTCCATGCACCTTCTGACTTAAAACTGCACACAGGTGCTGGCAGAGGACATGCTCCCCTGCTCTGGCTCTACCTAGGAAAACCCAAAACTGCCAAACCTGAAGCAGAGGAGAGCAGTTCCACAGCGCGACCACACACACACACACACCAGCACACGCACCGCGACACACACAGGGCTCCAGCGATCATGGAGGCACTTTCGAGAATTCACAAAACATAGAATTTGGCATATCTGTGAGATCTCCAAGGTTTTCAATAATACAAAATAAAAAATACAAAAGAGACAAGTTGGGGTTCCCAGCCTCCCTCCCAGTGCCATCCGTTTGCGTGTGTCTCTTACAACTAGCATGGTCTATTGAAGTGCATAGAAAACTCATTTAATTTAATGCATATTTTCTTGTTTTCATAACACTGTCCCTTGCTCGGCATCCTCTGGTCTCCTCAGTCAGCCCCGCTTCCCTCTCAGGTGCGGTCTGTGCGCGGTGGTGCTGGTGGAGAAATGTGGGTAAGTCCACAGCCTCTCGCAGCCAGAGCCCAGTCCTGCAAGCTCCTTGGGCAGGGCCGGGCCCACAGACCCTGTGGAAGATGAAAGGTTCACAAGGAAAAGCAGACCCCTCAGGATCCCTGTGTACCCCGGGGCCAGAGTCCAGGCTCCCTCAGCTCCACTGTGGGCCACAGGGCCAGTCACCCGCACACGCCACAGCATCAGGCAGACAGCTCCAGATTCAGTCGAGTGGAGTGTCGTCTTCTCCAGAGGGAAACATCTTATGTCAGCCTGATGCTTGCAGGGTGCTGGCACCCGGGGCCTGGCACAGAGGCTGCTCCCACCAGCAGAGGCAGAAGCTGCTTCTGGAGGCAAAGTGGAAGATCTTAGGCACACAGCACGGGGCTGGAGCCAGGCTGGCTGCACCCTCCTGACAACCTTTCCTGCTGAGGCCAGGCCGCCTGGTGGCTACACGAAGCTGCTAACTGAGCGGGGCCCACCACTGAGGAAGTATGTCATCACCTCACCTTTTCCCTTGCCCTTGACCATACCCTGGCACTCCAGCTGGTATGTGTTGGTGGCTAGCACCTGGTACATGTCCATGGTGACCTGGAAGGCAAAGGAGAAAGGACAGGCTTCTGATGACTCCAGCCATGAACTGATCTGGGGGCAAGACCACACCCTGCTGCTGTCCTGTCATAGGGGTGGGCTGGCTAGTGCACTGTGGGGACTCCTCCTCAGATGTGCTCCTTGGAAGAGACCACAACAGGGGCAGACACTGTGCTGGGGACTCTCGCATCCCACATTGGGGTATTGTTTGGACCCCTAGCTCCTCTGCTTCCAATCCAGCTTCCTGTTGATGTGACCAGGGGGTGGTAGGTGATGGCCCAAGTTCTTAAGTCTCTGCCACACACATGGGAGACCCCCAGATAGAGTTCCAGGCTCCTGACTTTGGCCTGACCCAGCCCTGGCATTTGGGAAGTGAAACAGCAGATGGGAAATCTCTCATCCTCTCTCTGTCACTCTGTCTCAAATGAAATAAAAGGACAGAAAAAAAAAGGAAGGAGAACACCAGACTGTGATGATGGCCATTATTCTCCGCACCTGTTCCATCTGTGGCAGGCTCCATTGCTACTTGAAGTGTGGAGGACTTGTTCTCAGTCCACATGAGGCCAGGGACAGACACCAAGGGCCAGGGGCTTCCACAGCAGGCTGACACAACTACAGCTGGCACCCCAGTGTGCACCCAGTGCATCGCACAAGAGTTGCACTCTGTCTCAGACCAGACTTAAAAGTGGTGCTCACCATTGTGTGAGAGCCACTGTGCAGCTCATTTCACCTCTGTGAGCCAGCTCCTGCTATTTCTGGCCCAGGAGAGCTGAGTCACTTGCGTGCAATCACAGTCAGTGAACAGCCCTGCCAGGCTTTGGTTCAGATCCATGCATGTCTCTGCATTCACTGGAGGCCTCATTATTGGCACCCTGCTACTGCTGGGTGAGCCTTGAGCAGGGCTGGCCCACTGCCTCACAGGAGGACCAACAGCCCTGTCTGAGCACAGCTGGAGAGGGTTCTAGCCCAGAGACTGAAAGGTTCAGGGAAGACTGGGTGGGCTGCTGAAGGGTGACCTTGCTCTGTCATGACTGTGGTTCCTGCTATGGTGTGATTTCAATGGATGTGGGGTGCTGGTTCCTGGGATGATTGCACACCAAGATCCCATACCTGGACCCAGGTGGGACAGAAGTCCTGCAAATGATCCCCCATCTCTCATCAGGATCCCAATTCCCATTCCTTGCTTCCTCAGTACAGGGATGGAGGATAGAAGAAGCCTTTTGGACCTAACCCCCAAAATGTGTGCACAGCCAGCCAGGCCTATGCTGAATCAGCCCCATTGCTCAGCCCCTTGCAGGGGAAAGGGGCGGGGGCACATTCAAGCAGTTTGGGCTTTGGCAAAAAGGCCCTAAGCAGCAGGGTTGGTTAAGCTGTCAGTTGGGATGCCTGCATTTGTATTGGAGAGCCTGGGTTTGAGTACTGGCTCCTCTGCTTCTGTTCCAGCTTCCTGCCAATGCACACCATGGGAGACAACAGGTGGTGGCTCAAATACTTGGGTCATTTCTATCCATGTGGGAGACCTGGATTGAGTTCCAGGCTCCTGGCTTTGGCCTGGCCCTGCCCTGGATGTTTTGGGCAACGGAGGGGTGAACCAGCATGTGGAAGATCTCTCTTCTGTCTCTTCAACACTTTCTGTGTCTGTCTGTGTGTGTGTGTGTGTGTGTGTGTGTGTGTGTTTCCCTGCCTTTCAAATAAAATGAAAATAAGTATTCAATTGAAAACCTTTTAAAAAACAGTACAGTTAGCACTTGGGGAAACCAAAGCCAGGGAAGCTGAGCTGCCCAGCCTCGCAGGGACCTGGGGGACAGGGCAGCGCAGGACAAGAGCCTTGCTCACAGCCTCATTGTTGTCCAACTGGGGAAGGAAGAATCAAGGAAGGCCTGAGACAAAGGCACACAGCTGGAGGCAGCAGGTGGGCACACCTGGCCATCCCCCCTGAATCTTGCTGCAGAAATTTTGACTGGGAACTACAGGAGGCCTGCCCTGAGAATGCTTTAGCTCCAGACAGAGGCCCCAGGGTGGGTGAGGTATTAGGGTGCTCCTGTACTTACCTGGATGTGGTCAGGCACGCCAGTGCTGTCCATACGGCTGGCTACATTCACCATGTTGCCCCAGATGTCAGATGTTGTATTGGGGCTTATGCTCCCAATCATCCCAGCCACCATGGGGCCAATGTTGAGTCCTGTGGGGTCAGAGGTCAGCCATGCTCATCAAGTGAAAACTAACCCTTGCCTACCAAGGGTGCCCCAGACCTGAGGCCATACACAGCCTTGCAGTCTCCCACTCCCCTGCTCCCACATAATACTTGGGAATCAGGACCACAGGAACTCACCCTCATGTCCTCACCACCCAGCCCATGCTCAGATCCTGTGAGTCCAGTGCCAACAGCACCCTCGTCAAGGTCTCCAGTGTCCTTGTCCATAACCCAGTTGCTTTTTCCTGACAGTCCCTCTCTTGGTGGCCACTGAAGTGCTTGCTAACTCAAGACTCCTGCTTTTTCTCCTTCATCCCTCTGACTTGCTCCCTACCATCCTCAGGTTCCTGTCCCATCTCCCTGCCCCATCATCTCTCCAAAATCATCCTGCTCCTGAACCTGAGTCAGGGTGGACAGTACCGGGACCAACTCCAGGCAACATCTGGGCTCTGTCTACCTTCCCAGTCCCCACCAAGGCACTAACCCACAACCTGCCTGGGAGTCTGGACTCAGCTGCTTCTCCCAGCCAAGCATCTTCCCTGCCTCCTGTGTCCAGGCTGGTCCTGCTTCATCTATCAGGCTCAGACTGACTTGTCCAGACATTTCCTGTCCCATCTCTAAGTGTCAGGGTGTTCCCTCCTAGTATATAAACCATCTCCCTCATGCTGGTGCTTGCTTGTTCTCATGTGGGGTGGGACTGAGAACACATCAAGCACCAACATAGGCCCTGGGGGCCAGGCAGTCAACAGCGTCACAAGTCCTCCTGGTTGGTCCTGTCACACAGCTTTTTACCCCACATGTTATTCCCCAGCTGGACTGTCTACCTCCTGACCATGAATGAGTTCCAGGTGGCTTCAGATGACTTCCAAAGGCCATACCCACCAGAGGAGTGGTTCCTGAGTAGGAGGGAAGACATGGGCCACATGAGGCCCCCAACTGCCTGCTACAGCTAGTAAATTCTATCACTCAACTCCCAGTCCTGGCCCAACAGGAGGTGAGACAGGTGGAGGAAAATGCACACCTGTGTAGGTGGGCAAGTTGGGGGTGAGGGAGAGGCAAAGAAGAAGGGCACCTGTGCACAAACCCAAGAGCAAAGGAGTCACAAACGTGGGCTGTAGGTGGGTCCAGGTAGCCCCAGCCAGCTGTGCCTGGGCTCTCCAGCAGCCATCATGAGTCCACAAGCACTGTGACCACAGCAGGAAACAGCTCCTTGAGAGAGAGCCCAGATCCCACCACTCAGGCCAGAATGAAAGATCGGAAGATGGCTGTGATCACAGTACTGTCTCTCAGGCATCCAGTCTTTCCATTTAGTGTTCTCCTTCTAAGAACTGGAATGCTAATGTTTTTGTTGGCAAATTACTGCTACTCTTTAAAATTAGAAATCTGAATCATTTACAGCTTGTGATGCACACAGGTTGTGGATGATGCATTGAAGTCCAGCTCTCTCAGGAAGCATCCTTTACCTCCACTACCTACAGATCTATGCACAGCTAAGTTTCTCCCACAAAAATCACTCCCACTGCACAGGACTATGCTCCTTGGTAAGACCCACATCATCACTGTGAGCTGTGTGCGAAACCCTACTCAGAGCTGTAATTCTGAAATCATGGTGTGCACACTGCAAGGAGGGCAGTGGGTGGGCATGTGCAGAGATGCATGCGGATTTTCATTGTACCATTCTCTCAGCTCTCCATAGGATTGGAACTTATCCAGAGAAAAGGCTGGATAAAATGACATAATACAAGAAAGGGAAAATATGTTGGTGCAAAGATTTCCTGAATGAGTCAGATGTAACACTATTTATTCTGAAACTGACACAGGGCCTCTGCTTTGGGGATGCCACCCCATCCATCAAGGGTGAGATATGTGACAAAGGAGCCCAGGGAAGACCCTGGGACTTCTCCTCACACCCTCATTCTCTCTCTCCCCACTATGTGTGGATCAGGAAAGCCTCCATGGCAGCTGCAGGTTCTGCTCCCTGCCCTGGCTCAGCGATGACCCCACTCCCCCACTTTCATTTTTAAGATTATTCTGGGGTTGGCACTGTGACGTGGTAGATTGAGCCTCTGCCTGCAATGCCGGCACCCCACATGGGCACTGATTTGAGTCCAGCTGCTCCATTTCCAATCCAGCTCCCTGCTATGGCCTAGGAAAGCTGTGGAAGATGGCCCAGTGCTTGGGCTCCTGCACCCACAGGATGAGAGAGAAAGCTTGAAGGAGGTCCTGGCTCTTGTCTTTGAATTGTGTCAGCTCCAGCTGTTGCAGCCATCTGGCTAGTGAACCAGCAGATGAAAGACCTCTCTCTATCAGTTTAACTGAGATTCTGCTCCCTTTGGTAAGTATATCCTTTTTTTCCAATTCACCCCATCACCCAGCCTCTGACAAACACTTTTCTACTCTCTGTGAGCATGGCTTTTTAAATTCCACATATAAATATTTTCTTTTATTTACTTATTTATTTTTTTGACATGCAGAGCTAGACAGTGAGACAGAGAGACAGAGAGAAAGGTCTTCCTTTTTCTGTTGGTTCACCCTCCCCCAAGTGGCCTCTATGCCTGGTGGATTGTGGCTGGTGCACTGTGCTGATCTGAAGCCAGGAGCCAGATGCTTCTTCCTGGTCTCCCTTGCAGGTGCAGGGCCCAAGCACTTGGGCCATCCTCCACTGTACTTTCCGGACCACAGAAGAGAGCTGGACTGGAAGAGAAGCAACCCGGACAGAATCCGGTGCTCCGACCAGGACTAGAACCTGGGGTGCTGGTGCCACAGGCAGAGGATTAGCCTAGTGAGCCACAGTGCCAGCCTAAATATTTTCTTATACTTTGCTTATTTTACTTAGCATAGTGGTCCCTCAGTTTCTTACATATCATGGAAAATACCAGACTTATTTTTTAAAGGTTGAATAGAATTCCAATGTGAATATATACTACACTGCAGTGTTCAGTCATCATTTGATGGACATTCTGGTTGCTTCTGTATCACCACTATTATTAGTAATGTGGAAATTAACATAATAGGGATGATAGTTCTTCAAAATACCGATTCAGTTCTTTGGATGTATGCCCATATGACCAATTGTACAGGGTCATATGGTAGTTCTGTTTCTATTTTTATGCCTATGTCTTTTCCAAAATGACCCATTTTCATAGCAACAATCAGATTCCTTCACTTTAGTAGATTGGCTATTATAAAAAAAGGAGCTAACAAGTTATGGTGAGGCTATGGGGAAAAGAGAACAATTGCACATAGTTGGTGGGAATTTAAATTAGTATAGCCACTTTGGAAAAGAATACAGTGGCTCCTTAAAGTTAAACTTAAAACCAGCATATTATCTAGAAATCCTTCTTCTGGGTATTCATCCAAAGGAATTGAAAACTTAATTTCAAAGATAAAAGATATACCTGGACTCTCTGTTTATCCCACTTTATTACATTAGCCACAAATGGAAACATTAATGTTTCTCAACCAATGAATGAGTCAGGCAAGTATAATATTTACATATAAGTAAATATTATCTTTATAAAATAATACAACTACAACATTTGAAACAACCAAAACACTATTCTAAGTGAAGAAAACTAGATATAGAAAGACACTGCTTAATCCCATTTATATGTGGAATATAAAGAAGCCAAATTCATTGATATGGTGCAAGGAGTTGATGGTGACAGTTGAAGGTAACGTGTTAAATTTCTTCAAGATAAATAAGGTCAGGAGCTCTAATGTACATCATAGTGAGTAGAGCTAACAATATTGCATTTTATTTTTAAAATTTGCTAATAGGGTACATACCGTTTTAATTTTTATTAACAATTATAACATTATTTTAATTACAATAATATTAAATGTGGCAGGAAGAAACTTGCAAGGTGATGGATATGTTTTAATGTGAATGTTTTCCATGATTTCATGAGTGCATAATTGTCCCTAAAGCCATTAAGCTCTGCATTTTAAACACATAAAGATTTTACGTGCCACTTGTATCTTAATAAAGTGACTTAAAAGAAGAAGAAGATCCAAGATGGTTGAACAGGGAAATGACGTGCTGATTCTGATCACAGGGGGCTAACAGAAAAAACTGCATTCTCAGAGGACAGTTGGAGAGAAGTCTGCAGTGGAAATTCTACAAGAAGAAGAGAGATGTGGAGCAGCAAGGACCATCATGCAGCAGTGAGCAGGACATCACTAGCAAATCCTGAAACTGGTGGCTGAATAGGACACCATCTTTTTGGAGCCAGGCACCCAGAAACCAGCAGGGAGGAAACACGATCTTAATAAGGTGAGTAGAGGCTGATATGGTCTCTTCATGACCTGGGGATATTATTAGATATATTCATGGCCCCACAAACCTTGAGTCTTCACTGAACGATTTGGTGAGAGGCAGGGAGCCCACTTAAGCCTGTAAAGCTCCCCCGACTCTATCAGGGCACCTGGATTCAATCTGCCAAGCTGACTAGGGGAACACCATTGATCTTTCATTAGATGTGGGTGGCTTGTGTGGCTAAGAGTAGATACCTCACTCACTGTGACTGAGGGGGAGACCCTGTGGATGTGGGAATTCATTGTGCAATAGGGTGTGGCTTAGTCTCAGGGAAGTTTCTGTGTCAGTCATCCGAGACTCAGGGTTCTGCACTCACACTGGGGAGTGCATAGATCCTTTTTGCAGTTCAGGTGCCTGCAAGGGTGAGGTATCTGGGTAACATGAGGCTGAAGGTATGCTTATCCTTGATTGGTTCACCTTGGGAGAGAGGGCTTGATGCGATCATGCCAGCCATCATCCCTGCTGGCATATTTACCACACTCAACTTGAGTGTCGTCCTGGACTCTTGACCCATACGCAAACACTGACAAGAGCTTCCTGACCCTCCCAGCATATGCTCTGAAGGAGCAGGTACTCCACTAAGCCACAGAGCTGTATTTCAAAAACAAATTACTTCAGATGAGAAAACCAACAAACGTTTCCATAAATGCCTAAAATAAATGTAGAAAGACAAAAATAAACCGCAGAAGCATGAATATGACTCCCAAAAGGAACAGAACGCCTCAGTATTGGAAACAGAGGATGGAAAGATTGATGAAATGCCTGATATTGAATTAAAAGGAATGCTCTTAAGTATACTCAAAAGCACAGAAAAGCAAATAGATGATATAAAGAAATTCATAGGAGGGAGGAGGAGGAGCAGGAGGAGGAGGGGGAAGGGGAGGGAGGAGAGAGAGGGAGAGGAGGAGGAGGAGCACAGGCAGAGCCCTGTGGCAGCTGCAGAGGCACTGCCGCGACCAGCCCAGAGAGATCTGGAGCCCATGGCACAGCAGCGGTGGCGCGGAGGGGGCCGACCTGCCCTGCAAAGGAGCTGTAGCCGGCACGGAGCGGGTCCCCAGTCCACAGCAGCTGTCACAGGGCTCACCATGGGAGTCAGAACCGGAGCCAGTGGGTGAGCCAGCATGGAGCAAGACTTGGTCCTGAGCGGCCGGAGGCAGGGGCTCCTCCCCTCACTGCTCCCTGGCAGAGAACTGCGGAGCCTGGAATATGAAGTGGAAAGAAGGCGAAGCCCAGCCCAGGTTACCTGATGCAGCTGATGAGCTAAAAGAAGCCTGTGAACAGCCTGCGAGACTTCTGTGGGGTCTGCAACCACCTGGAGCAGCTGCTGGAGGAAGAAATCAGCAGGGTAGGGAAAGACAGGTACAATGGCACATTAAACAGCAGTATGCAGAAAAGGAGTGCAGAACTGCCTGATGCTGTGGGACCTATTGCTCAGTTACAAGAGAACTTTCTGCGCCTGTGAAAGAAGACCCAGATTTTAATCTTGTTGGGAGAATCCTTGAACCTAGAGGACTCACAGCTGAGCAACGTGAAGCAGAACCAGGATGTGAAATAGTGGTCCAAGGCAAAGGTTCAGTGAGGCCTAAAAAGGAGGAGCAAAGTAGAGGCCAGTCCACTCAGGAGCACCCAAACAAAGACGCACATGTTCTAGTCACTGTGGAAGATGCTCAGAACAGAGCACAAATCAAGCTGAAGAAGTGAGGACATTACTGGTACCTGCACAGAGGAAGACAGCCTGAGGAAGATGCCGCTGTTGGAGCCTGCGATTCTGAATGGTGCCTACAGAGATGCCAACGTTAAATCACCAGCCCTCGCCTTTTCTCTTGCAACGACAGCCCAGGCTGCCCCAAGGATCATTCCTGGGCCTGTGCCCGGTCGAAGTTCGAAGGCACGCTATGCGTGTCCATCCTTACCAAAGGATGTGACCGCAGACAGAGCCACCACCACTGATAGAATCAAAAAGTGAGAGAATGATCAAACATGGGAAGCGAGATACACAGCAGACTCATAGAATGGCAGAGGTCCTAAATAACACTCTGGCCTCAGAATCAGCCCTTAAGGCTTTTGGGTATGGCTGAAGAGCCCATGAGAGTATTTTAGGCATGGAAAGCCAAGACACTCTGGACAAAATACTGCAAGACTATTTTAAAAAAGATAAATATCTGAGTTAAATTACTGAACCTTTATTTTACTTCTCCGTTAAAAATATATGAGAAAAAAGAAGCCCTTTCTTTCATTAAAAGATGTTTTCTGTTGGTTGTCAAGAAACAAAAGACCAAAAGAGAATTTTTGTCTTTTTTATTTTTTAAGTATTGGAATAAGTCTAAAGAAAATAAAGTGTGGGGCCGGTGACCCAGCTCACTAGGCTAATCCTCTGCCTCTGGTGCTGGCACTTCAGGTTCTAGTCCCTGTTAGGGTGCTGGTTCTGTCCTGGTTGCTCCTTTTCCAGTCCAGCTGTATGCTGTGGCACAGGAAGGCAGTGGAGGATAGCTCAAGTCCTTGGGCCCTGCACCCACATGGGAGTCCATAAGGAATCCCCTGGCTCCTGGCTTCAGATCAGCGCAGCATACCAGCTGTAGAGACCATTTTGGGGGTTAACCAATGGAAGGAAGACCTTTCTCTCTGTCTCTCTCTCTCACTAACTCCGCCTGTCCAAAAAATAAATTAAAAAAAAAGAAAAAAAAAGAAAGTGCTTTATTTTCCTTCATGGTAATTTAGTCAAATGTCTTGTAAGATCAGCTTCTTCCTCAAAATAAAAGTTAGTGCATGTTACTCAGTCATCCAGAATTTGAAAGAAGAGGGGAGACAAATGAGTTGATGGATTGATTTATGATTTTTGCAACATTACCTTGATGCAAATTTGCCAAATATGATACTGTGAAAAAGATTGATAGCTTTTCTAATGTCTGACTTGTTAAATTTCAAAACATCATTCTTTTAAAAGTCATAATTGAATACTTTTGGATATTATAATCTCCAATGTTTACCCAAAGGATTCTGAGATAAAAATTATGTGATATCATTTGATCATCAGAATTATAGCTTTATTTTATTTAGAGAAAGGGTAGACATTGGATATTTTTCTTGTTAATTGGAGAATAGTAGTAAGCCTAGCAAACTTAATGATTTTCATTCTGAAAAACTGTTTTTAAACTACCCCAATTTGATCATCCTACTTTATAGCATTAACAGAGAACTTGTATTGTCCATCTTTTTGCTGGTTTTATTAACTTCCTCTCCTGTTCCCACACATGTTTTTGACCTCTTTTTTTTTTTTTCAATTTTAAAAGAATGTGGGGCCATCACCGTGGCTCAGTAGGCTAATCCTCCACCTGTGGTGCTAGCGCTCTGGGTTCTAGTCCTGGTCAGGGTGCCTGTTCTGTCCTGGTTGCTCCTCTTCCAGTCCATCTCCCTGCTGTGGCCCAGGAAGACAGTGGAGGTTGGCCCAAATGCACCCCATGGGAGACCAGGAGGAAGCACCTGGCTCCTGGCTTTAGTTCGGCACAGTCAGCTGGCCGTAGAGGCCATTTGGGGGTTGAACCAATGGAAGGAAGACCTTTCTCTCTGTCTCTCTCTCACTGTCTAACTGCCTGTGCAAAAAAAAAAAAAAAAAAAAAAAGAATGTGGATAAACCATCATTGTGGAAGTAAATACTCAATTACTCTCCATCATCCTGTCTCTATTGGAAATAGTTTTCAGTTTATTTATTTGGCAATAGACATTCTTTTTTTTTTAATATTCTGCTAGCTTTGGTTTAATGTGCCACTGCTTTGTCTTTCTGCTACACATACCATTGTTTTAATTTATTTACAATATATGCTGTGCCATTTTGATTTTTATTTTGTTTGGTCAAATAAATTTTGTGACACTCAAACACTTGAGGTGATAGTTGCTAAAAATTATAACAGTATTTCATCCAGTTTCATTTCAACTGTGTTATACCTGGAGATTTTAGATGTTTATCAATGGTATTTTCTGGGGAAGGAAGTAAATGTATAAGATAATAAATGTGTGACATTTGTGAGTAATGCTGGCTCTAAACTAACTTTTGAAAACTTACTTAGTGGGCCGGTGCTGCGGCTTACTAGGCTAATCCTCTGCCTGCAGCATCAGCACCCTGGGTTCTAGTCCCAGTCGGGGCGCCGGATTCTGTCCCAGTTACTCCTCTCCCAGTCCAGGTCTCTGCTGTGGTCCAGGAGTGCAGTGTAGGATGGCCCAAGTCCTTGGGCCCTGCACCTGCAAGGGAGACCAGGAGGAAGCATCTGGCTCCTGGCTTCAGATGGTGGAGTGTGCCAGCCACAATGCACCAGCCATAACAGCTACTTGGGGGAGGGGGGATGAACCAATGGAAAAAGGAATACCTTTCTCTCTGTCTCTCTCTCATTTACTGTCTCACTCTGCCTGTCAAAAAAAAAAAAAAAAAGAAAACTTAGTAAAATTTTGGATCAAATGAAAAAAAGTTTACTTTTGAAGTCTCTGAATGCCTTGGTTCTTAGTATTATTCTTTATTGAATTTATTTCTTATTAAAATTTGTAGTTTTTAAGACTTTTTTCTGACAGTGTTATGTAATTTTTTTCTATTCTTTTTTAGTAGTTTCATGCTATGTATGTACCATGAGTAACCTATTGTCTATGAAAAATGTGTAAGATAATGTACTTACAGCCATTGTTACAAGTTTATAATGTATTTTTCTATCTTGATTTATATGTATGTTATTTAACACTCAAAAAGAATTTTTTTAATTGAGATAAGGATACAAAATGCAAAATCCACAATTTTGATAACTGAGAATTGTCAATCATTTTGCAGCACTTTATTATATTGGATGTCTTGTCTTTCTTGGTTTTTCATTTAGCTAATGAATGAAAACATTAGACACTTTGAGTTTTAGTTGGGA
Source organism: Sylvilagus floridanus (assembly GCA_949820135.1). NCBI lineage: Eukaryota > Metazoa > Chordata > Mammalia > Lagomorpha > Leporidae > Sylvilagus > Sylvilagus floridanus. The sequence goes on from OX463229.1 coordinate 10,840,810, forward strand.
TTTTACATAGCTTGCATTTTAATTCTTTGGTTCCTTACTGTTTCTATTAATCCATGGCATTTTTTCAGTAAATGACATAATACTTACCTAAAAAAATAAATCCATACATGACATGAATGAAAAATTCTACAGGGAGATAGATACGAAGAGAAATCAAACTGAAATATTAGAAATATAAAATTTAATAGGTCAAATAAAAATACAATGAAAAGGCTTAACAAAAGACTTGGTGATTCAGAAGAACTAATATGTGAGCTAGAAGACAAATCCTTAGAAATATCTCAGACAATAAAATGAGAAGAAGAAAAAAATCAGGAAACCTGAAAATAGTTTTAAGAGTTATGGGATAATATCAAACGATAAGAAGAATGCAATTAAGGAATTCCTGTAGATGTGGAAGGAGAGAATAAATTAGAAGGCCTATTCTTTAAAACAATAGCAGAAAACAGCCCTAATTTGGAGAAAGAAAGGGACATCCAATACAGGAAAGACAGAACTTCTCATAGACATGGCTGGAAAAGGTCTTCACTACGACACATTATAGTCAAACTTTCAAATGTAAAGCATAAAGAAATTATTCTAAAATGTGCACAAGAGAAATGCCAGATTACTCTCAGAAGATCTCCAATGAGAATAAACAGATGATTTCTCATCAGCAAACCTACAGACTATGAGAGAATGGAGAGAGAGTCCAAGTTCTAAAAGAATGTAACTCAGAATATTATACCCAGGAAAGCACTCATTTATAAAGAAGGTGAAAGAAAAACCTTCTAAAATGCACAGATACTGAAAGAATTTGTTTCCACTGACCCAGTGTTACAAATGATGCTCCAGGATGTTCTACATGGTTATGTCTGGGCATTTTGCAGTAATGTGTCCATGTGGCATTGGTGTCTGGGATGGCAGGCAGGGTTCTGCCTGCAGTTAAAAGGCTGGGGGGCACCACTAGGGTAAGCTTGCACTTCTCACACCAGAGACCCTGCAAGGGCCAAGAGCACTGTGCTGCACTTGTTCTAGGGGTATGAGTGGCTGCTGCTCCAGGAAAGACCTGCAGAACTCACATCCTTTGTGCTGTCTGGTTCAAGGCAGGGTGAGGACAGAGTCCCTGAAGTCACATAACTTGCAGCAGAGGGTGGGCTCTGAGAGCCTGACTTGGTGCTCTGGTGGATTCAGCTTGGGAGGCTGACTGGCAAGATAAGTGGCATGGCAGCATGCAATGGAAGGAGAAGACAGAGTGCAGAGGACAGGGTTAGGACACTGGAGGGAGGGAACAATGGCAAGGAGAACAGAGCCAGGGAGGCCAGGGAGCTTGGAAGCTGAGAGGGGAGAGCAAAGAGAGGGGACAAGTTGAGGGAAAGGGCCAGGGAGAGGCAAGCAGAGTGAGGACATGAGCTGGAACAAGACAGCAAGGATGCTAGAGAGGGGGTGGGGAAGGGAGGGTGCTAAGCCAAGCTCCAATGTAATGTGCCCTCTACCTTCTTTTTGTACAATTTAGGTCCTTTTCTCTTTACAGTTTGGGGGCTGTTGGTGGCATGGGAAAGAGTGAGAGTGGCCTGAGGTGGTCCCACTACTGCTGAACACCACAAGTAATATTTAAACCTAGTGCTGAAGACTTCAAAACAATGGTGGGTTATGTTTGCTTATTCTCTGAAGTGGAACTTGGATTCTTGTATTCCTTCAACACAACAATATATTGTTCAAAAATTATCTTTATTTGTACCAAATTTGCATTTAGTAAGGCCTTAAAATCATTTGTTGAATGGAATTATTTTACAGAAATGTCTCATTGATGTAGTTTACTTATAAATTAGTGAATATATCATTTTAAAGGTATCTGTTCTTTGCTAAAGTGTAGAATTTACCAATGATAGACATAGCAAGGTATCAGTTATGCCATTTTGGATGTAGCATAATCTATAATATTCTATATGCATTTTTATATGAACAGTCATAATTGATCCCAAGTGGGAGATTCTAAAGATCATACTGATTTATTACTTGAAGATATTTTTTCATCATTTGGTAATTATTCTTTCACCTTCTAAGTATAATGTATCCAATTAGGTAAACATCCCTTTTAAAACAACAAGATGACTATTTTTGTAAAACCTATCTGAAAAAAAGATGTTATGAAGTTGACAGAACAACTTATTTGAACTTCTTAACTTTATCTTCAATGGTATGTGTCTGTGCTGTTTCTCATAAGAAGAATTAAGCATAATACAAATTATCATTTGTTTTGAGAAACATAGCAAGCATGCATGAAATGAGGCCCTTGGGAAATTAGCCACCAAACTGATGTAGATTGAACATCAAAGCAATCATAAAGAAAGAGAGATTCAGATTTGGGAATTTTGAAACAAAGTTTTAATATCATCTTAAAGAAAAATAAAATTTATTAATACAAAATGGGCCAGGACAAGGGAGGTACCCAGAAACTGTGGTTAGACAGACTGTTTACACCATGGCACTGAATGGTGAACACTAGGAAAAAATTATTCATGGCTATGTCTAAAAATAAATCAGGCTCTTAAACAATTATTTTATTATTTGTGTTTTGAAAGCTATCTGTTACATTCTAATGGAGAAAAGTGTGTGACTCCTCCTTGTTCAGGTTTTGCTCTTTACCATGTGCAGTGGTTGCTGCACAACCACTACCTATATTACCACAAGAGGATTAACTATAGAATATCAATGCAAAAAGATGGCCTCTAAAAATGTTCATTTCTGTGAAAAGGACATAATTTTAATAATAGTTTCCCTCTTCTAGAAAAATACCTGAGAATCACTTTTATGCTGTACTATGTGTCAAATGGAAAAAGTTGAATAGGGAGAAAACCAGTAGATTAGTCTTTCATCTTCATCTACAGGCAAGGATCCAGTAAATGTATAAATAGTCTTTGGAAATTATAAAGAAACAATCATCACTGACTTATGCGTAGCTTTTTATATTATGCATTTATATATTTAATAGATAAATGTACACATGAATGCTTTCTACATAGAGGCTCATTGTTATATCTAAAACTTTTAAAGTAATTGAGGATTTAAAATGAAGTACAACAAAATGTGCTTTTGCTAATGTGAAAGGTATGATAACTTCTTAAACAGATTCACCTTGAAGTAGCAGAAAATATCAAACATCAGTTTTCCATAACCCTTTTCTCTGTATAACAATTAGAAAAATATTGGCATAAAATTTAGATAACATTAAGTATAGAAATATTAAATTTGAATATATGTTTCTTAGAGCTGATTAATTTTTTCTGAGCATGAAGCTATTTCTAACAAATAAGGTTGTATTTTTAGTTAACATGTAGAAAATGTGCCCTTGTGAAACACTGAATTACATTAAATTTGTTATATGCAAGTTTTCACTAAGAAAATTTTGAGTTTCTATAATGCTACAAAGCTAAGTGAAAGAGAGCTTAATCATTGGAATAGAGCATGCAGTTCCTCACAGTGTTTTCTATATAAGGTAAACACATTTAATGAAATGTATGGCTAGTGTATGTGTTGCTAACAACAGTGATGGCTTTTTAATAGGTGTCCTATTTAGGATTGGCCATATTTGAAAGTTAGAATTGTATTTTGTTTTGAGATTTGAACACTTTCTTTTCTATCAAATGCAAATACACCTGTCAGTTATTTGAATTCTAGGGTGAATGTGTGTAATACCAAGTGGGGTTGAGGCTGGCATTGTGGTGCAGTGGGTTAAAGCCCTGGCCTGAAATGCTGGCATCCCATATAGGTGCTGGTTCTAGTCCTGGCTGCTCAACTTCTGATCCAGCTCTCTGCTATGGCCTGGAAAAGCAACAGAGGATGGCCTAATTCCTTGGGCCCTTGCACCCACGTGGGAGACCCAGAATAACCTCCTAGCTTCTGGCATAGCTCCGGCCATTGCGTTCATCTGAGGAGTGAACCAGTGGATGAAAGACCTCTCTCTCTGTCTCTACCTCTCTCTGTAACTCTTTCAAATAAATAAAATAAATCTTTAAAAAATAACAAGTGGGGTTAAATTATTTAATATGTATGTGAGCAGAGACATTTGAGAAGGTAGGGCTTTCCATAAAAAGAAATAGCCACCTTGTGGGGGACATTTCTAGAACAGACAACTATGGATATCAGTGACCAAATTATTTTACTTTCATAATTACCTATAGATTAGCCTGTGTATATGAGAGCTGATACTGATCCAGGTTTTTTTTTCACACAGATAAACTTGGAAAATGTAGGTGTAGGTGAGGGTCATCTAGAACACAGATGATCATGAGCCTTTGAAAGAAAATGAGAGTTAAAATCTGCAGTTAGCTTGGAACAGCTCTCTTATTCTAAGCTGGCAGCTTTAGGAGATCTGATGGTGTCCAGATGGCCTGCTAGGTTGCTGACAGCTTCTATTTGTTTCCCTACTTATTATTGACATTGAACAGTAATATGGAACTATATTTTCTGCAAAAGTATGATGGTTAACCTAATGCTGCATATTACTGCTTTGTTGAAACTGTAACATAAAATTTCATTTATTGGGCTTAAAATGAAAGATTTTGATGAGTTATTTGGTATGTACACTGAATATGTATAAATGATCAATCACATATATATGAAATATGTGATTACTCTTAAAAGAATAGAGATTAATCAGGATATGTTACATATCAGGTGAATAATTGAGCATTTTCATACATTTACTTTTATACAAATGTACACATAGGTGTGTATATGAGCGTTTCCAAAGGTTCATGGAAGCATGCCATGCAATTATACTGTGAATTTTCTACAAACATTTGAAGCTACCTTATAAATAAATAGAGATTATAACTATCCATATTATATATAAAACAGTGTATTTCTGGATTGTAGTAAATAAAAAGATCCTATTGTGCTTAAATAAATAGAATTCAAATTTTCATATATTGTGTAAACATATCAAAAGATTTGTCTAATAAATTTAAAATGCTTTAAAAGGTCTTATATTTAGTACGTATGTATAGAGTGTTATATTCCTTTTAAAATATAACAAATTATCACAATTAACACTTGATAATATATTTAAATCATTACATTAGTTACATTAGTACATTAGTAACACTGAACAAATCAAATATTCTGATTAGAAAAACAAACATATCTAGCTTTTGATGGTAAAGTAAAATGTAATAATATTTTCTTAGCTTTAACAAGTACTGTAAATTTGACATTTCAGAAATTCAATACATGGGTCTGCACTATAGCATAGTAGATTAAGCCTCCACCTGCAGTGTCAGCATCCCATATGGGCACTGGCTTGTGTCCTGTCTGCTCCTCTTCTGATCTAGCTCTCTTGTGTCTAAGGCCTGAAAAATCAGTAGAGGATGGCCCAAATTCTTGGGCCCCAGCACCCACATGGGAGACCCAGAAGAAGTTCCTGGCTCCTGGCTTCAAATTGGCCTAGCTCTGGCCATCATAGCCATTTCAGGAGTGAACCAGTGGATGGAAGACATTTCTGTCTCTCTCTCCCTATCTTTATAATAATTCAGCCTCTCAAATAAATAAATAAATTTTAAAAAAAAATCAAGTCCCAAAACAACATGCTACAGAATGGATATTCTTTAAAAAAGAAAGAGATGAATACACATGGGGCCAGCGTGTGCCATAGCAGGTAAAGCCGCTGTCTGTGATTTCACCATCCCACATAGACACTGCTTTCTGTCCCAGGTGCTTCACCTCTGATCCAGCTCCCTGATAATGGCCTGGGAAAACTAGTGAAGATGGCCCAACTGTTTGATTCTCTGCCCCCATGCAGGACAGCTGGATGAAGCTCCCAGCTCCTGGCTTTCACCTGGTCCAGCACTGGACCAGGAGTGAACCAGCAAACATTTCTCTCTGTGTCTCTCCCTTTCTCTTTAACTCTGACTTTCAAAATAAATAAGTAAATCTTAAACAATGAATGCACTCATCAAGCCCCACCTTCTGATTTATTGTACACTTAATGAATGCATTGATGATTCAAACAGATGGAACCAGACTTAAGGAATTAGAGTTTTAACATTTACTAATGTATACAAATAAAGGTGAGAGATTACATTCAAAAGATGAGTATGAAAATACATTTGACTTTGGAACGTGTTGCAGTTATATTACTATGCATATAGTTTATACTTCATAATATTCACTTTCTGAAAAACAGTCTATGAAATCCAAAATGTGAAGGAATCAATCTCAATCAATATTCTTTTTTTCTTTTTCTTTTTTTATAACGCTTTTGTTTAAAGAATATAAATTTCCAAAATACAGCTTATAGATTACAATGGCTTCCCCCCCATAACTTCCCTCCCACCCGCAACCCTCCCCTTTCCCACTCCCTCTCCCCTTGCTTCACATCAAGATTCATTTTCAATTCTCTTTATATACAGAAGATCAGTTTAATATATATTAAGTAAAGATTTCAACAGTTTGCCCTCACATAGCAACACAAAGTGAAAAATACTGTTGGAGTACTAGTTATAGTATTAATTCACAATGTATAGCACATTAAGGACAGAGATCCTACATGATATATTTTTTAAAATTGATTAATTTTCTATGCAATTTCCAATTTAACACCAAGATTTTTTTTTCATTTTTAATTATCTATATACAGAAGATTGATTCAGTATATACTAAGTAAAGATTTCATCAGTTTGCACCCACACAGAAACACAAAGTGTAAAATACTGTTTCAGTGCTAGTTATAGCATTACTTCACATTGGACAACACATTAAGGACAGATCCCACATGAGACGTAAGTACACAGTGACTCCTGAAGTTGATTTAACAATTTGACACTCTTGTTTATGGCGTCAGTAATCTCCCTAGGGTCTAGTCATGAGTTTCCGAGGCTATGGAAGCCTTTAGGGTTCGCTGACTTCAATCTTATTCCGACAGGGTCATAGTCAAAGTGGAGGTTCTCTCCTCCCTTCAGAGAAAGGTATCTCCTTCTTTGATGGCCCCATTCGTTCCACTGGGATCTCATTCACAGAGATCTTTCATCTAGGTCTTCTTTTGTTCCAGAGTGTCTTGGCTTTCCATGCCTAGAATATTCTCATGGGCTCTTGAGCCATATCTGAATGCCTTAAGGGCTGATTCTGAGGCCAGAGTGCTATTTAGGACATCTGCCATTCTATGAGTCTGCTGTGTATCTCGCTTCCCATGTTGGATCATTCTCTCCATTTTTGATTCTATCAGTTAGTATTAGCAGACACTAGTCTTCTTTGTGTGATCCCTTTGACTCTTAGACCTATCACTGTGATCAATTGGGAACTGAAATTGATCACTTGGACTAGTGAGATGGCCTTGGTACATGCCACCTTGATGGGATTGTATTGGAATCCCCTGGCACATTTCTAACTCCATCATTTGGGGCACGACTGATTGAGCATGTCCCAAATTGTACATCTCCTCCCTCTCTTATTCCCACTCTTATATTTCACAGGGATCACTTTTCAGTTAAAATTTAAACACCTAAGAATAATTGTTTATTAATTACAGAGTTCAACCAATAGTACTAGAATATACTAAAATGGATAAAGTATTACATTGTACAACAACAGCACAAGAGCTGATCAAGTTACTGTTTCTCATAGTGTCCATTTCACTTCAATAGGCTTCACCTTTGGTGCGCAATTAGTTGTCACCGATCAGGGAGAACATATGATATTTGTCCCTTTGGGACTGGCTTAATTCACTCAGAATGATGTTTATAAAGAACTTTTGAATGACCTTGGTAGATTCCACTTTGTGCAATAGTTCTAAACTTGATAATCAGATGATTTGACTTGTAAAGAGCAGTTTTATTTTTTAAAGTGAAACTATACTTGAATGCCAACATATGAACAGGAAAAAATGTTGCTGAACTGAGAAGTCTAATACACTATCTCTCATCAGCCTCTCCTTCTCTTAGGGGTACTTTCTGAGCTATGTGTTAGGACTGCTAAGGTTTATAAAACCATTTAAACTTTATGAAGATTTTTCTTTCTCTATGATTTTTGCTTTAGTTATACTCCATAATTAAGCATGCATCTACATTTTTATTGAGAGTAAAGTTTGGACTTTCACAAACTCATTTTTGATCTTCTCATAAATAGATTGCAATAGCAAACCTGAGTTTTCATCAATATATTTTATTTTTATTTATGTAACATTGTGCCAGATCTATTTGTTTCAAACAATCAATCTTGAAAATTGTTTCTTCCCAAGAGAAGCATTTTTTTAAAAAATATTTTTTAAATAGATCTATCTAGCTAAAAGGCAGAGTGATAGAGGAGAGACAGAAAGGTCTTCCATCTTCTGGTTATCTTCCAAAATGGCTGTAACAGCCAGCACTGGGCCAGGGTCAGTCAAGGAGCTTGGAACTGCATTCAGGATTTCCACATGGGTTATCAGTGGCTGAACGCACGTGGGTGCATTGGCCCAAGTACTTGGGCCATCTTGTTCCTGTAGTAATTTCTATGAAACTTGACTGTCCAAATATCCCTACAAATGGTAAGAGAGCAAGAATGTCAAAGAGGATGTAAACAGAGAGAACTCATCTTACCAAAGTTAAAATTTGTAAAGCTGCAAGAAGTCAGTGTGATACCAGCACAAAAGCAAATAGAGTACTGAGGCAGAACAAAGAGTCCCCATTTATTATTTATCAATGTACAGTCTTGCAGCTTCTTGATAATGCTCCTGGGAAGGTAGAAATGATAGTCCGGCACCTGAGTCCCAGTAATCAGCAGAGATGCTGTCCCTCCTTTTTCTTCTTTTCCATCCCCTCCCCTCCCCACCCCTCCCCTCCCCTTCCCACCCCTCCTTTCCCTTCCCTTCCTGTCTCTTCCCTCCCTTCCACTCCTCTCCCTCCCCTCCCCTCCCTTTCCCTTCCCTTCCCTTCTCTTTCCCTCCCTTCCGCTCCCCTCCCTCCCCTCTCCTCCCTTCCCTTCCCTTCCCTTCCCTTCCTTCCTCTCTCCCTCTCCCACACACCCATATTTCCCTCTCAAACACTTTGAAAAATGCCTCTCCACAGGTAAAATTTAAAATGAAAGCCTCACTTCCAAGCTTTAAAAATTAGCAACAGTATATGTGAACATTATAATAATAAGACATAAAAGAAAACAGGGTATCAGGATCAGACAATTATTTCTGAAATGAGGCAAAAAATATATAATTGGAGAATTTGGTAAATATAAACACCTAAAATTAAATTTAAAATTTTATGTGCATAAAAACTCATAGTCATGACAACATATGTATAGAAAATATTCAGACATATCTTAATCACGAGAACATTTCAGAAATTAATGAGAAAAGGATAGAAAAATTAATAAAAAAGCTCGGGAAAGGCTCCACTACAGAGGAGGTACTGTTATAATTAAAATCCTCTGAAGAAAATATCAGAGAATTACAAAGTTAAAACAGAACAGCAATGAATATCCTTCAGGTTGTCACAATTCTTGGTCTGAAACCACAAAATCATAATTTGGGAAACAAGAATACTCATTAGTTCCTGGTAGCAATATTCATATATACACATTATTTGGACATAAGTATGATGAACATTATTAAAGTTGTCGCTATATCTTAACAATCAGTAATTCTAAATCTGGTGTACATTGGCCAATATGAACACAGAGTCACATAAAAAGATGTTGTGAAACTGCACATAGAAACCACAGGGACAGAATTTTGGCACAACAGGTTAAGCCTCCATCTGCTGTTCTGGCATCCCATATGGATACCAGCTTGAGTCCTAGCTGTTCTACTCCAATCCAGCTCCCTGCCAATGTGCCTGGGGAAGCAGCAGAAAATGGCCCAAATCCTTCAGCCCTTGAACCCATGTAGAAGACCCAGAAGGATCTCCTGGCTCCTGGTTTCAGCCTGGCTCAGCCTTGACTGTTGAGGCCATCTGGGGAGTGAACCAGTGGATGAAAGATTTCTCTCTATATATCTCTCCTCTCAATAACTCTGACTTTCAAATGAATAAATAAACCTTAAAAAAAGCAATCTTACAACCACAGAGTAACAGACTGGTTTATTCATACAATGGAATAAAGTGCAGCAGATAAACAGCTTTTATGCAATTGCTTCTATAGCAGGACACATATTCCTGAATAATCACTGTTCTGCAAGCGGCTGGTGAGAAATAATGAAGTGTGTGGGACAAATTATGGTCAAAAACTTTAAGAAGCCCCCCAAATTTTGAAACTTTATAACCAATGCAATACTAATTTCAATAAACATGAACTAATACAGTTAAATTATAAAACTGCTGATCTTTAGTAATAAGATGCTTGAGAACATAAAATAGCATACCTTTTGAAAATACTATAAAAGGTAGTTTTATAAAGACATGGTACCTGAACAAGGTACCCTTCCTCCCTGGAAGCCCTGGGACCATTACTATTAATAATATATTTCCCAGAGTCATTGGAATGCAGGACCTAGAAAAGTTGTTACCTGAATTCCACTTCTTCAGGCATACAATCTGCAGAAAACATGTATTCAGCCTATAGGACCAGGGCAAGTTATTCTTTACATTACCTATGCTGGGACTGGGGCTTTTGCACTATAAACCCCAGCATTATCTATGCCCACCCAATAAGACCTGCAGAAGATCCCATACTCATCACATAATCTTAGGGCTGTAACTATTGTTGCCACAAGTCCAAGAATCACTCGGGCTTTCCTGGTTGGACAAGGCAACCCCATCTATATCCCACACCACAAGGATCATGGCTACAGCTAACACAACCCTCAGGTTTCTGACACTCAACTCTCTGTTAACTGAAAACACATACCTTTCGAAGCACATGTCCATACCAAAGTCACTTTAGCACTGCAGTGAACTGCTGCAGACTAGACAACTGTGACCCTCGTAAACCCCACTGATACTGATTATAATTGATATTATCAGTTAGAAGTTACTCTTCTGGGAGGATGAAGAAGGAATAAGACTGTAATTCCCTTTGTAAATGTTTATTCTTTTCTACTTAAAAGAGTAGAAATTTATTAAAACCTCATTTATTACATCTCAGTGTTGAATACATACCTATTTATATTCAATTATTTAGAATGTAATTTTTTTAAATTGTGAAGAACATAATTCAAATAAAATATATTAGGTATAGTTAAAATACTTGACTAAAATAATGTCTTCTGAGGTGTTTGCTTATAAATGAAATATACAATTCCTTAGGAAAACATAAATATTGAATGATATATTAATATAAATTAGACATTGACATTTTTATGATAATTTTAACATCAAAGGTATGTTTGGTTTGGTATATTAAAAAGTAATTTGGAAGATTAAACTGGCAAGATGGTAAGATTTAGAAAAAACATTCTGCATCTGAATTAACAGCAAGAACAGTTTGTCTAATTCTAAAATAAATTACTAAGTTTTAATAAATAGAATTGATATTTTTTAAATTCTTCTAAAATAGCTCTATTTTGATGAAATATGATTTTAAAAGAATATGCAAAGCAGTGGGGAATAGAACATTGTTAAATAAGCATTTTTGAAAAAACTGAACAGCTATCTAAAGTTTTTTGATATATTTGTATCATACTATTTCCCAAATATCATCAGCCCTGAATTGAAGTCTAATTAAATAAACCTCAGAATAATTAAGAACATTAAATACAAAATGTTCAAGTTGGGACCAGGAATCAGTGTTTTCAAGATTCCCAGGTGATCCCAGTTTGTATCCTGCGATCAACACATATGTAGCTTGGATATAACATCTAGATTAAAAAACAAATCCTATGCAAGAGAGGAAGTTATTTGCTACAACAAATGTCATGTAACAAGTCTGGATATTTTGGGAAAGAATTAGAATTGCTACCTCACTTTCAAGATCAAGATGATTTAAAATTCCAAAATGAATTGTATAAATTATGAATGGGATACAGAAAAACTACACTATCCGTTTGCTCATAATTTTTTTTAGTTTGCTCATAATCTTAATCAGAAGAAAGCTTTCCTAAGTCAAACAACTTTACCTTTTTAAATGAACATGTATAATTTTATGGTAAGCTCATAAAAGTACTCTATACAATATAAATTATTCTCACTGCTATATTTAATATTTATATCATTGGCAGTTTCTTTACAACTGGTAATGTAAAGGTGACTGTTTGCCTGTATTATAAATTATTCATCAATTAATTTCACTACAAAAAGGATACTAACACAGTCTATGTGGCAGGAATGTTTCCTGAGCTGTGGGTGAAGTGACTCCTTATAATTCCCTGCCTTCAGGAGTTTACTGTGTAGTGAAAGAAAACGTAAGACTAGTTTAACAAATATCTGAGGTAAAATATAAAACATGAAGAGGAAATGGAGGGGCTAGAGCAGCAATAAAGGGTTTACTGGGAGTAAATAGAGTAGTCAGGGAAGGATTCACTAAAATGTTAACTTCTAACTCGCAATCTGGGTGGCCAGATCCTATAGGGCTTCACAGGAATGGAAGAACTGTACCTTTTACTCTGAGTGAGATGGGAGCTGCCTGAGAGGCTGAGCTGGGGAACACCATGATGTGAGCTTTAAAGGGTTCTTGTCTGGCTTCCAGAATTCAAGAGGGTGATTCATAAAAATTCAAACTGCAGAAAAATAACAAGGATGCCAACATGGAATAAGAATAAAGCATAGAATTACTTCCCTTCATTAATTCAAAATCTGTTGAGTACACTGTGGATATCTGGTTAGGATTTTTAAAAACTGAGTTGTGGATTTCTACCCTCACAGGGAATTAAAACAAAGAACACAGGATGACTTCCTGTCTTGGGTGAAAGGGAGAATTAGGGAAGTCTTCTTAGGGCATTTGGCCTTTTGCTTACCATAAAATCTAAGCCTCTCAACATGGGCTAGGTCTCTTGCTAACTGCTAGATTCCTGGTATTTAAAATAGTTCTTGACAAATAGCAAGCAGTAGCTATTTGATTCTTATTGGTAGAATGAATATGTACATGCATCTATCTATGGAGAAGAGCATTCAAGATAATCACCTAAGTAAAACCCCACAATATGAAGAATTGGAGCTGGTTTCCTCAGTCATATTTGCTGAAGCAAATGAAAATAGTGGTAGATGATGGTAAAAGCACAGAATGTGGATGAAACACAGAAGACTTCACTGGACTTGTGGAAGTATCATGACCATTTTTCTTAACAATTGTGACGCTCCAGATTTGAGTAGTGCTAGGAATAGAACTGGTATAAAAAAGATCAGTGCAATAAGACTAATAATTGATTGAGCCACTCAACCAATCAGTGGGTGGGATCTAAAGACCAATCAGGGTGACTTGTGCAAATCCAGACAAAATATGATGAAGACTTCAGCACATGGTTATCATTTGGTCCTTTCATCATTAGTATATCCACTGTACTGAGTAGGCGTTAGTACATCTTAGCATGGCTGTATATTTATACTGTAATTATTTTGCATCTTCTTTTTTAACTGACAATATAGCACGTTTGGCACATGTGGTAGATACTTCTAATGATCCCCAAGAAGAGGATATTCCCTTTCTTTAGTAATAAAACAGTTCAAGTTTCAGTTGTTTACAGATACTAGTTGGGGCTTATTTACCTGTCTCTTAGAACTAGCTGTTTCCACTAAACTAAGATTCTGGATTCCAGAACGACAACTTCTGGAGCCTGTCTCCATAATAATAAAACTGCTTGTGATCCAGTTCCTCTTGGCTCATTCCTACTGATTGCTCTTTACTAATTTTTTCCTCTTTGCCTGCCCAAAGTAGATGTTGGGGAGTACACATTTTTGAAACTGTTGAGATTTCTTAGCTCATTTCCTGACGAGATAGATATGCAGACCTGGGAGCTCTTCAGTGGGCAGTGTTTCACAGGCACATGCTAAAAGTGAAATACAGATGTATTACTGAATTCGAGCCAGTGGGATATAAGTGAAAGTGGGGTGCAGCACCTGAGTCATGCTCATAGTTTCATTCCTTTATTTGCTTTTCCTCCTTCCTGAGGGTGGTGTTTGATGTTGGTGTATGATCCTGGTGTTCACTCCTGGTAAACCCACCTTGGTCCTGTCATCCTGTAGGACACAAGGCAAGAATTTAGAAGGGCCGTATTTCATGGGGGAAAACTGTGAAACTTCTTGAGATTACTTACAAACTTGAACTTTGATATGTGACAGAGACAATTTTCATCTTATTTAAATTGATGTTATTTGGACTCATCTATAGCAGTCAATTTAAAGTATTACTATATAATTTATAAGTATGGATCATTATCACTTGGTATCAGATGAAATATGATTGAAAATATATAACTGCTTATGTTTATAAAGTAATATTAGAAAATTATTTCTCCCATTCTCTCAACCAGGAGAATAGATCATCTATAGAGATGGATCTGTGTATTATAAAATTGAGTTTGAAATGACTTTCTCTACCATATCTGAAAGTGTAGATTAGCACAGAAAGCATCCACTATCTTCTGAGATGAACACAACACACTACGGGTTATTGGTTTCTGGTCATGGGTTCTACAAAACCCCAAATAAGTCCATTAAAAGGAAAATCAGCTATGAGATAATCGAATTCTCTATTATTTCCTATCACTCTTTATAGGAAAATACTTTAATGACATTAATTTGGATATTACTCTCTGATTTCAGAGCTTTGGGGATACTTGTTTTCATACAGATTGCAACAAAAATTTCTTTAAAAAAGAATCACTATTAAAAACAACAGTAGGCACATGATTTAAGTAAACTTACCGTGCTACATATGTGTCGATCTCAGGATACAAACTGGAATCACCTGGGCAGCTCCTGTGTGAAGGGAGTTTAGGGAGGCCAGGGGCGGAAGGCAGCAGAACCCTTGCTAGAGCTGCAGAGCTTCCAAAGGTGGGCCTCGCCGTTGCTAAGCAACTCACCAACCTGGCAGGCAATAGACCCGCCTTCTGTGACGTGTACTACCCAGGCCTTCCGCTAGAAAGAGCAGCAAAGCCGCGTGCTGTGCTAGGAGAGACTTTGTCTCCAAACAAGGACTCTCTGGATGGCTCTGGCTGCGGGGCGCCTGCGCATGCGCATCCTCACCGCTGGGTGACAGGTGAGGTGACTGGAGGATTTCACAGGTATGCACAGCTGGTGAGAGGGGCTGTGGGGTGGCGGGCACATATGCCCCTCCCTGCCTAGCTTCCTCCTCCTGCCCAGGGACCATGACAGGTACCTGGGTGCCTGCCATGTGTGCCTCTCTGTGCCGCCTTACGCCTGGACGTGGTGCAGCCGGCCGGGACCCCTGAGTGTATACAAGGAACACCTGTCTTCTGTCTGCAGTGCCGGGCTCAGGGGCCTCTCGCCACTGGTCCGGCCCCTGTGAGGTGCAGGAGAATACATGTGTGTCCTCAGACTCCAGTCTCACCCAGCTCGCTGAACAAGGCGCCAGCCAAATGCCACTTTCCCAGGGAATCAGGGTCGTCGGTGGACCCTCAGCTAGGGAGGCCTGGTCACTGGAGGGGCCGGGTCGCCTGCCTTTTAGCTTAGGAGAGAGCAGGAGGAAGCCCCAGAGAAGCAATGAATACAATGGAAGCACCTGGCCACGAAGGCTGGGATCTCAGGAAGCGGCCCCACGTGGATGTGAACCTTTAGCTCCTGGGATCTTTTAAATCTGTTTGAAGGTCTGAATGAAAGCATTAGGTGTAAATAATAGAGATTGAATCTACCTTTTGCAGAATGAGCTTTATATATATAAAATGGTGTAGATGCAGTTTTGCAAATGAAACTGTGGAAGTGGCTGTTAGGGTTG
Source organism: Sylvilagus floridanus (assembly GCA_949820135.1). NCBI lineage: Eukaryota > Metazoa > Chordata > Mammalia > Lagomorpha > Leporidae > Sylvilagus > Sylvilagus floridanus. The sequence goes on from OX463229.1 coordinate 10,856,581, forward strand.
TTTATAAATGCTGTCAAGCAGAAAATCAGCGAACATCCTCTTCCAGGGTTATTAGGTCAAAAGTTACCTTAGTGGTTAGCCCAGAATTAGTGGAAATGTGAATTATGTTTACGAAACATGCCTGCTTAAAGGGTTTTGCTGCTACAAAGATGAGCATGAGATTATATTTAGAAGGGTTAGAGGAATTCATGATTATTCTTGACATATTTCATTTACAAAACACTTTTGATTGCAACAAGCATGTTACATGGAGAATATAAAGTAGTTTTCAAATAGTGTTCTTTCTTGGATTACAGCTATTGCTTCACATGGTACAAGTTAAGTGTGCATTGCAACAAAAATAAAGTCCATGCCTCCCCCTAAGAAATGTACATTACCTATAAAAATCATGTAGACAATGTATAACAAATAATTCTATTCCCCTAGTTACACTAATTCTGTGTACACATTTAAATTAAAAAAAAATAGCCAGTTATGGACTTGTATGTGTTGCACAATGTTAAACCTAGGTGGATGTGAAAGCAATTGAAAGGAAACCCTAAATGTGATGGATTTTGAGTTTTTGTGATTAAACATTGAAACAAGAAAAGGCATAATGCTTACCCAGTGATCAGCTGGATATGTAACACACACATATACATATATAAAATGTTGAATATAGACGTGCTACTCAGTGCTTTCCCTTTCATGCCTATGTCCTTTCTAATTACTGCACCTTCCTTGATGCAAAACATTGTTCCACTTTACTTAAATCTTGGCTTACATTTGAGGAAAATTAAAATTATGTGTCCCCAGAGGGAGAGCAATAAGAGGGCAGATTATTATTTCAATCCAATAAAATAACCTTGCTTTTAATTTCTCAAAATTGAGGATTCCCTTCCTGGCATGGAGACTGTTTCAAAAGCAATTACATCTTCCCCTCAGATTATGATTGATGTTAAATAACCTGGCCCAAGCAGCTACAGAAAGGTAATTAGATGGAATCTGGTGAAAATCTATACCTTTAAAATTTTTTATTTTTATTTTTAAACAGTTTTTATTTATATAAGGTGAACAAATTCATATACTTCATATAGAGAGAATTAGGAGCACAGTGAAATTCACACTCTAGTCTCACTTCCACTTTCCCTCCTCCTTCCTTTCTTACCCTTTCTTTTAATTTTTACAATGATGTAAGTTCAGTTTATTGCCTTTGTGAGAAGTGTGGAGAAGGACTTCAAGAGAATACAAGACAGAAAACAGAAGCTTAAGAAAATTTAACTTAGAAAAATGTAATTTGGTGCTGGCGCTGTGGTGCAGTGGGTTAACACCCTGGTTTGAAGCATCGGCATCCCATATGGGTGCCGGTTCTAGTCCTGGCTGCTCCTGTTCCAATCCAGCTCTCTGCTATGGGCTGGGATAGCAGTAGAAGGCCTGAGTCCTTGGGCCCCTGCACCCACATGGGAGACCTGGAAAAAGCTCCTGGCTCCTGGCTTTGGATTGGTGCAGCTCTGGCCATTGCAGCCATCTGGGGAGTGAACCAGTGGATGGAATACCTCTCTCTCTCTGTCTCTGCCTCTCTGTAACTCTTTCAAATAAATATTTTTTTTAAAAAAAAGTAATTTGGTCACCTCTATTAGTAATATGCTTCTACTTTCTTCAAAAAACCCACAATTCTTTGCATTTAAAATGAAATTTAGTGGTGATATGTGCGAGATGTTCTAAATGTCCTATAGAATTAGATTTAGTCATCTGAGTAATGTATATTCAAGTACATGTGTATATATACAATGTTGTCAGTACTAAAATTAAAATTCAATGTCATATTTTTAAGATTTTTGATTAAGAAATGCAATAATTAGAAAAGTTTCTTCTATACCTTGTTTAATTCAACATCTTTCAAAGAATATGTGTTTGCATTTACAGATTCGCTCCACAGTCGTCCCTGCTATGTCTATAATTTTACAGAATATAATAATTATGTACATACTCTCCAGTAAGCACTCTATAATCCTACAAAATATTTCTATCATCAGGAATGTTTATGTCCATATTTTTCCACTTACATATGTAAGCATACATGTAAAACCTTTTTTCTGAATGATGTTAAAGTTTGCCAGATTTTTTTCCTAAGTGCTCTGAAATAACTTGCCCTACATCACTCTTATATAAAACCTCTACCATAACAGGAAGGCAGCAAAGAGCTTTCCTGCCCTGCTAGGCTGAAAATTAGCAGATGACAACCTTTCCAGGATTGACTCAGCTTGCATCAGCTGTCCCCTGGCTGCATATGCCCTGTTCCCCACTTCCATCCCACCTTTGGCATGGTGGCTTTCAGTGCACAAGCTACTCAGCTGTCTTTGGTGGTCCTCTCTCTGGCAATGTTCATGAGAGCACAGATTTGCCCCTATGTGCCATCAAATATTCTTTTTATTTTTGTCTTCCTAGTAGATGAAAAGCAGCATTTTTTAAAATGAATTTATAAAGAAAAAACTCCACATTATATAATGCCTTAGTTTCACAAAAATGAGCCCAGTAATTGAGAATCTATTGTGTGTCTCATACTGTGAATAAAACATAAAATGCTCTATATTCATGTGTAGTCTAACCACTATTTACCCATAACTGTACATTTTAAAATCTTGTACACTGCAGTATATTTTATAGTCTCAGAATTTATATTTCTAGTTGAATTCCACTATATTGTCCATACATGAGACTCAAAACAGACATGTATACTCTTAAATCAGTAAGAGCAATTTGGGAATTACCTTTTATAAATGCTTATTATATCTGCTTGTATATCTATTACTGCCCTACCTAATTATTCATTTCTACTCAGAATTATCACTGAACAATATATAATAACATATACCTGTATTTTATTTTTTCTTTGAATTTATTATGATGACCCATGTGTATCATGAGTAAATTCCTTGACTCCAATTCAAACCCAAGGAGGTTATGGCTACCTGGATTTTCATTTTCATTACTAGGTCATCAATTTTTATCTAAATTCTGCAATTGGTCCTAGAAACTTTCATGTTTACCACATCTCAGAATCATCCAGGGATAATGGTCTCTCTCCTTTGCAAGATTTTATGGCACTAATATTTTATATCCATGATAATATGTTCCATGTAAATATTCCATGACATAATTCCTTCATTTAATTTCCTGTTATTTTCTTTTTCTTTTTCTAAAGTTTTATTTATTTATTATTTATTAATTTTGTAGAGTTACAGAGAGAAGGAGAGACAGAGAGAATGGTCTTCCTTTTGCTGTTTCACTCCCCAGATGGCTGCAAAGGCCAGAGTTGAGCTATTCTGAAGACAGGAGCCAGGAGCTTGTTCCAGGTCTCCCACATGGGTGCAGGGGCCCAAAGATTCAGGCCATCTTATTCTTTCCCAGGTCATAAGCAGGGATATGGATTGGAAGAGAAGCAGCCTGGACCTTACCTGGTACCTGCTATGGGTGGAGGCTTAGCCCACTATGCCTTAGCCCCAGCACCACACCTAGAAATTTTCTTTACAGTCTGTTTTTTTAAAAAAAGATTTATTGATTTATTTGAAAAAAAAAAAAGCTAGAGAGAGAAGACATAAATATCCCATCTGCTCATTCACTCCTCAAATGGCCAAAATGCCCAGAATTGTGCTGAAGTGAGGAGCTTCAACTGGGTCTCTTATTTGGGTGGGAGCAGCCCATTCCCTTGGGGCATCCTCTATTGCTTTCCCAGGTGCATTAGCACAGAGCTGGACTGGAAGTTGAACAGCTGGGACTTGAATTAGTGTCCATATGGGATGCTGACTTTTCAGACAGCAGTTTTACCTGCTATACCACAAGGCAGGACCCTATTTTTTGTTTTAAGTGTGAACTTAATGAACTGTTTTCACCTAATTTCTTTATTCATGTTTATCATGCTATTATTGCTACTGTTATTTTTCTGTTAGGCCATCACAAAACACACCAAACACTGGAGTAAGGGAAAAGTTTTATTGGAGAAAACCCAGCAGGCTGGAGGGAAGGGGTGAAGAAGGAAAAGAGAGAGAAGGAGAGTATAGAGAGAAACAGAGAGGAGAGGAGCTATTGATGAGAGAAGAGAGACAAGAGTGGGAGAGGAGAGCAGATGACCAGAGCCAAGAGAGCCACGTGTTCAGGAACAGGCCCTCTTAAAACTTTCCCAGAGGGTGGGAAGGGGAGTAGGAATATCAAATCCCATTAGAATGGGGGTGGAGCTTGACACCAGTGGTTGGGCCATGTGGCTACCCGGCTTACAGCAATGGTGACGGGAACCGAGGCACAGGATGTAAATCACACAGGATGTAAATCTCTGGTGTAGATCACACCATAGATAAAACTGTGCCAGTTTCCTAACAGATACTATTAAATAACTGTTCCACTCACATGAATCACAATACTATTTTTCTTGTCATGCCACTACCACTTATCTTTTTTGTCTTCAATTTTATTATTTTTGTCATTGATGCCTCTCTGAAAGGCTTTATATCCATGAAAATGTGTATATCTGTTAGCTTCTTTATTGTGAGTGCATCAATTCATTTGAAGTTCCATAATATCATCTATTAAATTGTATCTATACATTTTTTCTCAAAACCTTTTTGAGACTATGGACTCTTTTAAGCCCTTCAAGTCATATATTCTTTTTTTAAACAATTTCTTTATTTAATTAAAATCATGAGTAACTGGATTTCAATATTGAATTTAAATCTGATGTAACTGAGATTGAGATAATGGAATCTCACCTTTATGCCTATTCTTCCATATTTTCTGGACTTAGTGCATGAAACTTTGCCATATTTTAATGTGAATTGTCAGACATCTTTTCCAATGATATTCTAAATATATTTCACTCCAGTTGTGTTCATACCAAATTACTCATTTCTACTTACAAAAATGAAAATTCAATGTAAATGATAGGATGTGTATCCCTTTTCTATTTTTCTCTTTGACCTTGAATTTATTACTTTTGCCCTTGATCATCAATAATCTTGTTAATGTTAATACTATTATGGTAGGTGGTGGCCATCTTTGTTGACTTTATTGAAAATTCATCAAATTCATCTAAACTCTGGTTGTCATTCTAGCCACTAAATTTATTGCAATTAATCTCAATCACTCAAATCCATTGACATTCTTCTCCTTTGCAAGTGGTACTTAGTGTTATCCTTTCTGGAGTTTTATGAATCCACAAAATTATTTGATTTTTCAAAATATTCAAGGAAACATTTTTAAGATTTATTTATTCATTTATTTATTATTTGAAAGTGAGACTTACAGTGAGGCAGAGGAAGAGGCAGAGGAAGAGGCAGGAGTCATCCATCCATAAATGGCCACAATGGCTGGAGCTGGGCCAATCCAAAGCCAGGAACCAGGAGTCAGGGGGTTCTTCTGGGTCTCCCACATGGGTGCAGGGGCCCAAGAATGTGGGCCATATTCTACAGCTTTCCCAGCCCTTAGTAAGAGCTGGATCAGAAAAGAAGCTGGAACTTGAGCTGGTGCACATATGGGAAGCCGGAAATGTAGGCACCAGCTTTACTCACTATGCCACAGCACAAGCACCAAGCCATTCTTCATTTGTAGCTTTCTTACAGGATTGTTCTGTCACATGACATGATCTTTTCTCATTTTCAAACATTATTTTTACAATGTCTTTTAAATATAAACTTAACTTTTTCACAAAAGTCCTCTTGCTTGTCATTTTATTAAGTTCATCTCAAATGTTCATTTCTTCTCACAATAATCAAAATTTAAGAAATCTCTTAATATCTACATTTCTTATTAATTTTTGTTTTGCTTTTGAATCTATTACTCTGTCTTATGGATAGCATTCGTTATAAAGTTCATCCAAGAGGTAAAATTAGAAACCTGTTGCTATCTTCCTTATTTACACTGTGAGACCTTCAAGTCATTCACAATATGCCAGTTTTCCTAGTTACTTTCATGTATCATTTCTGAAACAATAGGGATAGTGACATCTTTCTCCTTCTCAGACCATATATACATTTTTTACAGTTTTTTGATATTTATTGGATTCCATCTTAGCCATTGACTATGGAATTATCTATCATTTAGGTTGGCATTCTTCCTTTGTGATTATTCAATTACAAAGTATTGACTTTTCTAGATTTAATTTCTTGCAATTCACATGTATTCTCAAAGTGACTTCTTAATATTTTATTTAAATTATACACGTTTCATGTATTTCATATATGCATATTTAGGAGCTTCATGACATTTTTCCCCTTACCCTCCCTCCACCCACACTCCAATTCTTTTTTTAAACTTTTATTTAATAAATATAAATTTCCAAAGTACAACTTTTGGATTATAGCAGCTTTTTCCCCCATAACCTCCATGCCACCCACGACCATCTCATCTCCCACTCCTTCTCCCATCCCATTTATATCGATTCATTTTCAATTATCTTTATATACAGAACATCAATTTACTATATACTAAGTAAAGAGTTCAACACTTTGCAACCACACAGAAACACAAAGTATAAAGTACTGTGTGAGTACTAGTTATACTGTTAATTCACACAGTTCAACACATTAAGGACAGATATCCTAGATAGGGAGTAAGTGCACAGTGACTCCTATTGTTGAATTAACAATTGACACTTTTATTTATGACATCAGTAATCACCTGAGGCTCTTGTCATGAGCTGCCAAGGCTATGGAAGCTTCTTGAGTTTGCAACTCCTATCTTATTTAGATAAGGCCATAGTCAAAAGTGGAAGTTCTCTCCTCCCTTCAGATAAAGGTACCACATTCTTTGATGGCCCATTCTTTCCACTGAGATCTCACTCACAGAGATCTTTCATTTATGTCTTATTTTATTCTTTGCCAGAGTGTCTTAGCTTTCCATGCCCGAAATACTCTCATGGGCTTTTTAGCTGGATCCAAATGCCTTAAAGGCTGATTCTGAGGCCAGAACGTTGTTAGGACATCTGCCAGTCTGTGAGTCTGTTGTGTATTCTGCTTCCCATGTTGGATTGTTCTCTCCTTTTAAATTCTATCAGTTAGTATTAGCAGACACTAGTCTTATTTATGGGATCCCTTTGACTCTTATTCCTATCATTATGATTAATTATGAACTGAAACTGATCACTTTGACTAGTGAGCTGGCATTGGAACATGCCACCTTGATGGGAATAGATTGAAACACTTTTGCACATTTCTAACTCTACCACTAGGGGTAAGTCCGCTTGAGCATGTGCCTAACTGTACATCTCCTCCTTCTCTTATTCCCACTCTTATTCCCACTTTTCAGTTAAAGTTAAACACATAAGAATAATTGTGTGTTAATTAAAGAGTTCAACCAATAGTATTAAGTAGAAAGAAAATACTATAAGGAATAAAGCAGTAAGTTGTTCCTCCAAAGTCAGGAGAAGGGATGATCAAGTCACCGTTTCTCATAGTGTCCCTGTCAACAGGTTTCCTTTTAGATGCTCAGTCAGTTTTCACCAATCAGGGAGAACATGTGATATTTGTCCCTTTGGGACTGGCTTATTTCACTCAGTATGATGTTTTCCAGATTCCTCCATTTTGTTGCAAATGACCAAATTTCACTGTTTTTACTGCTGCATAGTATTCTCTAGAGTGCATATCACATATTATCTTTATCCAGTCTACTGTTGATGGGCATTTAGGTTGATTCCATGTCTCAGCTATTGTGACTGAGCTACAATAAACACTGAGGTGCAGTCAACTCTTTCATTTGCCAATTTAATTCCTTTGGGTAAATTCCAAGGTGTGAGATGGCTGGGTTGTATGGTAGCATTATATTCAGGTTTCTGAGCAATCTCCAAACTGACTTCCATAGTAGCTTTACCAGTTTGCATTCTAAGCAACAGTGGGTTAGTGTCCCTTTTACCCCACATCCTCACCAGCATCTGTTGTTGGTAGATTTCTGAATGTGAGCCATTCTAACAGGGGTGAGGTGAAACCTCATTGTGGTTTTGATTTGCATTTCCCTGATTGCTAGTGATCCTGAACATTTATTCATATTTCTGTTGCCCATTTGGATTTCCTCTTTTGAAAAATGTCTATTGAGGTCCTTGGCCCATCTCCTGAGTGGGTTGTTTGTTTTGTTGTTGTGGAGTTTCTTGATCTCTTTGTAGATTCTGGTTATTAAACTTTATCTAATGCATAGTTTGCAAATATTTTTCCCCATTCTGTTGTTTGCCTCCTTACTTTCTTATTTCTTTTGCAGTACAAAAACTTCTCAATTTGATACAATCCCAATTGTTAATTTTGGTTTTTACTGCCTGTGCCTCCAGGATCTTTTCCAAGAAGTCTTTGCCTTTGCCTGTATCTCGCAGGGTTTCTCCAATGTTCTCTAATAATTTGATGCTGTCCGGTTGTAGATTTAGTTCTTTAATCCATGTTGAGGGGATTTTTGTGTGAGGTGTAAGGAATGGGTCTTGCTTCATGATTCTGCATGTGGAAATCCAGTTTTCCCAGCACCATTTGTTGAACAGACTGTACTTGCTCCAGAAATTGGTTTTAGATCTTTGATCAAATATAAGTTGGCTGTAGATATTTGGATTGATTTCCGGTGTTTCTATTCTGTTCCATTGGTCTATCCATCTGTTTGTGTACCAATACTATGCTCTTTTGATTATAAGTGCCTTGCAGGATATCCTGAAATCTGGTATTGTGATGCCTCTGGCTTTGATTTTGTTGTACAAGTTTGCTTTAGCTATTCAAGGTCTACTGTGTGTCATATGAATTTCAGCATTTTTTCCAGATTTGAGAAGAATGTCTTTGGTATTTTGATTGGTGTTGCACTGAATCTATAAAATGCTTTTGGGAGAATGGACATTTTGATGATATTGATTCTTCCATCCATGAGCATGGAAGATTTTTCCTATTTTTTTTTTGTATCCACTTCTATTACTTTCTTTAAGATTTTCTAATTCTGAGGGTGGCGGCAAGATGGTGGAATAGGAAGGCAGCACACTGATAGTCCGGGAAGAGACAGTTTAATAAAAGTGGAGATACTGCAGGTTCAAGGAAGATTAGGGGAAGAAACAGCAGAGGAAACTCTTCTGGAACTAGTAATTCACAGTGGACCTTCGAGGAGAGCATGGGAGCCCGCAGTTTGGGACACCAGCGGCAGACTCAATGCACCAGCACTAGAACGCGAGGTGAGCCGAACCTCAATAGCCTGAGACACCAGCAGGGAAGCGGAGAGAGGAGACTAGAGCGAACAAGGCTTGAAACCCTGTGGGTAAAGTTCACCAGGCTAACTAGAAGAGAGAAAGAAAAAAGTGACTGATGTGGACACGAGTTTCTCTCTCTCCATCCACCTCTCAAAGGTGAGCAAGACAAACAGCAGGCGCCATTTTGGACATACGTCATAAGCAGGGTGACCTCAGATCTGCACCAGCCCTGAGCCTAGCAGAAAAACCTGACTCTGGGCATGGGGGTGAAATAAGAGGAGATAAGAACCTAATGAATGTGTGGCGCTAATGAACTGAGACTGTGAAAAAAGAGATTGTGGGGGAGAGAACTCACGGAATTCACCACGTGAGTACTCTCCAGAGATGCTACAGTTCGGTAGCATTGGTAGCCCAGTGGTGAGACTGCAAGAGAATTTGAACCCACACTGAAGGCCGCAGATATTCCCTCTGTGGTCCTTGGGAAAGAGCTTCCAATCTCTGGCTCCTGTGAGTATATCATTTGCTTGCTAACCACCCCCAATTCCATTCAGCTGTGTGGAATTACTTCCCTTTTGAATCAAAAATAAAGAAACAGAGAGAGATTTACCACGCCTAACCTGGGAGTGTCCCCTGTGGCACACCCTCAACCCTGAGGAACCAAACAGAGCTCTCAGGCCACACCCATCTCAAGCCTCTAAGGCGCCATTGAAAGCAGACAGTCCACTTATCTAGAGTCATAGCATAGCAAGGAAAAACACCACAGTGAAGAAACCAATATGCCAAACAGCAAATGCAAAAACTGAGGTAACAAGGACAAGGAAGACACTATGACACCCCCAAATGAAAAAGACACCCCAATTCAAGTTTATGAAGATGATGAGATAGAAGAAATGCAAGAAGCGGATCTCAAAAAATTGATAAGAACACTAAGAAGTAATCAAAAACAAATTCTTGAACTACAGAAATCCTTAGTGGACAAGGTAGAAAATCTCTCTTGTGAAAATGAAATATTAAGGAGGAATCAAGCTGAAATGAAACAACTAGTAGAACATGAAACTGTGATAGTGATGAGAAATCATAAGGAAATGAAGAATTCAATGGATCAAATGACAAACAAATTAGAGAGCCTTACAAATAGAATGGGTGAAGCAGAAAAGAGAATATCAGACTTAGAAGACAGAGCACAGGAAAATATACAGTCAAATCAAAAAAAAGAAGAGGAAATTAGAAAACTAAAAGATATTGTTGGGAATCTACAGGATACTATTAAAAAACCCAACATTCGAGTTCTAGGAGTTCCTGAAGGCAAGGAGAGGGAGAAAGGATTAGAATGCCTTTTTAGTGAGATACTAGCAGAAAATTTCCCAGCTTTGGAGAAGGACAGAGACATCCTAGTACAGGAAGCTCATAGAACCCCTAGTAAACATGACCAATAGAGATCCTCACCATGACACATTGTAATTAAACTCACCACAGTGCAAGAGAAAGAAAAGATCCTAAAATGTGCAAGAGAGAAACGTCAGATTACTCTCAGAGGAGCTCCAATTAGACTCACAGAAGACTTCTCATCAGAAACCCTACAAGCTACAAGGGAATGGCGAGACATAGCCCAGGTACTTAGAGAGAAAAACTGCCAGCCCAGAATATTAAATCCTGCAAAGCTTTCATTTGTGAATGAAGGTGAAATAAAGAATTTTCATTGCAAACAGAAATTGAAAGAATTTGTTGCCACTCATCCAGCCCTGCAAAAGATGCTTAAAGATGTGTTACATACAGAAACACAGAAACATGGCCATCAACATGAAAGAAGGTAAAAAAAGGGAACCTCACAGCAAAAGATCACAGGGAATTCAAAGCATACATTTGGATAAAGAAATTGTGGGACATGTACTCTATAGAATACTATACAGCAGTCAAAAACAATGAAATCCAGTCATTTGCAACAAGATCGAGGAATCTTGAAAACATCATTCTGAGTGAATTAAGCCAGTCACAAAGGGACAAATATCATATGTTCTCCCTGATCAGGCAACAACTACCTGAGCACCAAAGGGGAAACCTGTTGATGTGGAATGGACACTATGAGAAATAGTGACTTGATCAGCCCTTGTGCTGAGTGTTGTTGTACAATGTAATACTTTATCCATTTTAGTATTTTTTTATTCTAGTACTAGTGGTTGAAATCTGTAATTAACAAACAATTATTCTTAGGTGTTTAAATTTTAACTGAAAAGTGATCCCTGTGAAATATAAGAGTGGGAATAAGAGAGGGAGGAGATGTACAATTTGGGACATGCTCAATCAGATGTGCCCCAAATGATGGAGTTAGAATCGTGCCAGGGGATTCCAATACAATCCCATCAAGGTGGCATGTACCAAGGCCATCTCACTAGTCCAAGTGATCAATTTCAGTTCCCAATTGATCACAGTGATAGGTCTAAGAGTCAAAGGGATCACACAAAGAAGACTAGTGTCTGCTAATACTAACTGATAGAATCAAAAATGGAGAGAATGATCTAACATGGGAAGTGAGATACACAGTAGACTCATAGAAGGGCAGATGTCCTAAATAGCACTCTGGCCTCAGAGTCAGCCCTTAAGGCATTCAGATCTGGCTCAAGAGCCCATGAGAGTATTTTAGGCATGGAAAGCCAAGACACTCTGGAAAAAAAAGAAGTCCTAAATGAAAGATCTCTGCGGGTGAGATCCCAGTGGAACGAATGGGGCCATCAAAGAAGGAGGTACCTTTCTCTGAAGGGAGGAGAGAACCTCCACTTTGACTATGACCCTGTCGGAATAAGATTGAAGTCGGCGAACCCTAAAGGCTTCCATAGCCTCGGAAACTCATGACTAGAGCCTAGGGAGATTACTGACGCCATAAACAAGAGTGTCAAATTGTTAAATCAACTTCAGGAGTCACTGTGTACTTACGTCTCATGTGGGATCTGTCCTTAATGTGTTGTCCAATGTGAAGTAATGCTATAACTAGTACTGAAACAGTATTTTACACTTTGTGTTTCTGTGTGGGTGCAAACTGATGAAATCTTTACTTAGTATATACAGAATCGTTCTTCTGTATATAAAGATAATTGGAAATAAAAAAAAACTTGGTGTTAAATTGAAAATTGCATAGAAAATTAATCAATTTAAAAATATATCATGTAAAATCTCTGTCCTTAATGTGCTATACATTGTGAATTAATACTATAACTAGTACTCCAACAGTATTTTTCACTTTGTGTTGCTATGTGAGGGCAAACTGTTGAAATCTTTACTTAATATATATTAAACTGATCTTCTGTATGTAAAGAGAATTGAAAATGTATCTTGATGTGAATGCAAGGGGAGAGGGAGCAGGAAAGGGGAGGGTTATGGGTAGGAGGGAAGTTATGGGGGGGGAGTCATTGTAATCCATAAGCTGTATTTTGGAAATTTATATTCTTTAAATAAAAGCTTTATTAGAAAAAAAGATTTTCTAATTCTTGGTTGGAGCCATGACTCACTAGGCTAATCCTCCACCTGTGGTGCCAGCACTCCAGATTTTAGTCCTGTTCAGGGTGCCAGTTCTGTCCCAGTTGCTTCTGTTCCAGTCCAGCTCTCTCTGTGGCCTGGGAAGGCAGTTGAGGATGGCCCAAGTCCTTGGGTCATGCACCCACATGGGAGACCAGGAGGAAGCACCTGGATCCTGTCTTTGTATCAGCGCAGCACACTGGCCATAGCGGCCATTTGGGGGGTGAACCAATGGAAGGAATACCTTTCACTCTGTCTCTCTCTCTTACTGTCTAATTCTGCATGTAAAAAAAAATTGTAATTCTCATTGTAGAGGTCTTTGACATCCTTGGTAAAGTTAATCCCAAGGTATTTGATGGTTTTTGTAGCTATTGTGAATGGGATTGATCTTAGAAGTTCTTTCTCAGCCATGGCATTGCCTGCCACACTCCAATCTTACTCCTCTTCCCTCTCACATTCCCACTGTTAATTTTTACAAAAATCTATTTTCAGTTTACTTAAAGATCACATAGTTAACCCTACCCTCAGTAAAAGATTTCAACAAATAGTATGAAGAAAAAAGAAAAGGAAAGGAAAAAAAAAACTGTTCGTCAATGGAAGAGACAATGGCTGTAAACAATCATCAAATTCCCAAATGTCCATTTCAGGACTGCTTTTCATAAATGTCCTCATCAATATTTATAAATCTGTTACTGCTCCTGACAGAGGATGTGTTTTTGCTCAAAATCATCACAGCACAATGTATTATGTAACATGTGCATAGCTTCTTATTTTTATATCTTTAAATTTGTTATGGCCACTCATATCATTATTAACCTAGTTATGCCAACACTAGCACTGAGAAACCATGACCATCTTGGATTTCTTTTTCCTTGTGCTTTCACCAACCTGCTCTAAATGCTGGAAATTCTCTTAATAACTGTCAGGTGTGTAGGATTGGAATACCTAGTTGGGCTCTCTGCCTGCAGCCAGGGATCATCTGTGGGAATAGCTATTCTCTGCACATTTTTCACAATGTAAGCTAATCATAAGAGACCCATAGCCCAAAATGGTTAACATTTTCAATGTACCTTGATAAATGTGATGAAAATTCTTTGCTTTTCAAATTTGCTTTCTTTACTTTTCTTGATTCAGAAAAAAAAATAAGATTATTTACTGGAATATTGTTCACCAAATTTATTTCTGCAGTCACCCTGCTATGTATCCTATATTCTTGCTCAATTTGTTACAATTACCAAATGATATTTATATTTAAAATATGCATTGTTTTAGTTATTGTTGTTAGTGTGACCTAACAGCACCAGCAGACTATTATAAGACAATCCTATTACTATTAAAATTTAGGCTTCTTTTTGGGTGACATTCTGTTTGTGATAACTTGATAGAAATTATGTAAACTGTAACTATTTCATGTTCGCAAATTCTTTCAGCCACCTTGATCTTTTCAATCATTCTCAATTTCTGGGGATTATGTTAGTTTAGTTTTTCTGGAATTCTAGAGAGCTATAAATTTTCATTTTGAATTTCCAAAATGTAACTGTAGAAACAAATATTTCTCCCTCATTGTTTTACTGGTAATTGCCAAGATCTTTGCTTTATTTCTGTTTAGTTTTGCCTTATTTTCCATTTCAAAGGTAATTTAGTGCAGTGTTTTCCAACACATTCTATTATATATGCATATCACTTTATTACTGCTGCTACAAAATAGCTTTCATCACATTACTCACATTTATACCCTAATATGAGAAATATTTTAATCTTTACTTTGCATTTCAATTTATGGACATTTCCTGATTATGTCATCATAGTGTAAAATTTTATACAATTTGTAAAATTTTACATAGTGCTAGCACTGGGACATTTACTTTTTCATTTTGTTGTTAATTCACTCAAAATAATGTAAGAACTCTAAGCCATTTTACTCTTTGAAATTTCTCAGCGGTCTTAGAGCAGGGTGCTCTTATTCTTATAAGGACACATATTACCATTTATGGATTTTTATGGGACTATGTTTCCCATTGATTTTGAAATTTTCAACAGTATAGTTCTAGATGTTGGTGTAAGATCACTGTAAGATCACTCAGGAAAGATGATTTTTTCTGGATTTCAGTTCCTAAAATTTTATATAATTTTACATGGAGCAATAATGAATAATTAATAATGATATTTGCTCATATTTTCTTGGAACTCACTGGTCCTACCAAAATAGTCACTCAGAGTTATCACAATATCATTTTTATAATATTTACAGTTCCTTTTTTTTGCCTTTGAATTCAGTGCATTCAAGTACATAAAATTTCTTTTTTTTTTTTTTTTTGACAGGCAGAGTTAGACAGTGAGAGAGAAAGAGTGAAAGGTCTTCCTTGCATTGGTTCACCCCCTAAATGGCCGCCATGCTGTGTTGATCCGAAGCCAGGAGCAAGGTGCTTCCTCCTGGTCTCCCATGCTGGTACAGGGCCCGAGGACTGGGCCCATCCTCCATTGCCTTCCCAGGCCACAGCAGAGAGCTGGACTGCAAGAGGAGCAACTGGGACTAGAATCCGGAGTACTGGTGCCACAGGTGAAGGATTAGCCTAGTGAGCCACTGCGCCAGCCTAGTAGGTAGAATTTTAATTTATTATTGTATATTGGTCTCAATTTTTTTTGACAGGCAGAGTGGACAGTGAGAGAGAGACAGAAAGGTCTTCCTTTTCCATTGGTTCACCCCCCCAATGGCCACTGCAGCCGATGCACTGTGGCTGGCGCCCCACACTGATCCAAAGCCAGGAGCCAGGAAGCACCTGGGCCATCCTCTACTGCACAGCAGAGAGCTGGACTGTAAGAGGAGCAACCAGGACAGAATCTGGCACCCCGACAGGGACTAGAACACGGTGTGCCAGTGCCGCAGGTGGAGGATTAGCCTACTGAGCCACAGCACTGGCCCTGGTCTCAATATTATGAGTCCATAGATATAGATACCTTGATTTTTTTTATTGTAAGATTATCAATCCCTTAAAATTTTTAAAGTTCTCTTGGAATCCCTCATGTACACAGTATCTTTGAGCAGTCTAGTACTGAGGTACTACATGATGCTACCAGAACACATTCTTTTTTCAATTTTGTGGGTTTTTAGGGAACTGAAAATTTATCACTGGTGATGAAATCTTTCAGAGTACTATTCTACATGAGAGAATCTTTTCCTTGAAATTCTTCTGTAAAGTGGCATTGTCTTTTGTTGATTTAAGTTACTATAATATGCAGTGTTTTCTAAACATACCTTAAAAAAAACTATTTTCACTAAATTGCCATATATTTTCTGGAACTTTATAGTTACTCCTACCAAGCCACTAAACTCTACACAAAGTAATCACTATTTATACAGTTATTTACGTATCACTGTTTATTTTCTATTTTTATTGCTGCCACCAGTGTGTATAATCAGCATGCTAATGTAAGCAAGTAGTAGGATTGTTTATTGCTATTATTGAGAGTTTATTAACTCAGTGAAAATGCCCAAATTTTCCTGGTCATATTCATGGGTGGTTTTTCTTGACTATGATTTGTATATTCTTTCACCCATTCAAGTTGATTTTCTTTCACTGTTTGTGCATTATGATGAAAATTAATTTAACTTTGATTCTGAAATATTCCACAGTATCATTCCAGATATTATTGTTTTTGCTTTAAGGTTTTCCTTTAACCTGAGCAGTGATGTCTTCTGATTTCAAATCTTAAAATCTTACAATATTCTTTCATATCTGTAATTTTAATTGAGCATTTCTTGTCAAATGTTTTAAAACCAGTTTGTTATTCTATTATTGCTCCTACCAAAATACTCAATTCTACTGACAGTGATTACAATATATATTATATATGAAGATGTAAATCATTTTCATTTTTAGTTTGTCTTGTCCTATTTAGTATCACCTGTGTACACCATGAGTCTCACAATTCGTACCAGTCCTAGCACTGAATATGCAAACAATTTGGTTGGCTTTTTCTGTGGGGGATAATGAGCTCACTGAAAATGCTCTGGTTTGCCCAGTAATCAGAGGTCTTTAGTTCCAGTGTAGTGATTAATCCTATGAAGCTCATATATTTTTTAAAGATTTATTTATTTATTTGAAAGTCAGAGTTACAGAGAGGAGAATCAGGGAGAGAGAGAGAGAGAGAGAGAGAGAGAGTCTTCCATCCATAGGTCACTCCCTAATTGTCCACAATGGCTGGAGCTGTGCCGATCCAAAGCCAAGAGCCAGAAGCTTCCTCCAGGTAGTCCCATATGGGTGCAGGGGCCCAAGGACTTGGAGCATCTTCTACTACTTTCCCAGGTCACAGAAGAGAGCTGGATTGGAAGTGGAGCAGCTGGGACTCAAACTGGCACCCATATGGGATGCTGGCACTGCAAGTGGCAGCTTTATCCACTATACCACAGCGCCAGCCCCTAGCTCATATATTTTTTATACTCTAAAGATTTTTATGGAAAACTAAGTTGACCACTGTCTTTGAAAATGCCCATGTTCTATATCCAGACACTTAGCATCCTGTATATAAGTATCCATTTTGGAGTGCATGCACTTTTCTAGATGTGAGTTCTTTTATTTTTTTAAATGTTTATTTATTTAATTTATTTATTTGAAAGGAAGAGTTACAGAGAAAAAAGAGAATGAGAGAGAGAGAGAGAGAGAGAGAGAGAGAGAGAGAGAGAGGGAGAGAGAGAGAGAAGAGGATTTCCCATCTAATCGTTCACTCCCCAAATGGCTGTGTCAGACCAAACAAGGAGCCATGAAATCCACCAGCCTTCTCACATGGGTGGAGGCAGGTATGTGACAACTTAAACTATCACCTGCTCCCTGCCCAGGCACATCAGAAGTTATCTGTATTCAAAGAAGTGTACTCAGGACTCAAATTGATACTCTGATGTGGGATCTAGGAATTGCAAACAGCAGATTATCCCACTGCATCAGGGTATCAACTCTGTACACATTCTCTTAAGAAGATGTAACCCTTCTCTCTTTCAAAATGATGTACTCTTTACTTTTTCCATAGGACTATAACTTATAAATTGTGAAATTAATGGCTATAGTTCTTGATTTGTGTATCTTTAATATTATCCTGATAATTGACCTGATGTTTTCTTTGGCCTTTTTGCATCTCATTATTCTTTAATTGTAACTGAGTATTGTTCAGCAAATTCCTGTTTTCTGCCACTACCTTACTATTGTTCCCATATTATTTCTGGATACTACTTCTAGTAATTATCATATGATTTATAACATATATCATTTTATTATTTAAATTTAACTACTATCACCTATATAAATCATCAATGTCCTAGTGAAAGCCAGTCATAACCATATTTTTAGGTTTGTTTTGAATTTCTAGGAGATTGCACATCATAATTGTTCTACTGTCAACCATTCCTAGGTCTGTGAACCATAGGACATCTTTGTCACATTTTAATTCTGTGGTCACTGAGGTTACTGTTCTCTAATTTCTCTTGTTCACTTTCATTTAAACATGTATCAGAAACATCATCATCCTATGTGATTATTTTCCCTTTAAAGGCCACATATATTTTGTATATTCCTGATTTCTATGAAACAATAAATGCACCTTCCATTGTTAAACAGTATTTCTAGATACAAGAAACTTCACTTGAAAATTTTCCTGATTATTGTCATGGCTTTTTATATATTTCCATGTATTCTTCCTTATGTTCAATTTTTATGTAACTGTGATGAATTATTTTTCAATAAGTTCCCTTTTTATATCTGCTTGTCACATTAATTCTACTTCAAATTACCTGGTTTGATCCCAGGTTTTGTTCCTGATTCACTTTTTATTAATACAGGTGTTGTGAAGCATTAGTGATGGCTCAAGTAACTGGGCTTCTGCTACCAATTTTGGAATCCAGGACTATATTCCTTTCTATTGGCTTCAACCTTGTGTCAGCCTGGGCAACTGTGGGTATTTGGGAAGATTGAATCAGTTTTAAGTGACTTTCTCATTTGTGTTTTCTTTTCTAAGATTTATTTTATTGATTTGAAAAGCAGGTTTTTTTTTGGGGGGGGGACTTTTATCTACTGGTTCACTCCCCAAATGGCCGCAGTAATAAAGGCTGGGCCAGGATGAAGCCTAGAGCCAGGAGCTTCATCCAGGTCTCCCAAGTGTTTGGCAGGGGCCCAAACACTTGGGGCATCTTCTGCTGGTACCCACAGTGTATTAACAGGAAACTGGATTGGAAGTGAAGCAGATAGAATTTGAACTGGACTAAATATGCAATATAGATACTGCAGGCAGTGGCTTAACTTATTATGCCAAAATGCTGCTGTCTTTCTTATCTTACTTCACTCTTTCTGTGTCTTTCTACTTCTCAAATATATAATTCATTTTTATGTGGAAAAATATTCAAATAAGAAAAACCTATAAAACTGCCTTTGGCTTTGATTATACTTGATGAATAATTTAATTGAAACTACTTTGAATCACATTAAGTACAAATGAAAATGGAATGATTTGCCTAAAGATGTAACTTTTGAAAGTCTACAACACAACTTAAATCTACAGACTGGCTGGTAAAATTATATGTAAAGCTGTTTAAGAATCTGACACTGGAGCTGGCATCATGGCATTACAGGTTAAGCCACCACCTTCAATGCTGGCCCTCATATGGATGATGGTTTAAATCCCAATGGCACCACTTGCAATTCAAATCCCTGCTACTGTTCCAGTGAAAGCAATGAATGATGGCCCATGTCCTTGGGTGGGAGACCCAGATGAAACTCCTGGCTCTTGACTTTGATCTGGCCCAGTCCTGGCCATTGTGACTATTTGGGGAGTGAACCAGCAGATGATTCTCATCCTCCTCCACACACTAATTTTTCTCATTCTATCAGTCTATATATCATCTATCAATATATCATCTATCCATCAATCTATCATCTATCTCTCTTTTTTTTTCTTTGTAACTCTGCCTTTAAAATCAACCAATAAATATTTTTAAAAGAACATGTATCTGATTCTGTTCTCTACACATCCCTGGTCCTGCCCATGAATCCCATTCAGCCTCCAAAATGCTATTAGGAGCCACACTATTTTAGCAATTTGTACACAAAAATATCTTATTCAGTAATTTTTTTAGCACTAGGTAACTCCTATCACTGCAAAATGTTGAGTGTTTATTTCCAGGTTGGTACTAAACCACTTCCACTAAATCATCCTTAAGACCAATACTTAGAATTTCAGGCTTCCTATCCCACAAAAATTTAGAAAACTCTTAAGTTCCAATTTGAATCATGTAACAAGTATGTCATGATTATAGCCTCAAAAAACCTGGAGACAAATTTGCTATAAGGTTTGATAGCTCTGATGTCATAATCATGACAATTTTACATTATCACATATTCATTTCCACATTTTAATTAAAATCTTCCAAAGCTGCTACATCACAATGTAAAATGAGCTGAGAAATAAATGGCTTACTGGAGGTGTGTTCATTTGCTTTGCCTTTGGAAGCATGCAGTGGGTGCTTGGAAGAGAAGATGGATGGAGGTGTGAGAGAACTCATCTGCTTTGCTTCTAGACTCTAGGAGCTAGGTCATGATAGAAAGGAATACAGAATACCAGATATATGTGCTGAAGAAACAAAACCAATCAGCTTCCCTGGGCAGAAATAGTGTCTTACACATGACAAGGGCCAAGGAAGGCTTCCTTGAAAAGCACTAACAATTACACTGATTGGCAATGGTGAAGCATGTAGTGATCCTTATGTTAATGGAAACATTCATTTCCTACTTATTTCGTGAAAAATGTTGCTGCCAAGAAGTGATTTATTATTTTAAGAATGATTGCTCAAATAAGTTGCGCTACAGCACAGAAAAAACCATAATGCTGTCACTAAAATCTATGCTACAGAAAAGTACTTGAGTGACGTTAACTATTTTTCTATTAGTACAGATGCACTGCAAAAGAATTCTGATTCAACTTGCTGCAATGCACACCCCGGGAGGCAACAGCTGATGGCTCAAGTACTGGGACCCGTCCCACTCATGGGGAGACCTGGATTCACTTCCCAGCTCCTGCGTTAAGCCTTGCTAAACCAGAGCTGTTGGTAAAGTTTTGAGGAGTGAGACAGTAGCTGGATGATCTTTTTCCCTTTGCATTTCAGCATTTCAAATGAATAATTAATAAGACATAACAACTAATCCTGATAAAAAAATCATAGCAAATATGACACATACTATACCAATTATATCAATAATCATTTTAAATGTACATTATTTAATTTGAAAATTAAAAGATAGAAACTTATATAGAAAAATTTAAACCAAGAGGCACCTTTGTGCTGTCTATAGGAAAACCATTGAAATGTAAAGACACATGGAGGGGATTTGAAGTTATTTTGGTCAAAGGAGAACACATTTCATTTGCATAGTAGGAATAAATTCAAGAGGTCTGTCATATACCATGATGGCAATAGTTAATTATAACATGGCTTATTATAAGAATGATTAAGACAAATGTGAGCCGGCGCCGTGGCTCAACAGGCTAATCCTCCGCCTTGCGGCACCGGCACACCGGGTTCTAGTCCCGGTTGGGGTGCCGGATTCTGTCCCGGTTGCCCCTCTTCCAGGCCAGCTCTCTGCTGTGGCCAGGGAGTGCAGTGGAGGATGGCCCAAGTGCTTGGGCCCTGCACCCCATGGGAGACCAGGAAAAGCACCTGACACCTGGCTCCTGCCATCGGATGAGCACGGTGTGCCGGTCGCAGCGAGCCGGCCATGGCAGCCATTGGAGGATGAACCAACAGCAAAGGAAGACCTTTCTCTCTGTCTCTCTCTCTCTCACTGTCCACTCTGCCTGTCAAAAAAAAAAAAGACAAGTGTAAGTATTTTCACTATGTAAAACAAGTATATGATCGCTGGGTTTTCAAATGAAAAGACAAGACATGGGAGCCTCCATCAGAAGAGCACTGAGGATGGCTCTTAACCAGCACTTTTTATTGAGGGGAACACAAATAGTGCATGGGACCCCAAACACATAGGCCGAGTAAAAGTTTAACAAGCATACATCATTAGAAAGGAGATACCAGGTTATTAGAGCTCCGTTCTCCATGACCAGGACATTTATCATAATCACAATCAATCAACTTGATTACTATCAAATGTTCCCCAAACCAGCATTCTTTCATTATGCACCCTGTTAATGACTGCCCTTCTGCATACTGCTTCCACAATCCATCAGGAGGGTATCCTCTTACCCAGCTTGCATGAGCAGACACATTTCTGCCACTATTCCCTATTCCAGGGGGCTGTGGCCCCTCAGAGAACACTTAGGCAGTATCCTCTACATATGGTATAATACATGTGATAAATTTCTTGATTTATATATTTCCAAACGTCATCTTATGTGCTAAGTACCTTACATTTTTGCAAACTTAAGATACATATATATGGATTTCAAAAGTTAAATAAAATGAATATATAGATTGATTAAATTAAAAAATGTGCAGAAACGCAGTCCATTATAACATTAGCACAATGAAGTCTGGAAAAGTAATATGCATTTTAGGTTAATCAGGATTTATGTCAGAAAAATTACAAGGGTTTCATAGTGAGAGGAGCAGGCAGTTCTCTAAGGAGATAGTACAATGCTTCATATCAGTGTTCCAAGATGGAGCATCAAATTATGTAAGAAAATAAGCTTAAAAAACTGCAAGGATTGATCAGTGTTAGTCAGTATAAAGAGAATGGTATAAACACCCAAACAGGAGTAATGAGTAGTTATCAATATGTCATTGTACAGATATATCAGCTAGTACTAAATGGAGAAAATAAATAAAGTCACTCCAAGTAGTGGAAAAAATCAGTAAATATGAATGAAAAGATAGATAATCCATCCATACTATCAATATTTTCTACAGAATCAGAGTTTACTCACAATCTATAACCTGACAGAATTTCCACAATTAAAAAAAAGTCCAAGAATTAGCACATGAGGAACACAAAATAAAAGAGATACTGTCACAAATATCAGACATAAAGCAAGCAAACTCATGGTTTAGAGAAACAGAATACAAGCAATCAAAAGCATCAAAAAGAACTACATCTTGGTCCTCTGTGGTGGCAGGAGTAGAAGGGATTGGGAAAACTGTTGGACTGAACAAGGCCTATTTATTATCCTCAGTATTGACTCTATGAATGTTAACATACTTATTCAAATTTAGCAGAAAACAAATATGTCAACAGTTCTCTTTCCTTTCATTGGATAATCTTAAGGTTCAATGTAATTTTTTTTTTTTGACAGGCAGAGTGGACAGTGAAAGAGAGAGACAGAGAGAAAGGTCTTCCTTTTGCCATTGGTTCACCCTCCAATGGCCAGCACACCACGCAGATCCGATGGCAGGAGCCAGGTGCTTCTCCTGGTCTCCCATGGGGTGCAGGGCCCAAGCACTTGGGCCATCCTCCACTGCATTCCCTGGCCATAGCAGAGAACTGGCCTGGAAGAGGAGCTACCGTGGCAGAATCTGGCACCCAGACCGGTACTAGAACCTGGTGTGCTGGTGCTGCAAGGGAGAGGATTAGCCTGTTGAACCATGGCGCTGGCCTTCAATGTATATTCTTGCATTGAACCTTAAGATTATCCAATGAAAGGAAAGAGAACTGAAATCATGGCACACAATTTCTAAGTAACTAGGCAAAGTGTAATTCAAAGGCAACAAGTTTCTAACAAGATATGAAAAAAAAAAAACCAGCTCTGGGAAGCAGACAAATTTTTTTAAAGTATTTATTTATTTATTTGACAAGTAGAGTTACAGACAGTGAGAGAGACAGAGAGAAATGTCTTCCTTCCATTGGCTCACTCCCCAAATGGCTACAATGGCTGGAACGGCACAGATCCAAAGCCAGGAGCCAGGAGCCTTCTTTAGGTCTCCCATATGGGTGCAGGGGCCCAAGCACCTGGGCCATCTTCCACTGCTATCCCAGGCCACAGTAGAGAGCTGGACTGGAAGAGGAGCAACCAGGACTAGAACCAGTGCCTATATGGGATGTTGGTGCCACAGGTGGAGGATTAACCTAGTGGGCCATGGCACCATCCCCAGAAGCAGACAATGTCTCCCACAGTTCACAAGGGAACCCTGAGCCAGAAGGCCCCCATGTTCCCAGACTTTGGGGATCACACTGAGGACATGCAGACTAAGAGGTTTCAACTGCAAGCACTGTGGCAAACCTCAGCAGCCAGAAAATTTAATTCTGGGAGTTCTACATTTCCTACTTTTTCCTACCAACAGTATGCATTGGCTCCTTCCTTCAAGGTCATAATTATCACCAGAAATCAAACACTCAAAATCAGTTTAAGATTGTGATGTACACAGTCTTTTTGTCATCACTAACACTGAATGTGTGTTGTTTACTATTAAACAACATACATATAACACCTATAAATTTCCAAACAGTGCAATTTTGACATTATGTAGTGTTAGTAAAGGCTACAGATTCAGAGCTTAGTCCCACAACACAACTCCAGGCAAATGTCAGTGGAAAGTATGCATTTGTTTTGTTAGAGTCCGAAAACATCCACTGCCCTAAGAACGACTCTAAGAGACACTCTCATGCAATCAGCATAGGGTTTATTCATTTCAGCATGCTGGGGCTGTCTGAACACCAGGAACAGAGCAGCCCTGAGAGAAAGAAGGCCAGAGTGCCAGGGATTTTATACATTAACGCATCTGATTCAGGTTAGTTACAGTTCGACAAGATTAATCACTTAGTACAGAGCTAACAATCAGTATACGTCAAGACAATTGTTTTATGGATACGTTGGACGCTGAACACATAGAATAAGATATTAATCACTATAAGGGGGAGATCACAAGACTTTTCCATCACCCAGGAGGATCAGGTCACTATGGCCATGAGAATAGTTTAAGAATACAGTAGGGATATTTATCATAAAGTTTACACAAAGAAAGTTACAGATCTGTGTTTTATTAACTTCAGTTTACAGGAATGTTTTGTTTGGCCAACATATCCCTAACCCAAGACTCCCTCGTAACACTATTGTGCCTACATAAATCATCAAGTGAAATCAGGCAAGGGGGAGGGACAAGGTAGGGTCACACTACGGTTACTTTAACAAAAGGAACAAAGAAAGACAAGCAAGGCAGTTTTTAGTTTCTAGTATTAAAGGGACAGATTTTAGATTTTTTTTTATTCCTTCAGTTTTTCTGATCCCTGTCCCCTTTCTGAAGTTATCCAGAGATTCTCTCTACAGCTATCTCATTAGCATAAACTTAGCTATTGCCTGAAATTTGACAGAATCATAGCCACTCCTATCACTCAGGAAATATCTGGGTCTTAAGATCCAAGAGCCAGGAATTGAGGAGAAAAGTTTCTTTTATTATACCAGTGACAAATAAACTCTAAAATTTAAGAACTTTTTGCAGCCAGCAGAATCTGATCTTCCCAGATATTCTCAAGTGGTGCAAACTACGATCTGACTAAACCAACTCTGGATGCAAAATGATAGTGCTGTGTGCCGACAGTGCATTCACTCCTCGGGGCTCACACCAGTTAGCTGAGCTTGTGTGTGTTGTTCCTTGGCCTTTACAAAGTTTATACTCTACCTAAAACTGAGAGACTCCAGAGGGATTTATTAGCAGATTTACAACCCTCTAAATCTCATGGGTTCATTTAATCCCAATTATGAGAAATTAACCAGTGGGAACAGGTGGAACATATAAGAAGTGATTAAGATAAATCCACTCATGTGATTAATGGGTTACCGGCTTATCCCCAGATGTCTGCCATGGGTGCCACTTTGTATTTGCCTCTCCTGTACTTCCATTACCTGATCACATGGTTTCTATGCCACCCCAAGCCTCTGCCAGGATGACCATCATCAGATACTGCCCTCCAACGTTGGACCCAAACCATGAGACAAATACCATTTCTTTCTAAACTACTGAGTCTGTGCTTTTTTGCTATTGGCAACAAGAAAACTGACTCAGGCCTCTTGAAGAGCAGTGCTGAGAGGACTGAGTTGTAAACTTGTGACCTGGTTTCTCAACTTGAGGAAATCAGACCATAAATGAAAGTTGAGTTAGCCAAAGTTGGTAAATAAGATTAGGTGATACATCTGAAAGATACATTCCCAGAAGTCACAAGTCTATTACTGTAGCAAATGTTTTTTTTTTTTTTTGACAGGCAGAGTGGGCAGTGAGAGAGAAACAGAGAGAAAGGTCTTCCTTTTGCCATTGGTTCACCCTCCAATGGCCGCCGCAGCCGGGGCGCTGCGGCCAGCGCACCGCGCTCATCCGATGGCAGGAGCCAGGTGCTAGGTGCTTTTTCCTGGTCTCCCATGGGGTGCAGGGCCCAAGCACCTGGGCCATCCTCCACTGCACTCCCAGGCCACAGGAGAGAGCTGGCCTGGAAGAGGGGCAACCGGGACAGAATCGGTGCCCCAACCAGGACTAGAACCTGGTGTGCCAGCGCCGCAAGGTGGAGGATTAGCCTGTTGAGCCACGGTGCCGGCCTGTAGCAAATGTTTTGATTACTGCATCTGTTTATCTTCTTAGCACTAAGTTCACTACACAACAGATTACTGTGGATTTTTCAATTTATTTATTTATTTATTTTTTACTAAGAAGCCAAGAGCTTTATCAATGCGGCAGTCACTTTACAACAAACCCAAGAGCCCGCCTTCTCTGGGAGGATGGGGAATCTGTACAAACTCTTGGGTTGTATCACTTCAAAACAACAAACTGTCTCCAAACCATCCCTCCCCCATTCTAAACAGGCAGCACACTCAGGTATACCTGACCAGTGCTGGCCAGCCTCTCTCACAGAGATAATATTAACTCTATTCTCTCCACTAATCCCATGAGAAACCTGGGAAAACATTAATTCACTCCTGCAACATCTATTGGGTGACCACTAATACATTCAGCTGTGAAGTGAGGAATCCAATATTACATAGCTCAGTGAGTTCAAGCTACAGTAGCCAGACAGTAAACACAATCTCCCCACACCTCCAATATGCAACTATTTCTCAACCACTGGTGGTCATGGATCCTGAGAAGTTAGATGAAGCTTATATTCTTCCAATACCCTGAGGCCTCTCCAGGAAGAATCCTTGCCCCCTAAATACAGCCCTACTTTAGGAATATTTTATGAACTAGAGAGAAGTTGCCCAAGTCCTCTGCGGCTTCACTCCTTCTCTCTTGTGAATACTCAGAGAGACTTGCTAACTCTAGGGGATGGACAAGTGATGGACTCCATTCCCTTCTGAATCCTTCTTCCTATCATATAATCTGTCTACCTGGTGAAAATAATAATAGACCTTCCAAAGGTTATTGCAAGGACAGTTCATAAACCTTGATGCTATCAAAACTACACTCAGTTAGATTAATAGACGATGTTCCACTTCAAAAAATGCCTGTTTTACATTCTGATGAGGAAGTATCCAAAGATAGTGAACTTGGGCCCTTTTTGAATGACGGCATCTGTATTACCCCAGCAATTCACCTATCAAATTAATTTAGATTTAGAGCCAAAATCAACACTGCTGTCAGAGAGTTTATTTCTATTCATTTAAGAACTTCCAGGATAAAGGGCGATCGGTAGGAATTTTAATGTCTTGGAGAGGAGAGAAAAAACAAACTCTATGAGAAAGGAAATCTCATTGTATCCAGCAAAGTGTACACAGAGCAGCTACTATCAGATTCCATCCTGCACGTGGGGGAGGTTCCAAACACAACCCCTCCGGAGGGAGCCTCCAATCCCACCTGCAGAGATACACGACAGTGACAGCAAACCATTGTTGATAACACTGAATTCAAGGGAGACTTTCAGAAAGGCTACTCTCACACATCACAGTCTGTGTAAAAGAATACACAGCCTTGCCCATGGCTTCATGGAAAAGCATTCTAAACCTGTCAAGCAGTATTCTTCAGATTTACCAAAATCTCCAGTAATTGTCCTGGCCCTGATGCCCTATAATTCTAAGTTGTGGGCAATGAAATTTCAGGAAACCAGGACCTAGAAAATGCTGTGATTCCAAATGTCCAATTCAGAATTTTTCATATTCCATAGGAATCTCAGCTCTTATGTTACCAAAAATCTTTCATGAGACAGGAACCAAGTAACTTTATTTCATGGTGCTTAGGATTTTCTTGATTTTTATTGCCAAATTTCTACTATAGGAACACTAAACAAAAGGGGAAAACATTAAGGAAAGATATCACTGGATAGGAAGCATAACACAGCAGTTAAAAAATGAACTCTGGAGTCAAACAATCCTAGCTCCATTCCTTCCTAAATGTGTCCCTTGGTTTTCCCTTTTGTAAAACTAGGGCAATAACAGTACCTATCTTATTGAGTTAAGGCTAATATTTGAAAAGTATTTAAAACAAAGCCTAGCATATGGTAAGCAGTATATGTATTTGTAAAACTTCAGAAAAAAATTTTAACTGGGTTAATTTCTTCATGGATCTTTCAGATCTTCATACACATACATTTTATAAATAAATATAGATATGTTATAGATATATATTTTATATATAGATAGATATATTTTTTTACAATTCTGCATTCTTTTTATGCCTTCATGTTATGTATATTGAAGCAGTGTCCATAATTATCATTTATAGAGATTGTCTAAAATGAATTACAAACTACTTAACCAATTATGCAGTAATGCATAAATAATGGGCACTGACACACTGGGTTATTAAGTATCATCTTTTATTTCAACAAAATCAATTTCATACGCCTATGTAACAACTTTTCCACCACTGGTAATCTCAGTTGCTTACTAATCTTTTCTAAAGGAGGTTAATCTTGATCAACAATAAATACTCCATTCCATACTATACTACATTTTTTCTTAAATTCAAACTTAGTATTCCATATCCTACTCCTTAAAGGGCACTTAGATCCTGACTTCATAATATCAAAATCTGTATTTCTATCATCATGCACAAAATGTTATTATAAAACTTTCCACCCTATACCCCAGCTTAACAAAAAACAGTGTATTTCTAGTTAAAACACTATTCTCAGCATGTTTTCCCTTAACAATACACACTGATTTACAATAGGTGAGAGCTCTTGCTAAAACGTGTTTTTCGCCAGTCATTACCTCAAGTATAGATTCTTGGTAGGCCATAGGGGAGTTTAGAATTTTGGTCATCCTTGTTTTATTTTGAGTAAGGACCACATACCTGCCGAAAGCTTTTCCCTATTCTTTTCATTCATAAGGTTTCTTCTAAGATATTTTCCACTGAGTAACAAGGGGACAAGTCTTACTAAAACTCTTAATGAAAATTTTATCTTCTTCATTATATTTATGAGGGTTTTTCCCCCCAGTGTGTTATCAAAAACCTTTCTGCAATTCAATTCAGTTTTTCTTCACTATGATTTCTCTGGTGTTGAAGCAGGGCTGAGTGACCACTAAAAGCTCTTCCACATTCATTGCATATAAAGTGTTTCTCTCCACTATGTATTCTCTGATGAATAATGAGGGAAGAATCCTTACAGAAAGCATTCTCACATTTGTAGGATTTTTCTCCAGTATGGTTTCTCAGGTGTACAATAAGGGAAGACCTCTCATTAAATGTTTTCCCACATTCATTACACCTGTATGATTTCTCTCCAGTATGAGTTCTCTGGTGTGCAATGAGATGAGAGCTACAGTTAAAGGATCTTTTACATTGATTACATTTATAGGGTTTCTCACTAGTGTGAATTCTCTGATGATCAAGAAGGTGGCAGCTCTGACTGAAAGACTTCCCACATGCATTCATAGGGCTTTTCTCCAGTGTGACTTCTTTGATGCCTGACAAGGTGAGCCATCTGGCTTCAAGATTTTTGACATTTATTACATTCATAAGGCTTAATTTCAGAATGAATGATTTCATGTTTAGTAAGGGTTTAGCATTCTCTAAATGCTTTGCCACATTCCTGACAGTTATAGGGTTTTTCTCCTGTGTGAGTTCTCTGATGGACAATAAGATGGGAGCTCCAGCTGAATGATTTGCCACATTCAGTACATTTTTATGGATTCGCTCCAGAGTGAGTTCTTTCATGAGTAATCCCTAAAGGTTTTTTTCACATTATCATATTTGAAGGACTTCTCTCCAGTATGCATTCTCATATGGGCAATGAGATGAGAGCTCCAGCTGAAAGATTTCCCACATTCAGTACATTCAAAAGGTTTCTCTCCAGTATGAGTGCTCTGATGTCCAATAAGATGAGAATTCCAATTGAAATATTCCCCACATTCATTACATACATAAGGTTTTTCTCCTGTATGAATTCATTTGCATACAATAAGATGAGAATCCTAGCTTCAGGCTTTTCCACATTGATTACATTCATAGGGTTTTATTCCAGTGTGGGTCCATTAATGTTTAGTCAGGGCTGAATGATTCCTAAAAAGCTTTCCACATTTATCACATGCATAAAGTTTCTCCCCAGTATCAGATTTCTTATGTTGAATAAGTCACGAGCTCCAGGTGAAAGGGGATGCCCCACATTCATTATATCCATAAGGTTTCTCAGAACTATAAGTGCTTGTGTGTTGAGTAAGGAATGTCATATCCAAAGACTTTTTCCCATTCAATGTATGCATATGCTTTCTCTATAGTACCAATTTTTTGATGTTCTATGAAGGATGAGAAGTAAAAGATATTCTCATATTCTTTGTAATCATTCTGGTTTTTTCCAACATGAACTCTTGGACGTTCACTAAATGGTGAGCTCTGGTTAAAAATTTGATGGCATTCCTTATATTGATATGGATCCCTTTATGATCACCAAAATGTATTATACGACTGAAAGATTTAACAGCATCAGTACATTTGAAAAGATTATCTGCAGCTTGCATTCTTACAGTGTGAATAGGTTGAATGGACTGGTAGATGGATTTGTCATAATTATTTTCACAGGTAACCTTATCTGCATACATTATGGCTGAGTTACATGTCCAGCTTTCAGCATGTGCTTCAGGCTTATAAAAATGTTCTACATGAGAAAATCTCTGTGAAGGACCAAAGTTTAAGTTCTGGATGTACTCTGACCCAAGTTTATGGAATTCTGAGCCTTTTTGAAACAGCACTTACTTTTGCATGAGGAACATTTGCCTCATAGCTGTACTCTGGTTCATGTGGTACATTTCTAATTGGTCTTTACCATCTAAAACTTCTATCCTGAAGAACCAAGAATCATCCCATACATATTTTTCCAACCTCATTTCATGGGATTTTTTCTCCTCAAATATGCTTTGTATTGGCACCAATGCTTTACTTTCAATATTTTTCATCCATTCTGGACAAGTGCTTTAGTGTATGCTTACTCCACTGACCAGGGCTCGTGTCCCAACAGATGACCTCAGGCTTGGTGATCTGATTTTCCATGGACAAAAGATGTCCATATGTCTCCAGCATCACATCACAGTACAGAGTCCTCTGAAAAAGGTCCAACTGCCTCACTCTTCTTGAGTGAAGTCCACCACCACATCCTTGAAGGTTACTGGTTCCTGGACATGGGATTCTGGGAGCCTGGAAGCCCTCCTCTCTTCCTCAGGGCTCCCATCCCTGTGCTAGGCAGGGTCCTGAGAATACAGAGCCCAGGAGGAACACAGGTCAACAGCTGCCATCCACCAAGTCTGGTCTGTAAAGGCATCCAGGAAGTCCATGGGGTTGATGGCTGCCATCCTGGAAGATGGATCTCTACCAACTGCCAGGCTAGTAGCACAATTCCCAACCTGCAGTCTTCACAGGTCAGTGGCTGCACAGAGCTAGGGGAAAGAGGGAGTGTACAGTGACTGCTTAATGAGTACTGGGGTTTCTTTTGGAGGATACGAAAATATTCAGCTCAGCCTGTTTGTCCTGGTGTGAAGTCACAGGCAGCTGTGGTACCAAGGCTCCCAACTCCATGTCTTGTGTAAGTCTCAAGACCTGTCTGACAGATGCCAGGGGCTATGTGTGAAGCACTAGCATACCCACTAGCGTCAAGATCACCTGGACAGACCTATGCCAAAACAGTCGTGTTCAGTTTGACATCTCCCCATCATTGCATATTAACAAGAACCTGAGGCTGTTCTGACATCTTCCACAGTGCTTTATGCAAACAGGCATGGATGAGAAATGCCTGCTAGCTGGCAGCCACCACCCCAGCCCCCTCACAGGTGATGCAGCAGGCTCAGCATCTCTTCCTTTGGCTTTTGTCCAGAGCTGAAGTCCGGCCTGGCCATGCACTGAGCAACTCAGTGCGTGGCCCTGGGGACAAAGATGTGCCAGGACCAAAGCACAGGGACCACTGGGGCTCGCCTGGCCTGGCTGGAGGAGGCAGGGAGCCTAGAGCTGAGAGGAGGGAAGTTCCAGGGCCAATGGTGACAGCACTGAGTGGCCAGCCCAGGACCCGTCCTAGAGCTGCACCGGCCCCCCGCCTGCTCTCCTGAGCCTGGGCTCCCTGAGGTGACAGATGTAAAGGCTGCAGCCCCACAGTCCAGGCAAAGGCCACACCTCCACCATGGAGGTGCATTGCATTTGAATCTGTAAATTGGTTTTGGTATTAGGGATATTTTAATAATATTAACTCTTTCAAATCAGGAGCATGGAAATATTTTCCATTTCTTGTTTTTTTTCTACATTTTCATTAAGGTTTAATTTTGATTGTATAAATCTTTCACATCCTGGATTAAATTTATCCCTGTGTATTTAAAGTTGATGTAGCTATTGGGAATAGAATAGATTTTATAAGTTCTTTCTCAGCCAGATTACTTTTGATGTCTAAGAATTACATTAATTTTGCATGTTGACTTTGTATTCTGAAACTTTGTTGAATTATCTACTAATCTTAGTGTGGAATCTTTTATGCCCTTATATAAAGAATTATGTCTTACGCAAATAGAGAGAATTTGATCTACTCATTTCTAATTTGTATCTCCTTAGTTGCTTTTTTCAAAATTTGTTTATTTCATTTAAAGGTAGAAAGACAGCGAGACACATAGAGAGAGATAGAGAGATATGTCTCCCACTGTTTCATTTCCCAAATGACCCCAACAGCCATGTCTGAACAGGACTGAGTCAAAAACTGAATAACTCCATCCAGGTCTCTCACCTGGGTGTCAAGGTTTGAAGCTGTTGGGCTATTTTTAAAGTTTATTTATTTATTTGAAAATGTCAGAATAACAGAAAGAGAGAGAGGGGGAGAAATTTCCCATTTGCTGCTTCACTCCCCAAGTGTACACAGTGGCCAACGTTGGACCAGGCTAAAGTCAGGATCTTCATCTGGGTCTTCCACATGGGTACAAGGGCCCAAACAGTTGGTCTATCTTCAACTGCCATATGTGGCACATTATCAAGTAGCTCGCATGGAAGTAGAACAGCTGGAATTTGAACCAGTGCTGCCTGGGTCTTTTTTGAACACCTTTGCAAGAACATTTGAAGGAAGTGAGTTTAGATGTCAAATAACCAGGGACTGCAGCTCTGGCATAGTATGTAAAGTCATTGCCTGCAGTGTTGGCATCCCATATGGGCACCAGTTTGAGTCCCAGCTGCTCTACCTCCCTCAGATCATTTCAGCTCCTGCCTTTGCAGTCATTTGGGGGGTGAACTAGTGGATGGAAGGTTTTATCTCTCTCTCCTTTACAATCAAATAAATAAATCTTTTATTTTTTACAGGCAGAGTGGACAGTGAGAGAGAGACAGAGAGAGAGAAAGGTCTTCCTTTTGTCGTTGGTTCACCCTCTAATGGCCACCATGGTCAGCGTGCTGTGGCTGGTGCACCATGCTGATCCGATGGCAGGAGCCAGGTGCTTCTCCTGGTCTCCCATGCGGGTGTAGGGCCCAAGCACTTGGGCCATCCTCCACTGCACTCCCTGGCCACAGCAGAGCTGGCCTGGAAGAGGGGCAACCGGGACAGAATCCGGTGCCCCAACTGGGACTAGAACCCAGTGTGCCAGCGCTGCAAGGCAGAGGATTAGCCTATTGAGCTGCGGCACCAGCCAATAAATAAATCTTAAAAAAAGAAGTGGAGTAACTAGAACTTTTATTGGCACTCTGACACGGGATACTGGCATCCCTTCATAATTCATTCTCTTCTCTCTCTCTCTCTCTCTCTCTCTCTCTCTGCCCCCCCCCTCTCATTTTAACAGCAATTCATTGAAAAACAAAAGTGTTTTGAGAATACATTGCTGTCTGGTTCAGTTCATGATAGGAATGCTTCTAGATTTTCCCCATTCAATATTCCACATCCAATATTCAGTAAGTTGTCTTTATTGTGTTGAGGTACATTTTGTATATACCAAACTTTTTAGATTTTTGTCATGAAGGAAGATTGTATTTTATCAGATTTCTTTCTTTAAGTCTATTAAGAATCATGTGGTTTTTATCTCTCATTTAGTTAATATTTAATATTTACTGATCTGCATATGTTGAATCATATCTGTATCCCTGAGATTTTCAAAAACAAGCAGTATATGATAGGAAAGCACTTGATACAATTCAAACTACATTTTTTACTATGAGAACTTATTTGTTAGAAAAGAAATGATGAGGTGAAAGAAATTATAAGGAATTTACATTTGGTGGAAAATAGTTCATTATGATAATTTTGAAACTGGAAATAAAAGAGCATATCAACAAAGATAAATAAATCAAAGATTGTGCCAATTGGGAAAATAATATAAATATGAATAATATGAGCTGCACATTTCAAATTCAACATTAATGTACAGAAAAGAAAAAAGAAGATGAAAGTTAATGTAGTCTTGGAGATCTCTGGAATAACACAAAATTTATGACCTAGAAGGAAAAATAAATCAATCCACAAAAGGTGTAGAGAAATCAAAATAAGAAAGCTGTGAGCACACCAGATAGCAGTTTGGTACTGATGACCTCACAATGAAGAAGCAAAGCAAGATGGTTGAGCAGCATTGCCTTTCTCTAGGATATTAATGATGCATATGTGATACTTACTAATTCAAAGGCAATAAACAAACATAAAAGGTGGAAAAATGGAAATCATATTGTGATTACAGTGGGTAGAACTGAAATTTAATAGGAACAATTAAAAAGATAAGTATATATAATGGATTTTGAAAAAAAATGGTCCATCTCAGTTAAAGTGGAAAATTAAAAATTTACAAATGAACATAAATAAAGGAAATTTCATACCAGTTTTCAGGATGAAAATTTAGGAAAGGTGCTATATCCAGATTCACAGTTCTGAAGTTCAAAATTACATGTAAATTTTAAATCCCTCATAGCTCCAAAAAAAGGGAATGGAATTCACTGGCCTAAAAGGTTCTGAGAAATTGTGAACAGGAAAGTTGCCAGGAAAAACTAAACATTTTAGCTGGAACTGTTGGTATCACCAGGAAAAGGCCACTCAGTTGACATAATATACAGAGTACTGACATTGAACTGTATGAAGATACTGCTATTGCATACAAGGGATATTAGTGAATTAAAGTAAATGAAAGGAAATGTATATATTACAACATAAATTATACTACAAGAACTATTTAGCATTACCATGGAGGGCCCATAATGGGGTTTCCAGCAGACATAAAGAATTTTGTTCAACAAAAGGAAAAATTGGAAAATGAATTGAAGGTAGAAAAGCAAAGGCCATGACAATAAACAGGATTATCTTAATGCGAAGACATTTTTATTAAAAGTTGCACTTTTGAACTTCACAATAAAAAGTTAATTTAGTGCCTTAGAACTCCATAAATGCTA
The DNA here is from genome assembly GCA_949820135.1 of Sylvilagus floridanus. Taxonomy (NCBI): domain Eukaryota; kingdom Metazoa; phylum Chordata; class Mammalia; order Lagomorpha; family Leporidae; genus Sylvilagus; species Sylvilagus floridanus. Next base: position 10,891,983 of record OX463229.1, read on the forward strand.
AAGAAATATCACCTGGGAACACAGAATTACTGCACTAGAATAAGACAATATGGACATTGTCAGTACAACTTAGAGAAATTTCTGTGATATGATGATGTCACAACCAACAAGTAAGATGTTTTGAAGTTCACACTGGTAGGATATGCTTACTATAGGATAAAATTTGTATTCCCAAATAACGGAACTTCACTGAAGCAAAACAACAGAAATGATACCATCACCATGGAAGTTATATATTGATTATTGGAAGTAGCACAGAGTAATTTGCTAAACAGCAAAAATACAGTGGCAGGCAGATGTGAGGTAATTTAAACTAAAAGGCATAACAATTGTGCTATATTTGAGAAAAGATAGACATAGGACAACCAAGGAAAGTTTATACAATCTGTTATAAAATCATCCATGGAAGGTTTCTACATTGGAATCTACACTTTATAAAATATCAACAAAGATTTATTTACATTCCTATAGACGACAAGAAAAGTTAAGACTTATGTCACCTCAAAAAGATAGGATTACAAACTGGGCAAAGTCAATTCTCAAAAGAGGTATCTATGAACATGGCCAAGAAAACTAAGAAGAAGTTTTGGCTTTGATGATCCCATTGTGAAAGAGCCAAACAAAATGGAGTAAGTTTTGCAAGCCAGGATTTGCTACACTGCTTTAGATCCACTTCAAGTATGTCTGGTGGGGAGCAGATGATAGCTAAAATATTTGAGTGCCTGCTACTACCCACCTGGGAGGCCTGGTATAGTTCAGGACCCCCTGCTGTGATCTGGTCTAGTCCTGGATGGTGTAGCCATTGGGGGAGTGAACCATTACATGGAAGATCGATCTTTCTCTCCCTTACTTCATGCCTCATTCCCTAATTGTTTTAGATAATACATTTTAAAAATATAAACATGAACAGTGTCAGGAAAATATCCCCAAGTCAGTGATATTCCAATCAAAACCCCAACCACGATGGTCACAGGTTCACTCTACTAGCATTGGTAGGTCTAAGGTATTGATGATACACACAATAGTAATATTCTGAAAGAAAAAAGTGAATATGTTATGAAAAATTTTGAATACTATCAAGCAGAAATAAATAGTAAGAATAGTAGTGACAAGTAGATATAAAGGAATGATTTAATATGGATAATGTTCACATTGGGATGGGACACCTGTGATCCATTCAAAGCTTCCCAAGGCCACAGCTTCACGTGGCCCTTAGTGCAGAGGGCCTGGGCTCCACTTCCTGGGTTGGCACCATGCCCCCCTCCACCCCGACTGTGCTCCTTTTCCTGCTCGCCAACAGTGGGCAGTCAGCAGCCTCTGGCTCAGCGCTTCCTACCTGCTGCATAGACAGGAGATGCAGAGACCCACCGGGCTATAGCAGACATACCCATTGGACAGGCTGGTCCCGGGGTCGCAGTTTGCCCTGGCCCAATGGCTCAGACAGTCCAAGCTGGGAGGCCCAGCAACCCTCCAACCATTTCTATGAGAGCTGCCTTGCCCGCTGCTGGAAACCACCACCCTTGTTTCCATGTGAGGCCATCAGGGAAAGAGACATGGTGACCACCTTGGATGATTTCAGGTCACTTAGCTGTTCTTGCCCCCTGACCTCAGGGTTTGTCTCCTGTTCCACACTCTATGCCCCCATGATCTGTCTCTCTAGACCCACACTCCTGTCACTCATGCTTGGGGCATGTCACAGGTCCTCAGAGCTGTTACTGAATAAAGTCACTGCATTTGCCTTTAGGAAGTCAGGTTGGGCATTAGCAGGTGCAGCTGATATTGTTGAGCATAGAGAACCACATCTGGAGACAGAGGGGTGATGCACTGTGCCCACTCCCCCTGAGGGTTTACTTCGTGTCCACATTGGTCCAGGGGTTGGCATTGTCACCTCATCTTGTCATTCCTCCAAGGCAGGTACTGTGTCTGTTCCCACTGCACAGATGTGAAAGCTGAGGCTCAGTGAGGTCTTGTGCCTTGCCTAAGCTCTCTCATTTCACTGGGCATGGAACCAGGATTCTCCTTGCTCTTTCTTATTCACCACCTGCCCCTCACACTGTCCAAGGACAGACCAAGGACAGGTCCCAGCACTGGAGGGAGCCCAGGGTGCAGGGATTCATATCCTGCCATGTGAATTGTGTGACCAGAGCTGGGCTCTGAGTGTCGTGTGCAGTGGCAGCTCAGAGGGGCAGGGCTAACAGATGCTCTCTAGCTTTTGAGTGCCTCAAGTTTCTCTGCAGAGGTGGACGAAGGAGAGGGATTCCTGGAGCCACTACCCTCACTTTCCTTTCCCCTCCAGCCCTCAAGCACTGTCACATCAGTCGGGGAGGACACTCTCTGAAGCTCTAAGTTGGTGACACTCTGGGGGAGGCTTCCAGTGGCATTCAGTCTCTGTTGACACCGAGTGAGTGCTTGCCCTGGGTTGGTGGTGACATTAACTCTGAGGATGGTGCTGGAGAGGGGGCAGGCAGAGGAGACTGCCCTGTCTGCTGAGGCTGCAGGCTCCTGATGCAGCAGCTACACTTGGGTGGGGCATGGCAGGAGGCTGTGCTTAGGGCATTGTCCCTGAGCATGGCTGGGGTGACCCTGGCTGACCCAGGGGCCGAAGGCACTTCTGTGTTCTGTCCACTTTGCAGACAGCAGGGGACCAGGGCGAGGTCCAGAGGGCTTCCTGCAGATCCATGTGCGGTGGTGGCCACTGCAGCCTTACTTCAGTGCAATGACATCCTTATTGTCCCAGCTAAGGCCTTGCAGCCAGTGCTGGGGCCTGTGTGTCCCTTGGCCAGGGTGCACCTGCACAGTGCCTTGGGAGGCTGATCCTGGTTGGGCAAAATGTATTTGAGTCCGCAGCAGCAGCAGGAGCCCTTCCAATTTTTCCAACAGAGGTGCCATCTGCGCAAGGTCGAGGGGGTGGCCTTCTGACAAGTTAAGCAAATGGTTATTTTACAGGGCCACTGCTGTATCTAGCTCCAGCCGTGAACAGCGAGTGCCACCATGGAGGAAGAAAGGCCCCAGAGATGCACTTGTGTCCCTCAGAAACTTCTGCCTCTTTTCCTGGCTTGGAGGGCTCATGGCTTTGCTATGGGCCATGGGTGCATTTAGCCATCCTAATATCAGACAAAATAGTTTCACATAAAAAATTAAAAGAGACAAAGAAGGGTACCATGAAATGATCAAAGGATCAAGTAAGCATGAAGAAATGACTATATATGCACCTATCTACAGGCCCTTGAATACATTAAAAATGTTGGTGGGTTTAAAGGGAGACATAGACTCAAATACACTAGTAATGGGGCACTTAAATAACTCACTTTCAGCAATGGAAAGATTAACCAGAGAGAAAATCAACAAGGAGACAACAGAGTTATTGACACTATAGACCAAATGGATTTCAGATATCTATAGAACATTCCACCATAAAGCTGCAGAATACACAGCAGTGGATTCACACAGGTGTAAGGAATTTCTCTAAGTTAGTCCACATTCTATGCCATTAAGTAAGTCTCAGAAAATTCATAAAAATTAAATTACACCATATACCTTCTCTGATCAATGGAAGTAGGAGCTAGATCTTCCATCTCTTGTCTCAAAATGTTTACAATGTCTGGGTGGCTGGGACCAGGTGGGGCCCAAGCCAGGAGCTTCACAATGAAACCAGGTCTCCCAGATAGGTGTCAGGATCTCAAGCACTTGATCCATCTTCCATTGCTTTTCCCAGTGGATTAGGAGAGAACTAGGTCAAAATGGAGTACCCAGGACTCAAACCAGTGTTCATATGGGATGCTAGTGTCACCAGTGGCAGCTTAAATTGAAATACTGCAATTTGGGTCCCTTAACCAAACTAATAATTGAAACTTTTTTATTAATCATGCTATAGAAACTATAAAATTATGTCTCATTTCTAGAGTAATCCATATTTTAAAATTATTAAACGAAATAATGATCAAAAGTGTATATCTAAAAATGAGAGAAGACATTACATATATCAATTAATCTAAATTATTGTTAAATAATTATTTAAATAAATTATATTAACCAATTAATGTAATTTCTTATATTAAAATAACATTTCATTTTGTGGAATTTGAAATTCAGTTATTTATCAATTTCATAATTTGAAAACACACTTCATCATTCAATAAATACTCACTTCTTCATCTAGTATTTTATTTGTTGAGTTGCATTAATTTTCAGAGAGGTACAGTAATATTGTCTCCCCTGAATCTATTTCTGATGCTCATTCCCCCCACTAAGCAAGAAGAAAAATATGAATGACAATCACAGAATAGTACTTTTGTCCTACAATATTTTCATCTTTTATGAAGGGAATAACATCAAACAATAAACATGAGGTTAGCAAAGAATTATAATAATGTTCAGAAAAACATGAATTGTTCACATCCTATAGAAGATAAGTGTGTAACAAAAGATTTTTGAAGGTTAAAAAGCAGCCAGGGAATATAATAAAATGGCCAAGTCTAGACAAATGCCAATTGACTTATAAACTGGAGCATATTTTTGTGGCTTTAAAAAAATTTGAGGCCGGCAACGTGGCTCAATAGGCTAATCCTCTGCCTTGCGGCACCGGCACACCAGGTTCTAGTCCTGGTTGGGGCACCGGATTCTGTCCTGGTTGCCCCTCTTCCAGGCCAGCTCTCTGCTGTGGCCAGGGAGTGCAGTGGAGGATGGCCCAAGTGCTTGGGCCCTGCACCCTATGGGAGATCAGGATAAGCACCTGGCTCCTGCCATTGGATCAGCGCAGTGCACCAGCCACAGCAGCCATTAGAGGGTGAACCAATGGCAAAGGAAGAGCTTTCTCTCTGTCTTTCTCTCTCACTGTCCACTCTGCCTGTCAAAAAAATTGAAGCTAATATGGACTATTTTCTTATATTAAGATCAGTTTATTTATTTGAAAGAATTACACGGGCAGAAGAAGAGGCAAATAGATATGTCTTCCACCCACTGGTTCACTCCCCAGTTGGCTGCAGTGGCTGGAGCTATGCAGATCTGAAGTCAATAGCTTCTCCCAGATCTGCCATGTGAGTGTAGGGGCCCCAAAACTTAGGCAGTCGTTTACTGTTTTCCCAAGCCATAGCAGAGAGCTGGATTGGAAATGGAGCCACTCGGATTCAAACCAGTACCAATATGGGATGCGGGCACTACATGCGGTGGCTTTACACAGCCGGCCCTGCTAACATAGACCCTAAAATGCCTTTAAGTATAGAACATACAAAACATTTTATAAAAATTTAAATTAATATTTGATAATTAAATTATACATATACATGAATATGATTGCATAAAATCAAGAATCAAGAGTGATATTTGGTAGTCTGGATTTTTCACCTAATATAGAACCATAATTATATAATATTTTTGAAGATTTGTTTATTTATTTATTTGAGAGCTAGAGTTATGGACAGTGAGAGGGATAAACAGAGTGAAAGGTCTTCCGTCTGTTGGTTCACTCCCCACTGGATGCAACGGTCAGAGATGCATGAATCCAAATCCAGGAACAAGGCACTTCTTCCTGGATCTCCCATGAGGTTGAAGGGGCCCAAGGACTTGGGCCATCTTCCACTGCTTTCCAAGGCCACAGCAGAGAGCTGGATTGGAAGAAGAGCAGCCAGGACTAGAACTGGTGCCCAAATGGAATGCCGGTGTCGCAGGGGAGGATTAACCTACTGTGCCACAGTGCCAGACTCCATAATCATATAATATTAAACATCAATTTAAACACTTAAGTTACATAAAACCTAAGACTTACGTTCAACAAAATTGAAAAATAAAAGCAATCTAAGTCAATGCTGACATGTAGTTAAGAAAACATTATATACACACTATGTTAAATTAAAACTTCCATGAAATTATGAACAAAACGAATCCCCCAATGAAAGTGGACACAGAATATAAAGAGTTAATTTGTAAGAGGAAAGTTACAGTGAGAAATTAATGATGCTGTGAAACCTCAATAGCAGTCAGAGTAATATAAATTACAATGTTGAGGTTTCTTGGACTTATTCGACCCAAAAATTTGCTATTGTCAGTAGCATCAGTAAAAGCATACATTGCTGATAGATGTTTAACTTGGTGCAGATTATGTGAAAAATCAAATCTATTGGAATTTAAAATGTGCATTATTATTGACTAGCAACCCCTCAAGTAGGACTATTTCTTAATAAACAGTTGCTGGGTATATAAACCAGTCTACAGTCTTGGCTATGATATGGAGACCATCATCAATAAAACATGTGGACAATCTAAAATCAATCAATAAGGGACCAGATTATGTTGTATTTGTTTTACAAAGGAATGCTATATACTCATTTAAAACTGCAATAAAACATGCATGTATCAATCCTGCATTGGTTAATCTATAACAAAGAAAAGAGGATGATAGAAGGGAGGGAAGGAAGAAGAAAAAACAGCTCATGCACACAAATTCCTGTAACCTGTTGGTAAGCATTTAGGAAACATTCTGGAAAGATACATTATTAACATGCTAGCAGTCATTAGAAAATAATGGTGGACTTTGAGTCCTTTTTCCTTAGTATTAAATGGATCTAAGTTAAATGGAAGCATTTGCATTAGATCTTTAAAAAATTAAACCATCATATTATAAGTAACATAAACCTTTTTATTGAATTGGTAGTGCTATTTAATTAACCAGTGACATTTAACCTGCTTCTAATTTTTTAAGGCCTCATCTCTTTTATAAGCACAGTCCATGCCTGGTGTATAGTAGGCCCCAGGCCCAGGAGGTTATTGATAAGAGGCCTCAGGAAAGTCAGCGTGACAACATTAGAGGAAACTACAGGTTCTAGGGGTTGTCAGAATGGCTGCATTTCTCCCCCATGGACAGATATTCAGCTTAAAATTCTTGTAGAGGAAATGTTTTGAGCTTGGCCGCCTGCTGGGCTGGGTCCTCAGCCACATCCTCCTGCTTATTCTAGTGCAGCCTCTGTTGCTTCCTTCATAGCTTCTCTCGCTGCCTTGCTTCCGGGCTCATGAATGATCCTAGTTGACCTCCAGGTTGGCTTGGAGTCCTTGCTGCTGGGAACTGGGTTGAGACTGTGAATTTTGTGTGCAGCTTGAACTCCTGGCTATGAATGTAGAACAGTGGGATGGTCTCTGATAGTCACCCCCATTTTTCAGGACACTCCTCCCAGAATACTCTAGACAGTCAACACAGGGTGTCCACCTTGAGCAGGTTCTTAGAGCATGGGAGAGTGAGACCAGAAGCCCATGTGAAGGAGGACAGAGAACAGCTGCAGGAGGCTGAGCATGCTGCCATAGATAGTGCTATTTAGCCTATTAATTGTGTAGTGGAGATTATCATCTGGGAGCTCCTCAGTAACAATGCCCAGGTAACTACAGATCCACTCCAAAGTGTGCAAGTGGCAGGAACTGGTGCTCACATCCTCGAGGACACAGCCCACACTCCAGATCATAGATGAGCTCAGCCAACAGGAGGTCTCCAAATTGATGTTGCTGCCTGCAGTGCTCAAACTCAGAGTTCACAGGAGGACTCTGGGCTGTAGAGAACATGGCCCAGGGCCAGGGGCTCATATTGCCTAGCTGAGGCACTGAAGGTTGAAGGCCCCACACCCCACACACTGGAACACCAATGCCTGCTTCCTGGTGATGGCCTTAACCTTGGCCCTGCTGGTGAAGACCCCAACAAACATGAGCTCTTAGAAGTCGATCCTCACATGAGTGGTGGCATCATAAAACACCAGCAGCAGCTGACTTGGAGGTTCAAGCTCTGCAGGGTGGTCTCACAGCCTGAAAAGATGCATCCAAGAAGGGGTCAAGGCTGCTTTAGAGTTCCAAATGAATGACATCATGCCACTCTGCTCACTACCCTCTGGAGCTGGTGCATAGGCATCCAGGCATCTGTGGGGTGGGGCTGTACCAGGTGTGCCACTTCAATGAGCTTCACATGGCAGCACTTGAGACCCACAGCCCTGGCAGAAATGTTGGTAACCATGGATTGAAGCTCAGGCACCTCTCAGGTGAATTGATTGCATTGCATTCATAAGCCAAAAGGCCCCAGAACACCTGCAGGCCTCCTTCACAGATCGCCTCAACATTCCACACCCTTTTTGATACAGTATTTCCTCATCTTGCTCTGACAAGTCCAGAACCCCTTTCTGCAGGTCCTTCCCAGCTGATACCTTGATTTGGCGTCCTTTGGCCCCGAGATGATGAAAGCAAACTCTGTGATCACAACTCACATCAGGTCCCCATGAAACTCTTCACAGAGTGGTAGAAGACCTTAGTGGAGGAGGCAAGGGTGATGTCAGAGCCCATTTAGTGGGTGTTGCTTTCTGGGTCTCAGATGGGTGCTCTTCCATGCAGTGCTTTGTGCCTTTCTCCATTGCTGCTGGATTCAGGGATTTTTGGGGATGCCCCTCCATAAACCAGGCTTTGCAGATACTTCTTTTGAAGCATAGAGAACTGAATTCATCTCTGCACATTTCCCCTGCTTCTAAAATGTGATGTAATAGATGATGAGATTAAATATACTTGATACTCCTGCAACTGTATTTTAAACATATATAATATTATGCCAAATAACCTTGTTAGGATAAAGCCTATCGTTTTAATATGTCAACAGTTATATTATTTTTAAATTTTTAGTTTGAGAGACAAATACATATGAACACAGAGAGCACCATCTGCTGGTTCTCTTATCAATTGCCCATAATGGTCAGAGCTGGACCAGGACTAAACTGAGAGCTTAGAATTCAATGCAGGTCTCCTACATGGTTGCAAGTTCCCAGTTTTGAACCATCATCTGCCACTTAGTGTTTAATAGCAAAACAATGGTTTTCCAAATATTATCATATCACAATGGCAATTAACTAAATCACATTTGACTACGAATTCTAAAAGGTAGATTTGTGATATCACAATGGTTTGTATAAGTTCACAACCATGACATCACAATGGTTGCTTTATAACATCACAATGTTTTATAACATCACAATGATAGGCTCATAACCTCACAGTGTCTTTTAAGATTTCAGTATTGATCACCACATCAAATGGTTGGGTTATGACATTACAATGATTATTTATAACATTACAGTTTATTTTCATGACATTTTATTACATCACAATTGATTATGACATAACAGTGATAGCTTTATGACAACACAATGATATGTTATGCCATTGCAATATTGGTTCATGATATCACAATAGAATTATATCACCATTGATTACAACATGATAATGGTGGTTTATGACATCACAATTGATAGATCATAATGGTTTATATAGTTTAAATTGCTTATGATATCACAATGGTGGTTTATGGCATCACAAACTGATTATGAACTCATATTGGTGTAAGTATAACATGTTTTTTTTTTTTTGACAGGCAGAGTGGACAGTGAGAGAGAGAGACAGAGAAAAAAGTCTTCCTTTTGCCGTTGGTTCACCCTCCAATGGCCGCTGCGGCCGGCACGCAGTGGCAGGCGCACCACGCTGATCCGAAGACAGGAGCCAGGTGCTTCTCCTGGTTTCCCATGGGATGCAGGGCCCAAGCACTTGGGCCATTCTCCACTGCACTCCCTGGCCACAGCAGAGAGCTGGCCTGGAAGAGGGGCAACCAGGACAGAATCCGGTGCCCCGTCCAGGACTAGAACCTGGTGTGCCAGCACCTCAAGAGGAGGATTATCCTATTGAGCTATGGCGCCGGCCAAGTATAACATGTTTTTCATGAATTAATTGATTATGACATCACATTGGTATGTGCATGATATAACAATGGTTAATTATCACATCCTAGTTTGATTTGGAAATTACAAAGATTTATATGAAATCACGATTATGACATAACAATGATAGCCTTATGTCATTTTTAACATGGTTGTTCATGTCATAATAATGACTTCATTATATTACTGTGGATGATAACATCATATTGGTTGTTTCATGACATCACAATAGAGGTCTATCACAGCAAAATATTGGTTCATGGGGCCGATGCTGTGGTGTAGCGGCCAAAGCCTCTTGCTGCAGTGTCGGCCTCCTATATAGGTACCAGTTTGAATCCCAGCTGCTCGACTTCTGATACAGCTCTCTACTGTGGCCTGGGAAAACAGTAGAAGATGGACCAAATCCTTGGACCCCTACACCCATGTGGGAGACCCAGAGGACTCGTGGCTCCTGGCTTTGGATTGGCACAATTCTGGCCATTGTGGCTCTCTGTGGAGTGAAAAAGCAGCTGGAAGATATCTCTCTCCCTTTACCTCTCTTTCCCTGTGTAACTCTCAATTTCAAATAAATAAAACAAAATCTAAAAATATTGGTTCATGACTTCACTATTCATGACATCACAATGGCAATTCATGTCCACATGGTGGTCATTTAAGACATGTCAATTGATTGTTACCTCACAATGATAATTTTGTGCCATCAGAATGATTTTCATGGCTTCCATATCTCATCATGACTATACAATGTTTGCTTACGACATCACAATTGCATATTTGTTGCAGCACAACATTAGCATATGATATCAAAATGGTTTTCATATTATCAGAATTATTGATTATAACATTAATATGGTTTATGATATCTTAATGTCGATTTACGACATAGTAATTTATTCAGATATCATAATTATAAGTTTATGATATCACAATGATTTTTATGGATTCACAACTGAATAAGACATCATAATGGTTAGCTTATAGGATCATAATTATGATGTCCAAATTATTACAATGACTTCACTATTGGTTATGACATCTCAGTGGTAGGTTATGAGATCATAATGGTTTATTATCATACTACTAGTGTTATTAATGACATTGTAATTGATCATAATGTCAAAATGGTAGTTTTATGACACAGAATTTTTTGCTTATATAATTATAAGTATTTTATGACATCACAATTGATTATGATATAACAAAGGTATATGTATTGCAGTACAATATTTTATACAGTCAAAATACTGATCTATGACATCATAAGTATTTTATGACTCACTACTCATTATGGTATCACAAAGGTAACTTATGACATCTTAGTTGGTTAAGGTGTCAGATCATTGGATTCATGATGTCACGATGGTTTTTATGAATTGACAGTTGATTATGACATCACAGTGGTTGCTTTATGATATCACAATGATAGTTTATCAAATCCTGATTAATTATAGTATCACTAGGGTTTGATGACATCACAATTGATTATATCATAACATTTGTAATTTCATAAAACCACAGGTTTTACAATGTCACAATAGAGTTAAGCACAATAATTACTATGATATCACAGTGGACAATAATATGATAATGGTGGTTAATGACATGAAAATTTATGATATTAGAGTGTTCGTGGCATCACAACATTGGTTTATGACATAAGAATAGATTTTTTGCCTCATAATTGATTGATTCTGATATTGCATGGAGGTTCCTAATATTAAATTGATTATGATGTCACAATGGTAAGTTTATTGCGACCCAATTATTTCAATGACTTCACAATTGATTATGAGATATCATTGGTATTTTATAAGATAACTATGATATTTATAATATCACAATAGTTGTTCATGACATCACAATTCATTCTTATATCACAGTGGTAGGTAGGTTTATGACACCCCAATGGTTTTTACAATTCATTATTGATTATGACATCACAATAGTAGACTTATAGTTATGAGTTTTGTCATCACAATTGATTATGATTCTATAATGGCATATTTATAATGTCAGTTTTTTATGATTTCACAACTGTTTTTGCATCACAATGATAGTTTTATCTCAATTGATTATGACATAACAAGGATTTTCAAACTCACAATTGATTAATAAATAAGAAAGCTTTATTTTATGTCATCATAATATTGTCTTATGAAATCACAATGGGTTTTATGACATCACAATGGAAATAAAACTGGCTTAGAACATCAAAATTGATTAACATTCAAATCTACAAAAGTTAAGATTATGATAAACCAATGGTTTTTGACTTCACAATTGATTTTGAAGTCCACATGATTTTATGTCATCACAATAGATTTAGACTTCACAATGGCATTTACGACCTCACAATTGATTATGACATTTCAGTGTTAGCTTATGATATCACAATAATTACTTGTTTCATCCCAATAAACAATGACATCAAAGGGTCCTTACATCACACATTATTGTGATGGAACAATGGTAGTTTTATGATATCAAAATGAATTTTGTGATGTCACAGTAGATTTTGAGATAATTATTTTTAATATGATGTTGCAATTGATATAAAAATCATAATGGTGGTTTATGAGGTGAAAACTGATAATGAAAAATAAGGGTTGCTTTATGACAGCAATATGGTTTATGACATCACAACTATGAAATTACAATGGTGTTTTATGACATAATAATAGATTATGTTGTAGCAATTTTAATGAGTCCACAATAGTGACATCACAATTCACATACATGACATCACAATGGATAATTATTGTTTTATGTGATCACAATGATTGTTGTGACATCAAAATTTTGACATCAATGACATGACAGTGTTTTTCGTGTTATGATGTAGGTGTACAAAATTGAAATGGCTTTTATGACAAAATAATTGCTTATAACTTCCCATTGGTAGTTTATAACATCATAATTCATTATGATATCACAATGATAGGTTCATGGTATAACATTGAATTATAACTTCACAATTGATCATGAAAGGACAGTTGTAGCTTTATGACAACACTTTGATGGTTATCATGGTTATCACATCTAAATTGATTGTGACATCACAAAAGATTTTTTTTTCACTATATCACAATTGATGATGGCGGTAATGGAAGCTTATCATGTCACCATGTTTTTTTTTATATTATCACAATTGATTTTGACCTCTGAATTGTTTTCATGACATCACAGTCTATAACATCATAATGGCACCTTTATGACACCACAATGGAAGTCTATGACATCCCAATTGTGTACGTCATCACAATTACTTGTGATTTCAGAACTGTTGTTTTATGTTTTCATAAATTCTTTATGACAGCATAATTGTTATTACAACATTATAATACTTTTTGTCATCAGAATATTTGTATAGCATCACACTGGCTTTCTGACATCACATTGATTATTAATCATAATGCTGGTTTATGAGTTCACAAGTGATTAAGCCATACAATGTTATTTTGTGACATAGCAATGTTAATATATAATATTATAATTGATTATGATGTCTAATAATAAATTTATGACCTCACAGTTGGTTTATGGATTCACAATTAAGATACTGCAGTGAAAGGTTTTGTATATAATAATGGTATATGACATCACAGGTGATTATGGCATCACAAGGAAATGTATGATATCACAATTGATTATTACTTGAAAGTGTAGCTTTATAACAGCACAATGGCTTTTTATATTATCACAATATGCTTTGTGACATTACAAAGTTGATATGACACCACAATTTACTATAACATCATAGTTATAATTTATGATGTAAAGATTGATTATGATGACTCAATAGTGTGTTTATGATGTCAAAATACTTTGGAAGACTTCACAGGCATTGTGATTTATATCATAATCATGGCTTATTACATCACAATTGATTATGATACAAGAAGGTTTTTTGCATTACAATTGATTGAGAAATAACAATGACATCTTATGAAATCACAATGTTTTATGATATCACAATATATATTAAAGTCACAATGGTTTTTGAAATCAAAATTACAACATCATAATGACAGTTTTATAACATGATTATTGGTTTACCATATCAAAATAGTACATAATACATAATAGTACCACAATGCGGTTATATGATAGCAGCTTTTATGGAATCATGATTGATTATAAATTCATACTGGTAGTTTTATGACAATACAACTGATTATGGCATTGCAATGGTAGTTTATATGTCACAATTGATAATAATGTCACAATTGCAGGCTTATCACAGTGGACTTATGAATTTGCAGTTGATTGTGACATAATTGCAGTATGATTGATGAATGGTGTCAAAATCAGTTTATGAAATCACAGTGGATTTTATGACATTACAATCGAGTAAGATATCACAATGGTGCTTATATCACAATTATGACTTCATAATGACAGATTTATGATATCACACAACTGTTTATGTGTTTTCAATTGATTATAACATCATAAAGGTAGATTTTCAGTATAACAATGGTAGTTTATCACATCCCTGTTGATTATGACATCCAAAGATGTTTACAACAGTAAAATTGATTAAGTGCAATTGATTATGGCATGATACTGATTATGACATCACAAGTGATTATGGCATGATTATGTCATAATTGATTGGATACAGTAGCTTTATACCAACACAAACTATTGCGTTTATAATATCACAATGGGTCTATGATATCACAATTCTTCATATCATAATGGTTGCCTATAATATTACAATTTTTATGACATGTTGTATGCCTTTGTTTTTCCTTCCTTATACCCACTTCCAGTAGTGGCTGAGCCTGTCTCATCTGGGTTCTCAGTAGTAGAATTGGAGTCACTGTTTGCAAGTCACATTGGCAGTTGAAATTAGCTTTGGGTGAGAATATTTACAATAAAGAAATGGCCCAGTGCTATATCCCAAGGATTCCCCTCCTCCTAAGGAACTGCTTTATCAACATGACACTGTTCTGGTCCTTGCTCCTGTTTCACTCAAAGGCAATATTGTTTTTTCCCACAAAGAATATATACCATTTATCTCTGATATTTAGTCAAAAGCTGGTTTAAATTTCAATTTCTAAACTAGGAATAGAGAAGTCATTTCTGCCTGTCTCCCAGGTTCAGAGCCTCTGAAGATTAAACATTCCTGATGAACTTTTCAACCCCTTTCTTCGCTCTCATGCTGGTATCCTTTAGCATGATCTTTAGGAAAGAAGCTCAGTTGAAGACAGTGAGTTCTCCAAGCATGATGCCCAGGAGATGGAGAAAACACTGGTTTTATTGGAAGAAATGTTTCTCCTTCTGATTTCCTTTCAAGTGTGTCTTTCTCTTTCAGGCTAAACTTTTAGTTCAGAACTAATCCAACCCTTGCAGAGAGCACAGAGGCATGGAATACAAATTCCTGGTAATGGCTTTGTCACCCTAACAGAAATAAGGCAGGGAGTAGGAGACATGGCTCTGCCAATTCACAGATGCCTTGCAAGTAAAATAGAAAAAAACAGGGATGAATTTATGATGTTTAGGCCATTTTATATATTTTTTTTAAATTTTCCTTTCTTCTTTATTGCTATTTCTTTTCATTTTATACAATTTTTGAACTGTACAAATTTTATGTATTTCATTTACGCAGATTAAGGAATGTAGTCATACTTCCCTTCTTCCTGCCTATGCTCCAGCCATTCTTCCTCCCCTTCTTGCATTCCCACTCTTAATTTTTACCAAGAACTACATTATTTACTTACAGTAAGGAAAACCTTGCACTAAGTAAAAGAGTTCAACAAATATTATGAAGACTAAAACTTTGTCCCTCAACAGAAGAGACAAGTGTTGTAAACAATCAATCTCAAAATGTCAATTTCACTCCTTTATATTACCATTTAGATACTCAGTTAGTTACATTTTATCATGGAAAATATGTGATATTTGTCTTTTGGGAAATAGCTTATTTCACTAAGGATAATAGTTTCCAGTTGCACCCATTTTTTTGAAAACACAAGATTTCATTTTTTAAAAAAATTTTTACAGCTGAGTAGTACTCCATGGTGCATATAGATCATACTTTGTTTATCTAATAATTAGTTGATGCACATCAGGATTGACCCCATATATTAGCTATTATAAATTCATCTGCAATGAACATGGAGGTAAAGATAATTCTTTCATATACTGATTTCTTTTGAGTTGGGTAAATTCCCAGGAGTGGGATGCTTGGATAGTACGAAGTATGTCTATATTCAGATTTATGAAGTATCTCCATACTGTCTACCTCAGGGGTTGTATCAGTTTACATTCCCACCAACAGTGTATCAAGGTACCTTTTTCCCTACATCCTCGCCAGCATTTGTCTTGTTGATTTTTGTATGCAGGCCTTTCTAACAGGAGTGAGGTGAAACCTCATTATGGTTTGGAGTTGCATTTTCTTGATGCCCCAGGATTCTGAGCATTTTCTCATGTGTCTGTTGGCCATTTGAATTTCCCCTCTTGAAAAAATGCTTGTTTGATCATTTGCCGACTTCATAACTGGATTGTTTGCTCTTTTTGTAGATTTTCTTGAGTTCTTTATAGATTCTGGATATCAATCCTTTATCAGATGTGGTTTGTAAATATTTTCTTCCATTCTAACAGTTGCCTCTTCACTTTGTTTTTTCTTTTGCGGTGCAGAATCTTCTGTTTCTTGTTATCTCATTTCTAAATTTTGACATTGATTGCCTATGATTCTGGGGTCTTTACCAAGAAGTCTTTGCCTATGCCAATGTCCAACAGTTTCCCCATTATACCCTAGCGATTTGATGGTATCAGGCCATATATTTAAGTCTTTCATCCATTTTCAGGCTTTTTTGCGTGTAAGGTGTAACTTAGGGTATGTGTTTCATACTTCTACATGCAGAGATCTTGTTTTCCCAGCCAAATTTTATTGATGAGATTGTGCTTGCTCCAGGTTTTTAGCTCACTTATAAAAAAAAAAATAAGTTCCTTGTAGATGTGTGGACTGACTTCTGGAGCTTCTATTCTCTTCCATTGTTCTACATGTCTATGTTTGTGCCAGTACCAGGTTGTTTTGATTATAATTTTCCTGCAGTATATCTTGAAATCTGGTATTGTAATTGATGCCTTCCACTTTGTTTCTTTTGTATAAGATTGGTTTAGTTTGTCGGGGTCTCTTGTGTTAATATATGAACTTTAGCACCATTTTTCTAGATCTGCAAAGAATTTTGTTCATAATCTGTAAATTGAATCGGTAAACTGCATTGAATCTATAAATTGATTTTTCAGGTATGGACATTTTGATGATATCAATTCTATTGATTCTTCCAATCCATGAATATAGAAGGTTTTTTTCCCCATTTTTAACATCTTCTCCCATTTCTTTCTTCAATGTTTTGTAACTTTCATCAAAGAGATATTTAAAATTTTTGGTGAAATTTATTCTAAGGTATTTAATTTTGTAGATATTTTAAGTGTGGCTGATCTTAAAAGTTCTTTATCAGCCATGACATTGTCTGTGAATATAAAGGCTATCAATTTTTGGGTGTTAATTTTATATCCTTCCAGTTTACCTAATACTTTTATGAGTTCCAATAGTCTCAGGAGTGTCTTTTGCTTCCCTTATATATTATTACATGCCATCCATGAATACAGATAATTTGACTTACTCCTTTCTGATTTTTATCCCTTTGATTTATTTTTCTTGCCTGTGCCTCTGGTTCAGGCTTTCAGGTTCTGCATGCAAATAGGGATAGTTTGAATTCCTCCTTTCCAGTCTATATACTTTTGACTCTTTTTCTTACCTAATGGTTTTGGCTAAATCTTCCAGGAATATATTGAATAGCAATGTTGAGAGTCGGCATCCTTTTTTAGTTTGGGATCTTAGGGGGAATGATTCCAATTTTTGGTTTTATCCTTTGATGGCTTTTTAAAAAAATATTCCTCTGTGGCTTAGTGGAATGTCTACAGTTTCAGTGAATACCAAGAGGTGTGTGTTGCATGTGGCCAAGGAACTCTGGTCAGTGTTCCAGAGAGGGTTGAGTATCCAGGTTAATATCCACATTTGGCATGGTAGTAGATCTGCTTTTGTTAACAGAAAAGGGGAATTATAACCTTTGTAGGTGTGGTCACACCTTCCCCTCCTCTGTCCAAGGAGATCAGTGCCTGGGTTTTAGCTTCCAGTGGGTGCAACACTCACTGGTGCCACCATACAAACTGCAAAAATGATTTGTGCAGTCCTCACTGAGCATAGATTCCACTGCAATGACCCATCCTAGGCAACCAGGGAGCTCGGAATGTGTGGATCCACACACAGCAATTGCCCAGAAATCCAGTTACTCCCTCCATCCTCTGATGCAGCCACAGAGTCTTCACCATTTCAGAACACAAGGCTTCCACAGTCACTGTGTGCAGAGATTCTGTACTGCTATGCCAGCCTATTCAGTCCAGAGAGGCAGATATTCCCTGAGCCAGTTGCCCATGGGTTTAAGTTCCAAAACTTGTGGTGTGTTGGGAGACTGAGGGCACTTTACAGTCCTACATGGGTAGCCAATACCTATCTATCCTCTCAGCCAGGCTCAAAGTCAGTAGAGACCACAGACTGTTCCCTCTGTAGAATCTCTGGATCACATGCATACACAAGTTCCACTGGCTGAATGTTGACTCTCCCCATCACTGCCACCAGAACTGCTGAGAAATGGCCTCCTGCCTCAGCCAGTTGATATGTGTGCACAAAAGGTCTTCCACAGCTGCTACCAAAAACTCAAAATGGCACTCACCCTCTCTCAGCCAGGTGCTAGGTGCCATTGTGGAAAGGATGGAGTCAGAGAAGCATGCTCCTTTTATTCCACTGGATCCTTGAGTACGTGCTATCTACTAGGGTTCCATGCCAGACTTAAACCATGGTCTCCCCCCAGCTATTTAACCAAGGGCTGCTACAGTTTGGTTTTACCTCTGTATCTAAGCTGCAATCTGCTCCAGCTCATGGCTGTTTAGTGTGTTGTATCCATGTCTGAACCTCCCACACGTGTCCACAGCATTCTTCTTCCTTCCATAGAATTTCCACTGCAGTTTTCTCTCATTTCTTCTATAAGAGTGCACTTCCTACTTTATTTATTTATTTATTTATTTATTTAATTTATTTTTTCTATTTATCTCTAGCCTAGCATATTACATCCTTTCCTATTCCACCATCTTGAAATCCATTTTCAAATTTGGTGATAAAATTCTTTTTTTCTGCCCTTCACAACAAAGAGCTTGGGGATTTATTTATGTATTTTGTTAAAGAGTGAGGGAGGAGGTGAATGTCCCAATACGGGAAAGAATGCCCTGCACCAAAAGGCTTTTCTGCAGCAGCAGCATCTGCAAGCAAATCTTGTTGATCTGAGCCAGACCATAGTGCAATTTAATTGAAGGTCAGTGGCAGTGGCTGTAGGCATAACAGAGATAGGAGTGATTGATCCTTTGTCCCTTTAATTCTAGTTCTTGTAAAAATGAACCAATTATTTCTTGAGGCTTTATACGTGGCATATCCAGTTGAAAAATTCTTGCTTACAAAATGATAGGGCTGGAAGAAACATACACATACACCTCTATGTGGTAGACAAAATTGAGTACTGCTCATGGTCAGGCAGTGACAGAATCCAGAGTAGAATCCAGACTGCTAAAATCCAGCTTACAACTCCCCTCCCTCCTCCTATTACTGATGTGTCCAAGGCCCACTATGTGCCTGAAACTATGCTATATGGGGACACAGTGATAAGCCAGACAGATCTAGCTCTGCCTTCCACGAATTTATTGTCCAGCTTGATATGGCATTTCTCAATAATCCCCACTGTATTTCCAAGTAGTCCTGAGTTTCAGAGCATATCGTAACATTGATTTTGCCTGCAAGTCCCCATGTGTGGGTACCATGGAGTACTGTAAAGGAAATTGAGGCTTGGCGATGTAACCATTTTTCTCAAGGACACATAGTAACTAAACTAAGGCTGCAAAAACATCACTTCCATGCTTGACTAAATATGATCAATTTCAGCATTATTTTAGATAACTCTTTCCTGTACATAATGTTATTGTCCTATAGATATAGTAGCCACAAAATTTATTGCCCCCACCACAATATGTTGAGAGTGAATGGAATGATCAAGACAACAGATGATCACCAAGACTGTACCAAACATACTAGAATATGTGTTCAGCCTAATTACTTGTAAATCCTCTAGCACAGTGGCCAAATTGTAGGAAGCTAGGAGACTAGATCTCAAGTTCAGCAGGGTTTTCATTCAGCCTGGCTCCTCAAACTGCTAGAATATCTCTATAGAATGGTCAAACTACTGGAAGTTATCTGCATGGCTGTACCAATTACATAGCAGAATTCAAGGTCTGTGTGCTTTATAAGCCCAAGCTCTGCCTCTTTTAGAAAAGGATAGAAAACAGAAGCCTCTACAGCCATAACTTCTTTCCCAAAGTGGAGCATCCCACCATCCCTGTTTGGGGGCTCCCTCTAGAACCTCTGATTAGGAATGTTCATTCTCTTTATAGTCCACCAGGTGTCCCAGAATGCTATAATTTTCTCCACTGCTGCTTCAATTTTCTGAGCATAATAAAATTGAATAGGGTTTTCAAGGAAGGTGACCTTCCCTGGAAAGGAACTGTGATTGTGATGTGTGCTCATATGTTCCAAAAAGGCCATTACATGTCCTGACAGAAAATGTTTATTTATGAAGTGAGTGACATTGAGGCTGCCTTAGAACACGTCTAATGTTAGACATTCAGTAATGGAGCACAGTGACTAGGTGAATTCTGAAGTTCACAACCTGAAATAACTCTGTGACCTTTGATGTGATGTTGAAACTCAGTGCAGGGTCTGGTGCTGTGGCACAGCAGCTAAATCTGCCACCTGCAATGTCTGCATCTCATATGTGCACTGGTTCAATTCTCGGCTGCTCCACTTGTGACACAGCTCTCTTCTATGGACGAGAAAAGCAGTAAAATATAGCCCAAGTCCTTGGGCCCCTGCATCCACATGTGAGACCCAAAAGAACCTCCTGATGATTGGCTTAAGATTGGCCCAACTCTGCTTGTTTCTGCCATTTGGGAAGTGAACCAGCAGCTGGAAAATCTCTCTCTCTCACTGTTTCTGCATCTGCATCTGTATCTCTGTAGCTCTGCCTATCAAATAAATAAATATATCTTAAAAAATCCTCAGTGCTACTATGTATAACATGGGTTGATAGTAGTCCCTAACTTGCAAAGCCTTTCAGAGGATTTAGCAGTAGATATTAGGTTTTCAGTATAGATTGCATAAAGTGGGGATTATGTGCTTGCTACTTTGGGAATAGAATTCATCTCACTCTGGATTTCACAATAAAGTGATTGTAGGTAATTTATTTTTCTTGATTAAGTATCTAGAATTGCTTGAAGAGAGTCCTGCAATAGGGGCTTATGTTTTCATCATTGACTAAAGAAGATTTTGGCCCCTTTACAGGCTCTCAGAAGCTCCTGGAGCTTGTTGGATGCCACATTGTCCCACTTACATAGTTTGGCTCAACACTTACTGCAGATTTTTGTCTCCAGCTTTCCAGTTATGTGACCTAGTCTTGAATTTCAATATCTTCATGCTAAGAAATTTTTAACATTTGTTTTTTCTCTGTAGCTCTGAGCAAACTACGAGCCATGAGTAAAAAGTTCTTATCAAAAAAAAAAAAAACTTCAAGACCACAAAACTTAACAGCAGAGTTTCCATTATTTATTTCATAAATTTATAAGAACTTTTTTCCATTGAGAAAAATAAGAAAAGTAGGGCTTTCTGCCTTGCTCTAAATGTACTTGTTTTTCTCTCCTCAATGTACTTTAAGGTGGTCACTCTCATTTCAAACCCTCACACTAGGTTCATGGCCAACCAGATCATCATCCACTTTAACACAACCAACAATGTAAGTTAAAAGTTTACTGTTGGCATCATCCACATGCACAGAGAACAAATGTTATGAGCATATCCCACATTTCTTCCAATGCAAAGTTTAAAATGTGGGGTCACTTTATTCATTTGCTATTCTTTTCAGCACAATCTTGTGAGCAACCACTTCTCTGAGATTCCACACTAGTTACTAGAGAAAATGTAATGAAACAACTTGTACAAAAACTGACTTTGAGTAACTCATTAAGCATCAATTAATTACTGAATGATAATTGTAATGAGTGCCAACACGAATTCAGTGGCTGTGAGAGCACAAAGCTGAAGTCTCAGCATGTCTGGAGGTCAAAAGCACCCAGGAGCAGGCGATGTGTTGTCCAGGCTTGAAGCAAGAGAGTGGACTTGGACAGAAATGAGAACAGAGTTCTGAGCAGAGAGAATATGTGATAAGGCTCTGAGATGGAAGGAAGTGTAACTTATTTTTAAATGAAAATAAGGCTGGGATATTCAGTTAAGCCCCTGTGCCTGTAATATCATCACAAGTCTGGTAGTATATAGACTCTGTATCCTATTGAGTCACTGTAGATGGTGGCAATGATTGCCTCATTCTCTTAACCAATAGATACTGAGTGCCAGCTTGGTGCCATGCACCATTCTAAGTCCTAGTGATAAACAAATTAACAAAGTCCAACTTTGTGTGGAATTTTCATTCTAGTCAATGGACAATAAGTATGTTAAGTAAGTACTTATTTAGTATTAGTAACAATATTGATTTAACTTAATGAGCAAATATCAATATTAGAGAATGCTAAATAGAAAAGCAGAAAATAAGGGAAAATAAGTAGGAGCGGGATAGGGTTGGGCATTTGACATAGCAATTATAAGCAGGCCCATGCATGTTTACCTTTATTTTATTATAGACACATAAAACATGTAGTCCAATGTCAACTTGAAAATATATTTTTGAGTCAATCCCTCTTCCTCAGCCCAGCTCCTGAAAGGGCATCCTAGAGAGCTGTTAGTCAAGAAATTGTTAATCAGATTCACTGTTCTATCAAACTCTTCTAACAACATTGTTCCAACCAGTAATAAGCTAAAGGATACTGAGGGCTTTTCTTGAGGTTGTCTGGGCATCACTAGTGCTCTAGAAAGACAGAATAAAAGCTGTGAATGCTTCATTTTAGGAACAGATTCTGGCAAATGGTGTATCAATAGAAGAAACTGAGCTCACTGCTTAAAATGGCAAGATTTGCACACTGACAGCAATTCCCATTCCTCCCTCCATCAACTAAATCCTGCTCCATTGATGTGTTGAGACAGAGAAATGAAACTTTTAAGAAAACTGGGAAAATAAAGAAATGTCCAACAATCCACTAGTGCAGAAAACATTTTGATACAATTCTGAGAAAGTTGACAAGGATAGTTTGGCAGCCTAATTTACATCCCTGAGGGATGAGAAGATGAAAAGGCCTGAAGTTCTGTCTTATAAATTGTGAATCAACGTTCCTTGAGGGAGTTTCCACATAACAGGGGCTTCCCACATACCCTAATTTTCTACAACAGCCATTACAAATGACCACAAACTGTGGTATTAACACAGTATTTTTTCTTTCATAAATCTAGAGGCGAGAAGTCTGAGGAAGGAACCAGCAAAAGGGAGATCTACCCTTGTCTTCCTGTCTCTTTCATTTTCAAATAAATAAAAGTAACTTTTTCTAAGAAAATAAATATACTAGTTACTAGAAAACAAAAATGGAAAATATGTAAAAGAAATAATATTGTCCTGGGATGTGGCTGGTTATAGCCCAGTGACACTACTTCCAGCCTTTGTTCTCCTGTTGCAGGCTGAAGGCCTTGGACAACTCATGGCTTTCTGAACCTCACTTTCCTTCTACTAGTGATATGAGAGTTTGCCTGCATTCATCTCCAAGATCTCATTAGGGGACCAGTATTGTAGTGCAGTGCTGGGATCCCATATGAGCATTGACTTGAGTCCTGGCTGCATCACTTGCGATCAAGATTCCTGATAATGGGCCTTGGAAACCAGCCAATGACAGCCCAAGTTATGGGCCCCAGCTACCCACAAGGGAAACCCAGTTGGAGGTCTTAGCTCTTGGCTTTAGCCTAGTCTAGCCCTGGCAAAGGAAGATCTGTATATCTCTCTTTTTTACTCTGTATTTCAAATAACTAAAATATGTTTTTTAAAAAATTTCTATCCAGGAAATATTTCATCATTAAAATATAGTTCTATTCAATGGTTGTTTTTTTAACCCACCTTCAAAACTCAATGAAATGTAATGGCAAACATTAACTATCCAATTTGGAGGTCAAAGCTAAAGAGAGAAATTTTAACAATATTGTCACTGTTACGAGAAAATTAAAGGTCTGGGCATTCAATAAACCCATAGTATAATAAGGCTCTTTCAATGGGAGTGGGAATGGAAAACTACAACCATGAGCAGGGGCACTGTGTGGATGAGAGTTAGAAATGGCCAATACTAACACTTATGGCCAGGTGAGCAGGAAGATGGCCTCACCCAACTATGATGCCTATTGAACCACACAAATCTGGCCTACCTGGGGGGAGATAGGAAGTAAATTTGCTAATCTATGAAAAAAATCACTTCATTTTGGAGTATCAGAGCACACGAGAATTTAGAGAGAAAGGCCAGGCATTAATTGTGCAGGTCCTTGTCTTATCACTTCCATCTTATTGCGATTCCCTTTTATGAACTCCCTTCAAGCTCTAAATCCTGACTCAAGAAAACCAAGTTCATCCTTGTTCATCATGACTGGTGCCCAGATGAATTAGTGTCTCTCAAAGAGAC
This sequence comes from Sylvilagus floridanus, assembly GCA_949820135.1. NCBI lineage: Eukaryota > Metazoa > Chordata > Mammalia > Lagomorpha > Leporidae > Sylvilagus > Sylvilagus floridanus. Next base: position 10,916,420 of record OX463229.1, read on the forward strand.
CAGAAAAGTGCTTTCAAGATGGATTGTATTTGTGGCCCAGGAAGGCAGTGGAAGATGGCCCAGGTCCTTGTGCCCTACACCCGCATGGGAAACCAGGAGGAAGCAGCTGGCTTCTGGCTTTGGAACGGCACAGTGCACTGGCTGTAACACTCTGGCTGTGGCAGCCACTTGGGGGGTGAACCAATGGAAAAAGGAAGACCTTTTCTTCTGTCTCTCTCTCCCTCTCTCACTGTCTAACACTGCCTGTCAAAAAAAAAAAAAAATAAGGATTGTGTTTGAGTTCTGGGACTCCTTTGCTGGTATGTGTCCTAACAATCCACAAGGCATGCCTTTGCTCCCAATGTGCAGATGGCCTCAATGGCAGTGGAATGTGCATCTGTGCGTATGGCTTTCAAGTCTCCCAATCTGAGTTCTGCTCTGATCCCAGTAAACATGATGGGCCTTGCTGTGACCAAAATTAGTGGTTCTTCCAGAGCTTCCCTTCCCTGGATCCTACTCCTCCTTCAGTAAGCTGACTGTTTGTGTGTGTGTGTGTGTGTGTGTGTGTGTACACACTACAAGTGGGGCTTTTTGATAGAGTAAAATGAACAGATTGCAACATCCCATAGAGTCAGGAAAACCTGAATCTAAATCCCCATTCTACAACTTACTGGCTGTGTGACCTTAGAAGAAGTCTCCCATTTCTCCATCTAGAAAATGAAAGTAGCATCAGTACAATTGTTCCTTGGTTTGGGGAATTGGTTCAGGGTCCCCCTGCTGCCACCAGACCTATTGATGCTGAATTCTCTTGTTTGGAAGGGCCTAGCAATCGCACATGTCCTATACACATACTCCCATATACTTTAAAACAGCTCTAGGTTATTCATAATACTTCATACAGTGTGAATGCTCTATAAACAATTGCCATGCTCTAAAACCTATGAAACAATGGCCAAAGACATTTTGATTTTATGTTTTTTCTGTTCTTGGATGGGATTCATTTAGATTATGATCTACAGCATGCACCTGGCAAGTAGTCCATAAGAAAACCACTCAACTCTATCTCTACTGACTCCACACACCTGTCACCGACACATCCCTGTACCCTTCCCTTGCCTTCTTTCATCCTTACAGCTGCCTGAATATGGACTGGAAGGCATGGCACAGCAAGGCAGGGCTGATGAACACTATTATGCTGTTCATTTAGTCAAGACAAGATTTCTCAGAGAGGAGTGTTTGGACTAACAGTTAAGACGTCCACATTAGAGAGCTTTGGCTCAATTTCCATCTTTGTGCTAATAAAAACCCTGGGAGCAACAGGTGATGGTTTGAACACTTGGGCCCTTTCCACCCACATGGGAGACTTGGACTGAGTTCCTGTGCCCTGATTCCAGCCAGACACAAGCCCAGCTTCAGCCATTGTGGACATTTGAGGACAGAACCAACTAATGAAAAACTTTCCCAGGGTCTCTGTCTCCATGCACCACCACCCCAGATAAATTAATTCGAAAAAAAATCTGAAAAATTTAAGTCATTTTTTTCTAAGCCTGATGATGCTGACATTTTATGTCCAGGCTGTGGGTAGGGCTGTTATTGAACTTCCAGGTCTAACCCTAGTTATCCCAGGCCTATGGCTGATCATGATCTCATCAGGTATCTTTTCCCTAGAAAACTGGGCACTGAACTACCTAAAATATTATGAAATTTCTCTGCTTTAAATCCAGCAGTGATCTTCCAGCACCTTCACTTGTGTGTCTCTTCTCCATCCTGGACATTTCCCCAGGCACACATGCAAATTCTTTTCCCATCAAATCCTTTCTGGAGATTATCCCCAGGTTCCTTCCTGTCTGATGCTGCAAAAATCCAAATTTGTGGCTCCTCCCCTTGACAAACTCTGTGTCTTCCTTTCCACTCCTATAGGAATAGGACTTAGTCTGATGGGCTGGCTAGCAGCTAAAAGTTGTGATGGTATTAGGGGTATGGGCACACAGTTAATATAATTATCTTCTGTGTCTTCACACAGTAGCTCAGAGATAAAGACTTGGAAGGCTCAGGTCGAGGTCCCCACTGGGGAACGCGACAGTGAATTAGGGAGATTTCTTCAGCTCCCTGGGCCTCCGTTTCTTCATCTGGAAAATGGGTGTTATTCAAGTCCTTACCTCCTGGGACTGGTGACTGTCAATTAGGTGGTGCATGTGAATGGCTGACCCAGTGCCTTGAGTGAAGTTGGGTCCCAAATATTACCATTGATTATCAATACAACCAAAAACAAAGAGTGAACATGTGAGATACCCATTAGGGTCCTGCTAGTGTTAAAAGTAACTTCTATTCATTCCACAATATCCTCATGAACAGCCGAACACTCTCACCACAAAGTAGTAGAGAATTGAGTTCATGGATCTTTTTGACCACATCACAGCCTACCCCCATTCCTTTGTTCTACACATCTATACACATAAAGTAACCCTGAGGCCAAGTTCTTCTCCTGGTTAGGGCAGTCAATCTTGTCACAGGCTGTCCCAAACCCTCAGAGAAAAACTTGTGCCATAGTAGCATAAATACAAACAAACAAAAACTAAATCACAGTGAGGCTACAGACTTTATCAGGGCCAGAAAGAAGGCTGCTGCATGAGAAGTGATCAGATCCAGAGGAAGGGATACCAGCATCATTAGTACTGTGGCCATGGGAAATAGATGGCTGACAAGGATCCCATTCCTCATGCATTCCACCTGTTCCCATCTCATCTTAGGATATGAACAGCAGGTGTATTTTATGAGACCAAGAGATCAGAGACAAGGAAAATGGAAAAAAATGAAATTATTACCTATCCTTTGAATCTTAATGCCATTTCTCACAATTAATGATTTAACATTGACTTCTTTTTAAAGATCCAAATTATTTTCTACTCTTTGAAAAATTTGTTTCTTCCCATGATGATGGCTACTGCCCATGTGTGTTCTAATCTTGTTCACAATGAACCTCTTGTGCATATCTTCCAGGACTTTTGGTTTTTGGCCCTCTCAGTTCTGTGCACATACGGATTATCAGAGAGACAGAGCTTGCATGGAAAATGATGGACACTAATACACATCTGATACCTTCTATTTGTCACTATGGGTACTTTACCCAGAGGGAGCTCAGGCCTGCTTAAGGGTGTCAGAGTATGAGGTGTCCAGACCCTCCCCATATAGGTGCAGACAACATTTCCACCTCTTCTCCCTCTGATCCTTCAGAAATAAGCGACTGGACTTCTGACAGTGTCAATGGATGCCCGGTCTTGAATGGTCATCAGTGTTTGGGCATTTCAGAGATTTATAGTGACCAAAGCAGATGATCTGTTTGGAATTCTTTCCAAGGAGATCCCCATGAAAGGTTACAGGCTAGTTACCATGATTATCAGAAAGATTAAAAGTCAATAGGACTGCTGATAAAGGACAAAATGTGATACTAGGAGAGATTGAAGCAGCATCCCTCCTAGGAAAACCTTAATATTTATGTGTGTTTATATGCAGTTGGGGTGAAATGTTTTAATAGACCATAGAGGATATTTCTCCGGTAGTAACAGCTGTGATGAGACAGGGGTGGGTGTTCTGTATCAAGGAGAACTATTTTAGTTGTAACAGAGAATCAATCCAATTATTGTGCACAACTGGAGATAATTTAAAAACAATATAACAGTTCACCAAAGAAATTATAAATAAAATTACCATATTATTCAACATACTGGATATATGGATATTTCCAAAAGTTCATGGAAATGGAATTAAAATTTAATTTCATTTTCATGGAAAATTTTGAAATTCATGAGAATGAGAGAGCATCAAAGTTCATAAAACATGTTTGATTTCATTCAAAGAAGCATAATTAAATAATTTCTTTGCTAATCAAAGCAACATTAAAATAAACAAATTTAAAATGGCAAAAAAGAGTTTGCATGGATTTCAAAATTTTTGCACCAAAATAAACATCTTTTAATTCAGCTTCTCAACAAGTAACTTGAAGTATCCTCATATAGTAAAATGAATAGAAAGCAAGGGCTTAAAAAAAGATGTATACATTTATGTGCACAGAAGCATTATTTACATTAATCAAAGGTAGAAGCAACCTAATTTCGCAGAAATAGTTGTGTGAACAGACAAGATGTGGTCAATTAATCAATCAGCATTAAGAAGGAATTTCTGACACTTGCTTCATCAAGAGTGAACTTAAAGTCATGCTAAGTGAAATAGGATGGTCGCAGAAGGACAGATATGGTGTAACTCCTCTTCTATGAGATCCCTAAAGTAGTGAAATTCATAAAGACAGAAAGCAGAATGGGGTGGGGAGAAGTCACCAGAGACAGGGGTGCAGAGAGAGCAATGGAGAGTTAATGTTCATTGAACGCTGAATTTTAATTGTATGAGGAAAAATGTTCTAGGGATGGATAAATGTGATGGTTGTGCAACAGTATGAGTGTAGTTAATGCCACTGAAGTGCATATTTAAAAATGGCTAAAATGATAAGTTTCATCATGTGTATTTTAGAATTGTTTCAAAGAGAGAGATAAAGAAAACTTAAGGCAAATTTGTCAAAAAGGAAAAGGAAACTTTTGGCTCACAACTCTGAAGTCCATGTGTGGACCTAGCTGTAGAAGCAGCATGAGCCAGCTCTCAAAATCAAATATGGGATCTATATCTTGACCTTGCATTGCCTAAGGAACCTTGGGGTAAGGGCAGCCCCCAGCACTGTCAGACCTACCCCACTGCCACACTCAGTTAAGCAGGAAAGATTCATTCTCCTTGTTGGCTCAAACAGGATGCTATCACATCCCTCCCCATTTCTTGAAATGCCAATAGCCCTTATTACACAATAATAGAAATCAGCCACTCTGGCAAGAGTGTACAATGCAGTGATTGGCTCAGACTCAGGCCCTGTGCCCCACCCTTGGCTGGAGGAACCAGCCACATTTTACTATAGAGACTATGAGGGTGGGGGATGATGTCCCTTAGGCCAAATGGAGATGCAGTTTCCAGAGGAGAGGGAACATAAACATACTAATCCATTCATTCACTCCATCATTTATTCAACATTTCTTAGTGTTTTGTGGCTCAGTCATTGGACTTAATGAGGAGATGAAAGATGACTATAGCAAGGGCCTCAGCTATCCTGGAGAAACATAATCATGTTCAGGATGACAAAAATATGTAGGTACTTCCAAAACTTCAGAGGGCTGGCATTTGGTATAGTGGTTAAGATACTGATTGAGATGCCCACATGACATACCAGAGTGTCTAGGTTCAAGTACTGACTCTCCACAAGCAGCAGCAGAGATTACATATAATTGGTTATGAAACATGAGATGAGTTTCTTGCTTCTGCTTTTAGCTTGGCCCAGTTCCAGGTGCTGAGGCCATTTGAGCAGTGAACCAATATTTAAAGATTGGTATCTCACTCTCTCTCTCTAATTATCTTTCAAATAAAATAAATTATTTTAAAGTCATGGTAAAATGGTACTATATGATTTGCTCCTCTGAGTTGCCAGAGTGCATTTGAGAAAATGGCAAGAATGCCTTTATGCCATAAACAAGAGTGTCAATTTGTTAAGTCAACAACAGGAGTCACTGTGCACTTACTCCTCATGTAGGATCTCTGTCCTTAATGTGCTGTACATGGTGATTTAATGCTATAACTAGTACTCAAACAGTATTTTTCATTTTGTGTTTCTGTGTGGGTGCAAACTGTTGAAATCTTTACTTAATATATGCTAAACTGATCTTCTGTATATAAAGAGAATTGAAAATGAATCTTGATGTGAATGGAAGAGGATAGGGAGAGGGAAAGGGGAGGGTTGAGGGTGGGAGGGAAGTTATGGGGGGGAAGCCATTGTAATCCATAAGCTGTACTTTGGAAATACTCATTAAATAAATTATTTATATTCATTAAATAAAAGTTAAAAAATAAATAAAATAAATAAATAAAAAAGCTTAAACACACAATGCTCCCACAAAATACCTATGTTGATAGGTATTTGACTATTGATAGACATTTGACTATTTTGTCACATCATCATCATATTTAAGAGCTGCATCATCAGGGCCACTCTACCTTCTTATTTAGTTTGTGTAAAACACAAAATGCCCCATATATGCAGAGTATGGTTTTTGAAAGGTTGCTTTCATCATGCTCATCAAAGCACACATCCTGCCTGGTGAGGACTGAACCTTCACAGTGGGAGTGGCACTTTTTGTTGAATGAAGATGCTGTCCACCTGTTGAGATATTTGATTTTGAGTTGTCCAGGTGCAGGTGATGCCTTACTGAAATTCCTCTACTGAGAGATGGGGCTTTCTCAGGGGAACAAAGTGCCTTTAGCTACTTGTGTATGGATATACTTCAAATAGATACCCATATGTGTTTATCAGTTCTTTCTTAGGAAGAGAGATCAGCATTTCCAATGTAATGCTTTCTGGTTTCTAAGTTATCTTCTTTTTTTATTTATTTTTTATTTTTTATTTATTTATTTTTGACAAGTAGAGTGGACAGTGAGAGAGAGACAGAGAGAAAGGTCTTCCTTTGCCGTTGGTTCACCCTCCAATGGCCGCCGAGGTTGGCGCGCTTCGACCGGCGCACCGTGCTCATCCGATGGCAGGAGCCAGGTGACAGGTGCTTTTTCCTGGTCTCCCATGGGGTGCAGGGCCCAAGCATTTGGGCCATCCTCCACTGCACTCCCGGGCCACAGCAGAGGGCTGGCCTGGAAGAGGGGCAACTGGGACAGAATCTGGCACTCCCACTGGGACTAGAACCCGGTGTGCCAGCGCCGCAAGGCGGAAGATTAGCCTGTAGAGCCACGGCGCCGGCCTCTAAGTTATCTTCTAAACAGTCTTCATAGGTCTTTCTTGAGTAAAGAATTTTTAAAAAGAAAGTACCAAGGAACTATAAGATTGGATGATGTATTGTGGAATATGAAGACTAACAGCAATGCATTATAAAAATCAAAAGTTATTATTGTTCTCTAAAAGGACTGAGCAGCTATGGTTTCCTTATTCACTTTTTAGGGCCATTTGAGGAAAAGGGGTGCAAGGTGCTTGTATTCAGTAATCCCCTCTAACTCTGTTCTTGGTATTCCAGAAGGAGTGAGTATAAGAAAGGGTTTTGGCTGGCGCCACAGCTTAATAGGCTAATCCTCTGCCTGTGGCACTGGCACACCATGTTCTAGTCCTGGTCGGGGTGCCAGATTCTGTCCCAGTTGCTCCTCTTCCAGTCCAGCTCTCTGCTGTGGCCCAGGAGTGCAGTGGATGATGGCCCAGTTCCTTGGGCCCTGCACCCACATGGGAGACCAGGAGAAACACTTGGCTCCTGGCCAGCAGCCATTGGGGGGTGAAGCAATGGAAAAGGAAGAACTTTCTCTCTGTCTGTCTGTCTCTCTCTCTCACTGTCCAGTCTGCCTGTCAAAAAAAATAAAAAAAGAGGTTTTTAAGGAAGTGAGATTGAATAAGAACCTGAAATTTCTTGGTTACAAAACTTGGAAATTTCATCCATAAGTGAGTTATATCACCTTTTTTCATCTCATATTTAAATAAAACTTGAGAGAAAAATAAAGCTATGTTTATCCTAGTGAAAGTAGTGGATAAAATCTCTCCTACACCCAAGGGAAGTCCCTAAGCAGAATGGGAGTAATTCATCCAAATTTTGATCCATGGTTTGCAGGAACCAACAAATGGGTGCTGATTAAATTCAGAATTCTCAGTTAATTTAGGATTTCAAACTAAAAACAATGTTTTGCCACAATTAATTCCCAAATATTGCAATGAAGAACACAATAAATGGTATTCATCATTTATCTGAAACTAAAATTTATCAGTGTGTCCTGTATTTTTTAATTACTAAATCATGTGAGAATGAAAGAAATAATTTCCTTACACTTAAATTAGGGTACACAAAACAAGCGATAAAAACCTGTCATTGGGGGTGCTGTTGCTGTGGCATAGCAGCTAAAGCTCCCATCTGAAAGGCTGGCATCCAATATGGGCACCAGTTCACATCCTTGTTGCTCTGATTCTGGTCCAGTTACCAGCTAATGGTCTGGGAAAAGCAGTGGAGAACTACTCAAGTGTTCGGGGACTTGCTACTCATGTGGAAGACCCAGAAGACGATCCTGGCTCATGGCTTCTGCCTTCCTCATTACAGTCATCCATGGTGCAAACCAGTGGACAAAGGTCTCTCTCTCCTCTGCCTCTGTGTATGTGTATGTGTGTATGTGTATGTGTGTGTGCTGTGTCTCCCTCTCTGTGTGTAACTCTGCCTTCCAAATAAATGAATAAATCTTCATAAAAAGATATCTGTCTTTGTAGCGCTCAGGATCTGGGAGTTACTTCTACTATCCTTCAGGCATAATATTGCCATTCTTACCTGAAACCGAACCTATTTTTGCAGGGTGTCCAGAAAGGAAAAAAAAACCCCACATCTTCTCTCTTATTTTTATCAGGTGACCCTTGAATTTCCTGTGTCCTGGGTCTGGATCTGTGTCTGTCATGAGAGGTGTAAAGGTGATGGACTCCTGTGCTAAGAAAATGCAGTGGCAGTAACTCCTCTGCAAATGTACAGATGATAAAGGCAAAATCCAGAGGGAAAATGATCCTCTTAGCTGAGAGGCCTGTAAAGTGCTCCTTCTGCAGGTCATTTGCTCCAGAAAATGTTTTCTGAAACAAATGTGGCTTGTTCACCTTGTAGGTCACACAATTTCTTGAGGCCAAAAGGGGACAAATTTTATAGTATCTGCTGTGTGCCAAATTGTTCTGACATCCTTTTCAATAGCCTACCTTCATAACCTCTGCCTGGGGCCTATTTGGACACCTTGTCTGAATTAGGTACCTAGGTACCCAACATAACCTGTGCCTACTCCCATCTTTGGGGCCTTATGTGTGCACATGAGTATGAACTCCTTCTGTGTACCAGACACATAGCCATTCAAACACATGTGCTTCTGTGAACATCTTTGTGTAACAGGTGCGTAACTATGTGTACATGTTCAGGTGTGGGGATGTTTGTATGCCAGACACACATTCATGCTGGCCCATGTGCAGGTAAGAGCACCTCCAGTGTGCCTGGTGTAAATTTTTGCATGCAGCTGTGTCTCTGTGTGAGCACCTTACATGTGTCTGGCACACATCCAGGAATGCACATGTGCTTGTTTGGATACCTTTGTGTAAAATGCACACATATGTCTGTGCATGTTCAGGTGTGAGCACTTTTATGTACTAGGCATACATCTGTTTACCGCTTTTACTCACAGCAGACTCCCAACATCATTCTCAGTGTGATGCCACTACTATGCCCATTTTCTAGATAAGAAAAAACAGAGAGTTAGCCTAAGGTCTCCCAATTGCAGAGGGAGGAAGATGATCCCTAACTGCCCAACCACTTAAGCCTTAACAGTTGAGCCCCAGTGTAGACCTCCTCATTGTAGACTACCCTACACACAATCACATAACTAATGGAATCCAACAACACTTCAGAAAGATCATTCACCTAGACCAAGTGGGAATGATCCATGCTATGCAGCGATGGTTCAACATTTGCAAACAATAAATGTGATAACATCACATTTACAAACTGATGAACAAAAACCCTAATATTATCTCAATAGATACAGAGGAAGCATTTGTTAAAAAACAATACCATTTCGGCCGGCGCCGTGGCTCAACAGGCTAATCCTCCGCCTTGCGGCGCCGGCACACCGGGTTCTAGTCCCGGTCGGGGCACCGATTCTGTCCCGGTTGCCCCTCTTCCAGGCCAGCCCTCTGCTGTGGCCCAGGAGTGCAGTGGAGGATGGCCCAGGTGCTTGGGCCCTGCACCCCATGGGGAGACCAGGAAAAGCACCTGGCTCCTGGCTCCTGCCATCGGACGAGCGCGGTGTGCCGGCCGCAGCGCGCCGTCCGCGGCGGCCATTGGAGGGTGAACCAACGGCAAAGGAAGACCTTTCTCTCTGTCTCTCTCTCTCACTGTCCACTCTGCCTGTCAAAAAAAAAAAAAAAAACAATACCATTTCATGATTAAAACTTTTATAAAACTGGTTATAGAAGGAACATTCCTCAACACAATCAAGGCGATTTATGACAAACTCATAGTCAACATATTATTGAAGGGAGAAAAGTTGTAAGCATTCCCACTAAGTCCAAAACCAAACAAGCATCACCATTCCTGTTCAATATAGTCCTGTATGTATTAGTCAAGGCCATTAGACAAGAAAAAGATGTCAAAGGGACACAAATTGGAAAAGAGGAAATAAAGTATCCCTATTTGCAGAATACATGATTGTACATAACAGAGATCCAAAAGACTGCACTGAGAGACTATCAAAACTCATAAAAAGAGTTTTATAAAGTGGCAGGATATAAAACTAACACACAAAAAGAAATAGCCTTTGTATACACAAACAATGCATTAGCTGAGAAGAAGTTTTTAAGATCAATTCCATTCACAATAGGTATAAGGAATTAAATATCTTGGAATAAGTTTATCCAAGGATGTCAAAAATCTCTACAATGAAAATTACAAGACACTAAACAGAGAAGTAGAAGACACATAAGTTGAAAAATGTTCTCTTTTCATGGATTGGAAGAATTAATATCATCAAAATGTTCATACTACCAAAATCAATTTACAGATTTGATGCAATCCCAATCAAAATACCAATGACATTCTTCTCGGATCTAGAAAAAATGATGATGAAATTCACATAGAAACACAAGAGACCCCAAGTAGCTAAATCAATATTATATATTAAAATCAAATCTGGAAGCATCACAATATCCGATTTCAAGACATAATACAGTGCAACTATAAGCAGAACAACCTGGTACTGGCACAAAAACAGACGTGTGGAGCAATGGAACAGAACAGAAACTCCAGGAATCAATCCACACTTTAACAACCAACTTATCCTTGACAAAGGAGCTAAAATCAGTCCCTGGAGCAGGGACAGTCTCTTCAAAAAAAATGGTGCTGGGAGAACTAGGTTTCTTCATGCACAGATATGAAACAAGACCTCCACTTTACACCTTACATAATAATCCACTCAAAATGTATCAAAAACCTAAATCTTTGATCCAATACCATCCAATTACTAAAGAACATTTAGGAAACTATAACGCATTGGCATAGTTAAAGTTGTTTTGAAAAAAAACACCATGGAATCACAGGAAATCAAATACAAAATTGGCAAATGGGATTACATCCAGCTGAGAAGTTTCTGCACTGCAAAAGAAACACTCACCAAAGTGTAGCAGCAATTGATATGATGGGAGAAAATGTTTGCAAACTATGCAGATGATAAATGTTTAATAAACAAAATCTATAAAGAGCTAAATAAATTTAACAAGAGCAACAATACAAACATTCCAGTTAAGAAATGGGTGGGCTGGCGCAGCGGCTCAATAGGCTAATACTCCACTTTGCAGCACTGGCACACCGGGTTCTAATCCCGGTCGGGGTGCTGGATTCTGTCCCAGTTACCCCTCTTCAAGGCCAGCTCTCTGCTATGGCCTGGGATTGCAGTGGAGGATGACCCAAGTCCTTGGGCCCTGCACCCCATGGGAGACCAGGATAAGCACCTGGCTCCTGGCTTTGGATCAGTGTGATGAGCCAGCCACAGTGCGCTGGCTGTGGTGGCCATTGTGGGGTGAACAAACAGCAAAGGAAGACCTTTCTCTCTCTCTCTCTCACTATCCACTCTGCCTGTCAAAAAAAAAAAAAAAGAAATGGGTGAAGGACTTGAACTGGCATTTTTCAAGAGAGGTAATTCAAATGGCCATCAGATACTGGAAAAAAGGCTCAAAGGAATTGCACTGTGGCAAAGCAGGTAAAGCCACTGCCTACAGTGCTGGCACCCCCCACAGTGCCAGTTTGAGTCCTGGCTGCTCCACTTCCAATCCAGCTCTCTGCTATTGCCCGGGAAAGTCGTAGAAGATAACGCAAATGCTTGGGCTCTTACACCTGTGTAGGAAGAAGCTCCTGGCTCCTGGCTTCAGACTGGTTCAGCTCTGAATGTTGCAGCCATCTGGGGAGTGAACCAATGGATGGAAGTTCGCTCGCTCTCTCTCCCTCTCTCTCTCTTCCTCTCTCTCTCTCTTTTTCTCTTCCTCTCTGTAACTCTTCCTTTCAAATAAATTGATACATCTTTAAAAAAAGAAAAGAAAACAGGCTCAGGGTCATTAGCAATTAGGAAAATGAAAATAAAACCACAATGCAATTTCACTTCACTCCAGTTCAAATGGCTCTCATACAGAAATCTAAAAACAACAAATGCTGGTGAGGATGCAGGATAAAAAATGTGCCCTAACCCAGTGTTCATGGGAAGGTAAAGTGGTCCAGCCACTGTGGAAGACAGTATGTATATACTTCAGAAATCTGAATATAAATCTACCATATGATGAGGCCATCCCTCTCCTGGGAATTTACCCAAAACAAAATTAATCAGCATATGGAAGTGTTATCTGTACCTACATGTTAATTGCAGTTCAATTCATAATAGCTAAGACATGGAATCAACCCAGATGTCCAGCAGCTGTTGAATGGATAAAGAAATTATGGTATAGAGTGCCACTCATAAGTTTAAAAAAATGAAATCCTGTCTTTAGCAACAAAGCAGATGCAACTGGAAGTCATTATACTTCATGACATAAGCCAGTGCCAAAAAGACAGATACAATGTGTTTTCTCTGACCTGTGGTAACTAATATAGTACCTATAATGTAATCCACTGAAGTGAAATGGTTATTTTGAGATTTGATGATTGTTTACAGCCCTGTCTCTTCTGTTGAGGAACAATTTTTTTTTTTACTTTACACCAATTGTTGAACTCGTTATTTAATGTAGGGTTAACCTTATGAGTATAAAGTAAACTGAAAATGGATCCTGTAAAAATTATGAGTTGGAATAGCAGAGGTAGGAAGGAAAAGTGTTGGGGTATTGGTGCGACAGAAGATAATGAGGGGTATAACACTAACTTTCTAAACCTATACATGAAATGCATGAAACTTTGGTAACTTAAATAAGATTTTTTAAAAAAATACAAAAATATGCAGGCTTTTGTGGTGAAGGTCCATATGCAGCAGCCAAAGCAACAAGAAACCATAGACTCCACCAAGGTCAGGAAGAGGCTGATCACAGGCTCTGCTCAGCAGAAGCTTTCAGAGGCCTGCTGACAACAAAGGTCCCCAGGAGCAAGCAGAAATAGATGTTGATGCCTGGGGAAGGTGGAAATAGTTCTGCTTCCCAGGAAAATGCCTCTAGGACTTCCAAACTGAAATCAAAGAGGAATGGTGAGAGTTGTAATGGCAACGAAAAAGGAAAAGATTCACCTAACTCACAAGGATCCATGGACAAGCTATTACGGAATTGGGGATGGTGAAGAGAGATATCTTCCATCTGCTGGTTCATTCCCCAAATGACTACAATGTTCCAGGGATGGGCCAGGCCAAAGGAATTTACCAGGAGTTCCTTCAGGCACAGTAGTAGGGAGCTGGATTGTAAGTGGAGAAGCCACAGCTCAAACTCCCATATGGGATCCCAGTACTGCAGATGGTGGCTTAACCAACTGCGCCACAGCACTGGCTTCATGGAACTACATTTTTAACTCCCTCTCCTCATAGAAAAAGGTTGGAAAGCCCCAGGGTCTCCATTTTGGGCTAGCTAGTGAGCCTACAGCAAGACTGTTTCAATGATGAAGCAGGCCCAGATCCCTTAAACTAATCATACTTTTCCTAACAGTGATGCTTTGAATAGATGTGTAAAGTGTATGTGCACTTTTCAAAGTCAACACCCAAACCTAGAAATCATATATAAGTATGCCATTCTCTAACATAGAATCATTCAGTACGTTTTATGAGATGTTTCTAATATATTGTGAGTGAAGTCAGAATCTCTATTTCTCTCATGCTACCTGATTCAAGATATCTTGCAAAACTTCTACTGTCTCCTTTCTGTGTCTCAGCATTTACTGTTTCTATCCTACTGTCCAGTCTCAAGAACAAGTGATCTATTCAAAACATATGTGACAAATAAAAACACCAATTTGAAAACCTTCCAATAACTTCTCATTTTTTAAAAAATTTTCATGTACTTACTTGAAAAATTAATTATATTTTTGATTAAAAAATTAAAATATAAGCATCATATATATATTTTGAACAATGAGGATTTCAAAATTTTTGTGGAGAATGAAACTGAAAGGTAAGTTTATTTTGGTGCTAGAAAACTGGAAATTTATATATAGAATTATTTTTTCCAAAATTAATGGAATGTATGTTTTTGAAAAACCCTACATTCATTTCAGGATTTTGCAGAGAACATAATATATTTGCAGGAACCATAGCCATTTTGCAGACATGTAAATGGTAGCTGATATGGTGTGATTGCCTGCTCTTACAAGAGGTAAAGAAATTGTCTTAATGTTTGAGGCATTGATTTACCAATCACAACAGATGTGTTTCAAGCACAAGAATGGAAATACACATAGCGTGTGATGGCTACAGTCACATAGGAATGGTGACACTGGAGGTGGCCAGGCTCTGCACATATAGGGATTGGAAATTTATGAGGGAATAAATAGGCTACAGATAAATCAATGCTTAGAGGAAATTTATAACCTTATATGAATGTTAGAATAAAACACTACAAATCAATAATTATAGCTTCCTAATCAAGAATTAAAAAGAAAAAGGAAACCTGAAAGTAAATAGAAGAAAGGTATTCAAAATGATAATAGCAGATATAAATAGATGTTTTTGAAGTACCACAAACCAGGATATATTTTTTAAATGTTAACAAAATTAACATACAAGTAAAAGTAATTATAAATGCAAATGGAAAATTAACACTAATATCAAGTTTCAAGAATTAAAATAATTCCTTATAGATAATATATCCTTGTCAGAATGCTAGAAGAAATGTGTGATAGTCTTAGGTGTAAAATTTGACTAGAAGTCAGAATTCATTATATATTGAAAACCAAATTCCCAACAACACAAATATAACATAAAATAGGAAAACTCTCACTTAAAACAAACAAGTTGAACCACAACTTGAAAACTAGCAACCAACCAATAAAAAAGTTATAGAAGAAAAATTTCAAATCTAGAATTACAAAATATCCCAAATATTTAAGAAAGAAATAAACACACCTATGTTTCCCACACATATTCATAGTAGAAATAAGCAGAGATTAGTTTAAAATTTCTTTTGGAAAGCCAGCATAACATTGATCAGGATGCAAGTTGACCAGAACTTGAAATACAAATGAAGTATCCCTTTCATAAACAGATACAAATATTCTTAGTAAATATTAGATTAATAAAGGAAATATGAAAACATAATTAATAACAAGTGAGATGTAATAAAAATTTCAAGAGCTGTTAATGTTGGTAAACAAGCCATGTAAATTTTTCAGATAGTAGATAAATTTAAGAAAATTGCATGATCATTTAAATATTGAAGATAATTTTAGTAATTCAGCATCTAGTAAAAAAGCCTTCTAGCAGTGTAGTAAAAGTGATGGTTTCCTTATTCTGATCGAGATTGTTTTAAAGGATCCTATAACAAACAACACAATTAATACAAGATTATTGAAACCTTTTTTCCTGGAAGTACCTAGAACAGACTTCCTCCACTATCTCCAACTTCTTATCAGAAAAGTAGTCGGTGGGAAAAGAGAAAAAAAAATAACAAAGTAAAGATCAATTTCTAAGCAATATATGGTCAACATATTGGAGATATTTATATAGATTGTCCATAACATCTAAAAACAAATACAACTGCTGTATGACTTTATCAGATTGCCGGAAAGATTAATATATAAAATCCAATAGATCACCAAGCACCAGCAAGAAACAAATAGAAAATAGAAAAGATTAACAGGCAGAATGGAAAACAAATATTGACAGAAGGAAAGGAAAAAAAAGAATTAAATGTGCTATCTTTAAGCATTTTAAATCAACATTTAAAAAGCAACACAAACGACTAACCAGAAAAAGGAGCAAAAATACGAGGGAAAAGAGAGGCCAATAAGCCAACAGACAAAATTCTAGCTCACCTGAAGCAGGTTACCGCAAGCTCCGGAAAGAATCTGCCCGGGAGGACAGGGGGCCACAGGGCGACACAGCAGAGGCAGCAGGGAGGTGAGAGGCCCTCCCGCAGCGGGGAGGTGAGAGGCCCTCCTTCAGCTGGGAGGTAGAGGCCCTCCTTCAGCTGGGAGGTGAGAGGCCCTCCTGCAGCAGGGAGGTGAGAGGCCCTCCTGCAGCAGGGAGGTGAGAGGCCCTCCCGCAGCGGGGAGGTGAGAGGCCCTCCTTCAGCTGGGAGGTGAGAGGCCCTCCTGCAGCAGGGAGGTGAGAGGCCCTCCTGCAGCAGGGAGGAGGTCCAGGAGGAGCAGTGTCCTACCTGAACCAGGCCTCCACTCATGCTGTTTCTATCCACACAGCCTGAGCTGTGGAGGACGCTGATTGGCTGTGTCGTTTGTGACGTGTCATGCAAACTGTCCAATCACGGAGGTGACATCCAGGAGTCTTGACGCCATAGTCATCTGTCCTACAGTTCTGCCCGTGCGCCAGGTCCTAGGAGCCAGCGCCGCTGCCGTGAGGCTCCCAAGCCACTGGGAATCCGCCGCTTTCCACGTTCACTGATGGTGTGGGGTGGAGGGCAGCAACGCTAGACACCTAGGAAGCTGACAACCCCGACACGGTGAGTGTGTGGGCCTGGGTGTCCTGGGGAAAGCGGAGCCACTGGAGCTGCTGCAGGGCCAGGAGGACGCGGGCCTCCCAGAGGTCATCTCTGGGATCTGTGGGCACCACACTGCCGCAGGTGCAGCACTTTACTTGGTCCCCTCTGACCCCGGGTTGGGGGGAGACTGGCCGGAGACCCCGACACCCTGGGCCTTCCCTGCTCGCAGCGACTTTGCATCCCTGGAGCCTCCCTAGGCAGCTGTGTAGCGGCAGCCCCGCATCTCCCTAGGTGTGCAGTGGGGCCTGAGCTGTCACTAGGGAGACTGTGGGTTCTGTGCATGGGGTTCACGCGGGCCTGGAGCTGTCCTAACATGGCCTCGGTTCCTCCTTCCTTCCCTGTGAGGACGTGATCCCCCCAGTTTTCTAAATACGTGTGCAGCAGGGTCTTGTCCAGGATGCTGGCCTCTCTGCTTAGCTGTTCCTAGAGGGGTCTCTGTTTTCTGTTTCCAGTAACCTAGTAACATAGATTAGGTAAGATAAAAAGAAAAGTGTTGTGTGACTCTGGGTTTTCATCCAGGTTATAGACAGGTAGGAGGGCCTCTAATTAGACACTTGGCTATCATCTTAGCACTTACAGGCTCCCTTGACAGGCTGTCGTCTCTATTAACACTTTCACAATAGAGATTTTGGCTACCTAAATTTATGAGTGTTTTAAAAATTTTGTTCCAAGAAAGCCTTTCCAATCCTGAAGATATGTCTAGTTTACTGTTATTTTAAATTTATATTTTCATATAGGAGCCTATTTCTTTTTGCTTGTTTTAATTTTTTCAAGATTGTTGGAGTATAATTGACAGCATCTGTGTATATTCAAGATAGGAAACCTGATGTTTTATATGAGAGGGGATTTTCAAAAGTTATGGAAAATTCAAATTATCTTTTAATCCCACTTTTTCATACACGTTTTGGAATCCTCTTGTACATATACAAGAATTATTATGAAATGATCAGGACAAGGTAACATATCCATCACCTTATATTGTTACATTTTTAAAGAATACATAAGATATTAGCAAGTTGTGAGTGTGTAATGGAGTATTCTTTTAAATACTGTGTTGAAAATTTTAAGTACTGTGTTTAAGACCTTCAATTAATTTCTCATAACTGCAAATGTTTTCCCACTTCCTTTGCTCTGATCCCTGACAATCACCATTCTTTTCTGTGATTGTGATTTTCTTAGGTTCCACATACAACTGAGATTGTGTGGCATTTGTCTTTTAGGGCCTTATTCCCAATAGCCTAATGAGCTATTCCTATTTTTGGATCCATATTTTAACAAAATGGTAGAATTTCCTTTTTAAGGTTGCATATGATTCCTGTGTGTGTGTTTCTGTGTATATCACATTTTCTTCATTCTTCCGTTGACAATGTGGTTATTTCCATATCTTGTATTTGCAGATAATGAATGTAGTGATACAGGTATTTCTTGGAGATACTGATTTCCTTTGGAAACAAATGCAGTTGTAGGTTTTTCATATGTTCTATAATTAATTTGTTTGGAGTCCTATGCAGTGTTTTTGTATTGGATATACCAAGTTTTATTCCCACCAATGATTTATATATTCCCCTTTTCCATATCTGGTCTAATTTATCTTTTTATTTTTGAATAATAGTCATGTGCAGTAATAACCATTGTGGTAATTAGCATTGTAGTCTTGACTAACAGTGTTGAGCCCCTTTTTAGTTACCTGTTAGCTACTTGTTTATGTTCAGTGGAAAAACTGTTCAATCCCTTGTGCATTTTTTATTGCAATATGTGTTTTTGAGGTGTCTGTGTTCATTGTATTGCTCTCTTAGTCAGACTGAGGTTTTCCATTATTTTCTTCTATTCTTTGGGTTATCTTTTCAGTTTTGCCTTTAGTATACAGAATGCTTTTTTGTTACTTTTTTGTAGTCTTAACTTTTGTTTTTGTCACCTGTGCTTTTAGTGTCACATCTAAGCAACCATTGTTGAGATTAATGTCAATGAATTTGCTCCCATTTTTAAGGAGTTTTAAATTCTCAGATCTTGTATGTAAGCCTGCCCTTTAAGTTGAAATTCTTCACTGGTGTAATATAATAAAGTTATATTTGAATTTTTGGCATGTGGATGTCCAATTTGCCTCTGTTTCAAATGTCATCACAAAATAATTGGTAGCCACTTGGCAACTGTGGTGTCACTTGCTGGAACAGCACCCCAGAAGATGTGCCTCTGATTGCACAGGAACCAGGCAAAAAGTGTCAGAGTCCAGTTTTTCCCTAATCTCACTCATCCCCCAAACCCATCCTGCTGTGCTCTGCTGCTCTTCCCTGTCTGCAGTAAAAGACTTCAAAAGTGAGCATCCAGGGAGAGACACACATGAAGTCTAAGGGATCACTCAGTAGTCTTCCTCTGGTTCATTGTCTGTGTTGATAGTACCTAGCTGCCCTCCAGCTACTACCTAACATCCACCTGTGACACTAAGTGGATTACTTCCTTCTGAATGTTATACAAGAGGAAGATGCATCATGAGGCCTCATGTTTGCAATTGAACTCCTGACCTTGTCAGGGTTATTGTAATATCATAGATCCACACCAATGGGAAATTTCAGTACCATGGTGTAGATTCTTCTCCATCCCCTGTGCATGGCCTTTCTTGTCTCCTCTCCTTCCCCTTTAAGAGGGCATGAATAATAATGGAAACATTGGAGACTGATATAAGAGCTCCAATATTGGCCTTATTACCAATTAGCCTTGTGACTTACCTAAATTACTTAAACTTTAAAGTTTCTAAGATCAGTTGTCACAACCTGTAAAATGCCCATGATAAAATGATTTATTTAGTAAGTTTGCTTTGATAATACTCTGGTAAGTGGTGCTGTGGCTTGGGGTCCACAGGCCTTCATCAGGATCAATAGACTGTCCTTATTTTGCCACCTGACAGTAATGTTAGCTCTTGATGGTCTTCTTCTGAGTTCTCTCCTAGGTATCATCTCCATATCACCCATGATTCTGTTCTTCTGAGTGGATACTATGCCTAAAGACTGAAAAGTCTTCTCTTTATCTGAAACTGGACTTTTTCTGAAGGGGCACTGCAACCTCAGATCTTCTTGTGAGTTTAAATTAAGCTTCTCTCATGGCTGCAGCATAGCTCAGCTTCTCATTTGCTGATATGCTTACCCTGCAGCAAGTCTTTTCCAATAAGTCTGTTGAAAATTCCTGTCAAAGTCTTTCTCATCCAAGGGAAGAAGATTAAAAGAATCAAACTCTTACTAGCTGCCAAATACATTTTTGTTGTTATTTATTTATATATTTAATTAATTATTTGAAATTCAAAGTTGAGAGAGAGAGGGCAACAGGGAGAAAGATTGATTTTACGTGTGAGTTACTCCTCAAATGTCTGTAATGGCCAGGGCTGGGTCAGGCAGAAACCAGGAGCTTCTTTTGGGTCTCCCAAATGAGTGCAGGGGCCCAATAGCTTCGTCCATCTTCTGCTGCTTTTCTAGGAGTATTAGAAGGGAGCTAGATCAGAAGTAGAGTAGCTAGGACTCAAATCCATGCCCATATGGGATGCCTGCCCTGCAGATGGCAGATTAACCTGCTGTGCCACAGCACTGGCCACTCTTGTAACTCTTTAGAGATTAAAATAACTTATTTTAAGAGATTTTAAGAAAGAAAGAAAGAAAGAAAGAAAGAAAGAAAGAAAGAAAGAAAGAAAGAAAGGAGAATGAGGAAAAGAAAATAAAAGGGACTGTACTACCAAATTTCCCAGAGCTTGAAAAAAATGCTAACTAGTTGTTCTGTCTCCCCAGGATATGTTTTGGGTAGTATAGACTGTATGTGACAATTGCATCTCAGATGGAGAAATGGAAATGTTATGTTAATCCATCACTCTGGCAACCATGCAGTCATCAAATTCCACATGATACATCATTTTGGTTCATCTAAGACTTGAAATAGTGAGCATAGTCAAAGCCCCTTATTTGTTTGATCTAGATCTGCTGCAGTACCAACACTGGTATCAAAGCCTGACTATCCAGGTGAGTTGGAGACAAGATATGTTGGTAAATGAGGTGACAGAAGTGGCAGCTGGTCCAATAAGCAATTAGCTAAAGGCTGGGGTCAAAGATTAAGATGAGGAAGTGCATTTAAGGAGTCAAATAAACTGAGTTCAATAAACAGACCCAAGACAAACCTAGACAGTATCCTAGTTACTGGGTTAAGTGATTGAAGAACAGGAACGAAAGATAGGACAAAACATTCTTCCACTACACTCACAAAATCTCAGTAAAAAAGAAAATTAGCCATAAACCTAGATTTTATCCAGCAACTGAAGCCTAAAACCACAGGATACAAAAATAGTACATGGCAGCCCCAAAAGGTGAAACATCTGAGAGAATTAAAACAATATCAAAGACCATCTTGTGTGGAAATTTGAAGTCTTCATTACTTTCATATTCTCCAAGAGCTACATGGGAGCATAGTATAGATACAAGGACTGTGGGCTCAGAAAGCCTACTCCAATTTGAATTCTCTTCTGTCCTCTTAGGCAAGACACTCTGCGAAGTTCCTATTCTCCACGACTAGTATCTACTTGCAATAAGGACTAAATACATGAGCATGTAACACAGTCCCTGTAAGTTGTAACTGTTAGGGAAGTTATTCTCATCATGCCGTAACTCTCTAACTCCTCTTTGCACCATGATGATCACCAGCCCATCTCCTTACTGCTATCCCTACTCTCGCAGGCTGTCATTGAAATTGCAGTGTGGGATGGGTTTATTTCCCTGCTCTCTACAGGTATGTTCCCCAAAAGCCTGAGACATCCATGTCACTGGGGCTCCAAAGCTGAACTAAGAGGTGGATGTACAGAGCTATGGCCAGAGTGGTAATGGGGCCCCTTTTTCTCCATGCCCCACACTTAGGCCTACTTAATTTTGCTTGATTTTAATAGAGGATTGCTAAAAGTTTCAGTTATCATTACCAACTTAGCAGTACTTTGGTATTCTTTACAGGCCTGCAAGTTCTTATAAGTTGCTGTGGTCAGGAATAAATGGCCTCTCTGGGAGGTCAGCTATGGCTACAGCCAGTCCCCGGAGACACACGTACTTAAGTTTTATTTATTTATTTTTTTGAAGTAACCTTTTCATTCTCGGCTACTTAAGCCTCTCTGGTAAATCAGACATCAAAGGAAGCTCTCTTGTGTCAGCTGCTCCATACTTTGTCCACTACCAGTCGCCTCATTCTCACAAATGCTTCTTCTGAGTATCACATGCAGGCACAGGGGCCCAAGACTTGGGCCATCTTCCATTGCTTTCCCTGGCCATAGCAGACAGCTGGAGCAGAAGAGGGGCAGGCAGGACACAAACCAGCACCCATGTGGGATGCCAGTACTGCAGGCAGAGGTTTAACCTATTACACCACAGTGTCAGCCCCTCAACCCTATCTTGAGAACACTACTTCAATCTGTTTCACCAATGACCAGGCTAGTTTCCTGCCTCCAGTGACCCAGTGACTCCCAAACTTAGAACCACTGTCACATCTAGGCTCTAGAACTATCCCTATCTAGGGGATGGTGACTATGGCCTGGTAACCTTGATGACATCATCATTTCTTCTGGATATGAGGTGCTGCTGGGTAACTTGTACATGCCACATCCAAATCCCCAATGTCCTCTCCTTGATCTTCAAAATGCCCTGCATAAAGCAAAGGGCACTGCCCCTCCTCAGAACTCTATGACTATGGGCCTAGCAACTATAGCTCGATAGCTAAGTTGGTGGAAGTGGCTGAAGTTTGGACCCAGAAACTCAAAGATTTGGATCCTAGCTCTGACACTTACTGACTCTGTGACCTAGGTAAACTCTGAATTTATGCCACCTTGTCTAAGGACCATCCTGGGATAAAAATTATTAGCCCATGGTTCTATCTCATATAATAATCCAGATTCTCTGGGAACTCTTAACCATCAACATATTCCTTGTCCATATATTTTAGGAATAAATAAAATTACCTTTTCTTCACCTGTCTTTTCAATTATAAAATGAAGATAATGCTTGTGAGACAATTTTAATGAAGAATAAAACTAGCACATACCCATCAGCAGGTTTTTAATGAATGAAGCATCCTTCAATTTTCTCTAATGCTTGCTCATTGGCTTTTGCCTGTTGCTATCTCAGCTTCAAGCTCTGCCTATTGGGGTTTTCCCAACACTGATTAGGTGTTGCCATTCATCCTGGGATCTATTAAATCATTTTGATCTTTCCTGTCCAGACCAGGCTCCTTTCCAAATTCATTCATAAATTGTTTCCTCCATTTATAGTAAAAGTCTGATTCCCTTGGTTTCCTTATTCATCTGAGCAATGCACGAAGGCCTATCTTGTATACTAGCTTGAAGTGTAACTATTTTATATCATTATCAATGCATTCATCTCTAATTTTAGGCTTCTCCTGTAAAAATACCAATTCTTAGCATGTTACCCCCAAAGGCCTCAGTTATTCCCACCAAGCCAAGCTACTGCATTCCATTATCACTGAATGCATCGTGGATGCTGGCCTTGAATGCCCTGATACTCAGTTCTTATGATCCCATGGCAGCTGAGAGCATGGCAGTGTCCCAGAGATTCAGATTTTTGCTTGCATATTACATTTTCAGGCCAAAGCACTGTTGTTGGAGAACTTTTCACTTATTCACTGTGCACATCTACTGCCTTTTCCTTTTCTTCATGTACATCCATTACTAGCAGAGTAGCCAAGATATAGGTTATTTATATGTCATGATGCTGAACCAGAAGTAGCATCCCTCATAGGGACTTCATAATGCTTATATTGTGGCTATCACAGAATAATTTCTATTTATTTGCTGCTTCATTGTGCTTTGAATAATTGAAGTTGCCAGAAAAATGAACTGTGAATTAGTGAGGTATTCCATATTCAACTTTACATTATATAATTTTGTGGGTTTTCAACTTAATATTTATTTAGATTGATCTTACCGATGATGATTACCTCTTGTAATTTCTAAGTAACTGCATCATGAGTGCATATGGTATCAGTTAAAAATTTAGGCTCCATCATTGACGTAGGGGTTATTTATAGCATACACCCATGAGATTGTGCCCTGGATTTATGGGAACCATGCAAGTTGATCAGAGGAAGCCTTCTACAACTGATGAACATTAATGTGCTGACAATACTTTGTTCTATAAATAATGAAATCCTATTTACAAATTGCCTTGCAGTTCCCTTCTACATTCATCTACCACAATAAAGTGCCAAAATCTTGTTGATTATACCTTTTTGATCACACTCTAATGTGTACCCTCTTTTTCATTCCCACTGCCTCGGTACCTTGCTTCCTGTTATAGCATATCTCAACTACATTACCTTTAATACACTTTAGTATGAGAGCAGAGAAGTGCAGTGGGCTGCTACTCCGTCCTATTTTTTTTTTGCTGCTGCTGTTGTTAATTCTTACACATGATCAGGCTGGAACCATAGGTGGCTCATCTCACATTAAGATAAGGGAAGATAGACTGCCTCACTGGTCTTTTTTAAGTCTGAGCTTTCCCAGCTTGTTCCTTCCTCCCAAACTTGCAGGCTCCAAATCCTTGACCGATACCCCCTGCCTCATGTTGGCAATGCCTCAGCCACCACACCTGGCTCCCTTTGGGAAGAAACCAGCACAAAACCATAAGGAAGCCATCTTTGGTGCTATACCCTGGGGACAGAAGAGGAGCAATCCTGGGCTGGGTCACAAAAGACTTTCTCCTAGCGCTGGCCCCATAGAAGATCTGCCCCAGGAACTGAGCCCCACTCCACCCCGCCACCCATACAATAGCTTTCACACACATACTGGTTCACTCTGCAGGGAAAAGGCACCACACCCACCATGTAATATACCCCAAAATACCCTCTCATATCACTAATCCTCAAAACCCAGCAAACAAAACCACCTGTCAAATACACTCTAGCCCCAGCAAACATCAGCCACTAAGGAGATTACTGCCAAGGTCAAGGGAGTAGGGAGGGCAGAGCTCAGATACCACTGGGCTCTCCTGGGGCTGGGGATTCCTTTCCTTCATGTGCCACAACCACCCACTCACTGGTACAAGCTGCAGGCAGGTGAACTGCCCATGTGCCAGAACACTTTCTTACGTGCCCTTCATGTTAGCACTTCCAGATGCTGTTTTCTCACATCTGTGTCACACCCCTTCTTCACCTGCTTAGCCACAGACCCTCAGAGAGGCATGCACATGCCCAGGAAAGCATCCCACCCACCACAGCACCTTGCAGAGAAACCTTGCACAGGATCCCCAGCTACATGGAGTCAAAGGCCCTTGGAGCACAGAAAGATGCCTGACCCCTGAACAAAAGGCCCAACTGCTGTGCACCACCCCCGTCTACTCCCCCACCCCACACATGCAAGACCCTTGTTGCATTTATTTGACCAGAACTAAGATAAGCCTGACATAGCACGGCCTCTCCCTAAAAGCCTCAGTTTCCTGACAACTTAACAGCACCCAGAAAACACCCATATTCTTGGTTCTCAGAACCCACTGCAGAAGTAATTTTCTGGCAGAAATAATGAGCAAACAGGACTGTAGGAAAGAGAATTAGGCATCTCGCTTCCTCCCTGAACCCTGCTGAGGTGCTGACTCAGAGAAGGATCCCTAGCCCTGGCCCTTCCCAGCCATTTGTTCCATATGATCTGCTCCACTCCGGTCTGTGCAGGTCCAAAGCCTGTCTGTCTCTGCAGTATCCAATCCACAAGTCTTCCAATCCCAGCCTCTAGAGACCAACCATGAAGTAGGGCAGTTTGATATGGGCAAGACAGCCAGCCCTGCACACAGACATAAACCAGAAGCCGGCCTGGAGAAAATAGGACCACAGGTCTCTGTCTGGTAAAGGCTCCAAGCAGTGCCCAAGGACTTGGTTTCCAAAGATGAGTGGGAAAAGAAAAGGAGAAGCAGGGCCAGAATGAGCCAGCCTATGGACAATCACTAATGTTTTTGAGAAGGACAAGTCAGCTACACAGAGACAGGAGTCCCAGGTTCCTCTATAGGCTGTCTGCTCACATACTCAGCCTTCCCCTGGCTGACCTTGGGAAGTTTTTCAAGCTCCACTCTGGCTAAGAAATTAAAATCCAGCCCAGAGTGGACACTCAAGGCCAGGGATAGCATATCAACTGGCATAGTCTGCATAACACACTTAGAGAACCTCCATCTGGGGGCACACATCCTCCCTGACACATACATGGCTTGACATTCACAGCTGTTCTGCTTAGTGTCCCCACCCCTTACACACACCTACTCCCAAATCACATCCTTGAACTCAAAATATCCCAGAGCCTGTCATGTATAAGTTTATCCCAAATATGGCAAATAGGGTGGGTGTTTGGCACAGTGGCCTCAGCTGTATCCCATAACAGGGTCCCTGGTTTGAATCCCAGGCAGCAGAGTATGGCTCAAGGACTTAAGCCCCTGTCACTAGGGAGGTCTCCACAGGGGACCTGGATGGAGTGCTGGGCTCTTGGCTTAGGTTTGGCTCAGTTTTGGCTGTGATATGTATTTGGAGAGTGAACCAGCAGATGGAAGATCTCCAACTATCCCTCTGCCTTTCACATAATACATAATTTTCAAAAATTCAAAATACTAAAAAACTACACATGTAAAGATAACAAAGCATGGGTCAGCATTGTGGCACAGGTTATGCCACCACCTGCAATGCAGGTATCCCATACAAGCAAGCATGAGCGCTGGTTCAAGTCCCAGCTACTACACTTCTGATCCAGTTCCCTGCTAATGCACCTAGGAAAATAGCAGATGATGGCTAAGTTACTTGGGTCCCTGCCACCCACAGGTGAGTGCTGGATGGAGTTTTAAGCTCCAGGCTTCAGCCTGTCCCATGCCTGGTTATTGAAGCCATTTGGAGAGTGAACCAGTAGATGGAAGATCTCTCCCTGCCTTTTCCTCTCTCTCTCTGTAATTCTGCCTTTCAAATAAATAAATAAATAAATAAATAGTAGCCGGTGCTGTGGCATAGCCAGTAAATCAGCAGCCTGCAGTCCCAGCATCCCATGTGGGCACGCTGCTCCATTTCTGATTCAGATCTATGAATGTTATGGCCTGGGAAAGCAGTAGAAGATGGTCCAAGTGCTTGGGTCCCTGCACACACATGTGAGACCCAGAAGAAGCTCCTAGCTCCTGGCTTCAGATTGGCTCAGCTCCCACCACAGCAGCCATTTGGGGGTGAACCAGCAGACAACTTCTGCCTCTCTATAACTCCACTTTTCAAATAAACAAATCTTTTTTTTAACAGTAATGCAGTTTTTATTCAAGAGATAATATTCAAGATGAATTTAATTCTAACAAAGGAAAAATTTACCAGTTATCCACTCCCACAAAAAGTAAAAAGTGGAAATGGGTACCATTTATAGCACATAAATAAACTCCTTCTTTACATTTCTGAATAAAGCTGTAATTGCTTCTTTGAGAGTAATTAACTTTTTCTAATAAGGCTATGTGAATTTTGGTTAGAAACTCTGACCACACACATACACACATACCCACCCACACACACACACACACATACCCACACACATACCCACACACACACACACACACCCCTCTCAAATAAAGTGCCTAGATACTCTGCTGAGGCTCGGTATCTCTTCAGTGTCTAGGATCTATAACTTAAGACTGTATATTACCACATGAATTCAACTTGAGTAACTTTTACTGTGATGGTTACTACAATTATTTTTTTAATAATTAGATCAACATTTGTTATGACTTTGTAACTCTTTCAAGTTGTACTTTAATATTTAACATGGTAGTTTCAAAATATAAATATTCAAGGCTTCAGTTTTAAATTTCCATTCAAGTTTGGTAACAAATGGTAAGAGCACTACCCTAATTTAAGGAAATGTAGCTTTCTTCTAAAAATTACTTGTTACTGTACAGATCACATCCTACCCCATAATTCTGAATATGGTTTTTTGGTAAAACAAGAATTTAGGATGATTCAATCCTTGGAAACATTTTAGTACTAGTCACTCATTGAAGAAGTCAATTATTCCTGGAGTCATTAATATTCAAAACACTGCATTAATCAGGTTTGCGTGGGGTTTTGTCTTTTTAATGTGGTATTTTTCTTTTTTTCTTTCTTTCTTTCTTGCTTTCTTGCTTTCTTTTTTTTTTTTTTTTTTTTTTTTGGCAGTTATTGCTTAGTTGGCAATTATCTGAATGTGAGACAAAAGAATATCTTCCACTGAGCCTTAGGTTAATATTACAAAATTTATACAGATGATAGACTCCTAGAGGCTATAAAGCTGGTGTCTTAAGTAACTCACCCATGAAATGGGTGCAGGTTTTTTAGAGGATAGCCACCATTTTTGTTCTAAAAATAAATGCCCCTACTTTTCAGAATGTTCCCATTCTTCAACAGAAGACTTGACCAATTAACATGTTTTCCAAAATAAATGAATCACTCTTCTTAACAAACAAACAAAACAAAAAAATCATAGGTTAATATCCAGTGTCAATGAAGGTGTAGAAACCAGCTACTCTCCTTCATGCCAAGTGAGAGCACAACAGGTGCACTTCTCAGAGGACAATTACCCAGTAGTGACCCTTGTAGCAATTCCACTCCCAGGAATCCACCTCACAGTAGTAAACAAGGCACCAAAGGATTTATGATGTCCACACTTCCAGGCCTAGCACTTGAAACACAATGCTCAAGAGCAACCTGAGCATCAGCAGGGTGGTGGATGACCACAACTTGAGGAACCTGCAAAGAAAAGAAACCACACTGTAATAAAAAAGAAGTGGGTGCAAGCATTTGGCATAGCAGTTAAGATGCCAGCTGAGATGCCAGCATCTATATCAGGGTGCTTGGATTTGATGTCTGGTTGCAACTCCTGACTCCAACTCCTGACTCCAGTTTCCTGCTCATGCAGACCTTAGAAGGCAGCAGATGATGTGCCAGGCTCCTGCCTTCAATCTGGCCCAGCCCAGCTACTGCAGGCACTTGGATACTGAAGCAGCACATTGAAGACAGTCCTCTATATCCCTCCTTTCTTTAAATAAAAACAAGACAAATATGATATCCACTTATTTTACTTCATTATTGAAACCACATACATTTATATTTTTATTGTTTCAGACAAAAAATTAAAAAGTCAGCCTGGGTCTGAAATTCAGCCATGCTGAGCCATGTCAGTTCCATAAGGCAGTCACAGCGGAGACACCACAAGGAAAAGCTACCCAGAGTCTATACTAGTTCCAAAAATGGATTCAAAACACACTGGGATGGCAGGGTTATCTATGGAGGCATGTCTACCTGCAGGTGACCCCAGCAAGTGGCAGACCCTGCCCAGAAGGCAGGACTTCAATGTGTATGAAACAGCCCAGGGCCTGGGTCAGGAGGATACAGCAAGTCTGCCACCTCTTCTCAGTCTGAAGCTGCCCAACAGCTAAGGCAGCCCCCAGGGAAATCAGGCACTGAGCACCCACTGAGACCCACCCTGATACATGCCCTTTTCTCTGCAGAGGCTCCCTCACAAGGACCCAGGCAGGCACCAATCTTGGCACCCCTGGAGGGCAAGCCACCACTACAATGGCTGACGTGGAAAGCAGAGTGGTGTGGGTCCTCCATCCTCAGCCACTAACAGCTAGGAGGCTCTTGAGTGTGAAAACTCCCCAAAGGCAAGGGTGTGATGGAACTGGGACCCCAAGACTGGGAGCCTCCCCGCCATGGCACTTCCCAGTCCATCCAGGGACCAGGCAGTAGGGCAGTGATTCCTGGCAGCATTTCTGGCCTTTACTGCCTATGTGGCCTTGCACAAATTACTTGTATTCTCATCTTCTCATCTAGAAGATATGACTAACAGTGCCCTCCTGAGGGAGGTGATACAAGCAGTAAGGGAAACAGCTGGAACACTTAGGAGGCCTGGCACTGGGCAAGTGCTCGAACATTGGTAGTGGGGACCACAACCCATTACATTGGAAGCCCTTTACTTGCACCTCCAGATCAACATCTTCCTCAATGCCCCAGAGCTAAGCCTTACAGATTGCTGGCAATGGACTTATGATTGGGTGCAACCAACAGGAGGCACTTGCAGAAGATGGAAGTTTGGAGAAGAATAAGGTCTGAAGATCCATTGCCAGGCTCCCTTCCTGCAGGGCCTCAAGTACTAGTTCCCTCCACCTATGGCCACAGCTCCTATCAGAGATCCCCCTGCCCCTGTTCCATCTCCCTCTCAGTTTCTGTAACTGCCCTCTGCCCTCTCCCAAGGCCACACTCCTAGTTGGATATCACACACTCCGCCCACATTTTTACAAATGCTTGAACTCTGTTGGATGATCACATGAAAATATAACCCTGATTCCTGCAAAGGCTCTGAGCACCCAACACCACAGCAATCAGTCATCACTGTCTCCTTCATCACTACTACCCCAGGATTCCCTGGGAGAGACACAGTTATGCAAAAGCCTTTGGCAGTGCTGTTCCTGCAACATCATTCTAGTGTGTTGGCCAGTCTGCAGAAGGGGCATCAGACCAGCCAGGGATTGGAGCAGAAGAAAAGACAACTTCCTGAGCAGGAGGCAAGGCCAGTTGACTCTCACAGACACATACAGCCACACCTTCACACGGGGTGGGGACATCCAGGGGAACAGTCCCTGGTTCCGTCCCCAGGATGCTGGTAAAGACCATGGCCCTGTGCTCTGGCAGCAGGTCTGCATTTGCAAAACAGCTCTCCTCCCCTCCTTCCTCCTGCAACAGTCTATTAGGGGCAGCCCAGCTTTCCAGGGTTGCCTCTATTTTAAACCACTCTGGTAGCTGGGCCAACACTGGCACAACCTTCTGTGAGACTCAGGAGAATTCAGCTGACTGGGGCAGCCCATCTGCCCACCAGCCCACCTGCCCACCCACTCATGGAGGGGAGAAAGCCCAGGCTGTTGCCAAAACCCCATGGTCTGGGTCCTCCCTGACCTATGGTACCTCACGTTCCTACAGCCCCACTGCCTGACTGGCCCAGAGGGGCTAACACACACAACACCTGGGCAGGCAGCCTAAGGGTTGGAATGGACCCAAGTTCTGATCCTACACCACTTTCTAGGTGTGTAACCTTGGGCAAGTCAGAGCCTCTCCACCTGTCATTTTTCTATAGTTCCAATATGGGGAACATGCACCCAGCCTGGCACCATGATGAGGACTGAGGGATTGATTTAGACAAAGCACAGAGTACAGGGACTAGTGCTCAGCCAGCAGCCAGCAAACTCATCTCTTATTCTAATAATGACTGCTGAGCAGGTTGCCAAAAGGTCACCATCAACTCCAGGGTCCAGAGTCCTCCCTGTCCACAATGAGGTGTTGTTTAACTGAACAACTCCCACCTCATATCAGGGAAAATGGACCCTTTTTTTTTTTTAAGTAACGCTTTTATTTAAAGAATATAAATTTCCAAAATACAGCTTATAGATTACAATGGCTTCCCCCCCATAACTTCCCTCCCACCCGCAACCCTCCCCTTTCCCACTCCCTCTCCCCTTGCTTCACATCAAGATTCATTTTCCATTCTCTTTATATACAGAAGATCAGTTTACTCTATATTAAGTAAAGATTTCAACAGTTTGCCCTCATATAGCAACACAAAGTGAAAAATACTGTTGGAGTACTAGTTATAGTATTAATTCACAATGTATAGCACATTAAGGACAGAGATCCTACATGATATATATATTTTTAATTGATTAATTTTCTACGCAATTTCCAATTTAACACCAAGATTTTTTTATCATTTTAATTATCTATATACAGAAGATTGATTCAGTATATACTAAGTAAAGATTTTATCAGTTTGCACCCACTCAGAAACACAAAGTGTAAAATACTGTTTCAGTGCTAGTTATAGCATTACTTCACATTGGATAACACATTAAGGACAGATCCCACATGAGACGTAAGTACACAGTGACTCCTGATGTTGATTTAACAATTTGACACTCTTGTTTATGGCGTCAGTAATCTCCCTAGGGTCTAGTCATGAGTTGCCGAGGCTATGGAAGCCTTTAGGGTTCGCCGACTTCAATCTTATTCCGACAGGGTCATAGTCAAAGTGGAGGTTCTCTCCTCCCTTCAGAGAAAGGTACCTCCTTCTTTGATGGCCCCATTCATTCCACTGGAATCTCACTCACAGAGATCTTTCATTTAGGTCTTCTTTTTTTTCCAGAATGTCTTGGCTTTCCATGCCTAGAATATTCTCATGGGCTCTTGAGCCAGATCTGAATGCCTTAAGGGCTGATTCTGAGGCCAGAGTGCTATTTAGGACATCTGCCATTCTATGAGTCTGCTGTGTATCTCGCTTCCCATGTTGGATCATTCTCTCCCCTTTTGATTCCTTTTAATGAACATACAGAACTGCTGTCCTTAAAATCCACAGTGGAGACTCCAGAGACCTTCATCTACTGCCCATTGGCCTATAACAATCTGCCTGGTGTACAAGGGTAATGGCTCCCATCTGAACAGCTACTTCCACTTCTTGAACATGGTTCACATCCATCAGCTCCTCAAAATGGCCCACTGGAGTGGTAAATGCAGTGCTAACAGCATAGGCATTAGCCCCGGCCAGACTGGGCCTGGAATCCAACTCCATTTGGCTGAATGGTGTGACCTTGGAGTGGTTCCCTTACCTCTCTGTGTTCAAACCCCTGACCTGTGCAATGGCAACAGAACCTCTCCCTGAGGGCTTATAGGCAGTGGACTTGGGGTAAAAGAACATACCCCCAGCCCCCAGCAGGGTGCCCACAATGACTATGACAACGACCACCACGCTTTTATGGCAGAGAAACGGAGGCACAGGAAAGTAACCTGGCCTGTACCAGAAAATGGCTCAAACCAGTTCCGGCTCATACCAGAACTGATGGCTCATACCAGACCAGCACTGGGAACCCCAGGTGCTCTGCAGGCTGTTTCCCAGCAGTGCTGAGTACACAGCTCAGCCGTCCACTCACCCCAGTCCTAAGAAGCAGCAAAAGGGAGGAAGCTCCCACTGTTCTTCCTTCCTACCATAGCAGTGAGCCTCCTGCTACCTGCAGGGCTACCTGCAGGTTTAGGCTGGCTCTCAGCCACACTGGTGCTTCTCCTAGTCACCAGCAGCAAAGACAGCACATGTGGAAGATCTCACCTAGGGCAAAGTGGGCTTCAGTGCCGCAGGGACTAATGGATAGAAGTAGAGGTGAATGTCCCTCCTCACCATCCGTTTGAAGTCCTTTGTCCACATGTGCTTACAGTCCAGCAGGCATCTCCTAGCTGTCTGGTCCCCCTTAGCCCCAGCTTTCTGTGCTACAAATACTGCCTGCCTACAATCCCATCCTGGAAGCACACAAGTGAAATGAAGCAATGGCTGGAAGCAGTCCCCACTCACAAGGGCTAGGCTCCTGGTTCAGGACAACTCCAGCAGAACCCATCACACCCTTCCCCTCACCACCAGTGGGGCCTTTGGGAGAACCAGATTCACCCACAGCCCTCTGCGTGCAAGCCCAGAGCATCCTATGGGGATGGAAAGGGAAAGATGCTAAGCAGTTAGCTCACATCAGGAAACAGCTTCTCACTCCTCCAGGGCTGCACCTCCCATTACAGTCTAAATATTTATGACTCCATTAGGAAGGGCTGTGTCCAAGCAGGGATTGGGAGATCTGTGTCCCCCCAGGGGATGCTCAGGTCCAGGGCCTACAGCTCCCACATGTACCCATTCAAGAATGCCACCAACACCCAACGTGCACCTGCCCCGTGCCAGGTGCTGGAACAGGAAACCAACCCTCTGTTGCCAGGCGTGGATTCAAGAGTGTTTGCCCCACACACCCTTCTCAAGCACCTACTGCCCCCACCGCAGACGTTGAGAATTAAGATGCAGACCACAGAGGAGCTCAGTCAGCCTGGGCTGGGCAGGCAGGCAGGCTGCCTCGCCCTCCCCTGAACTCAAGGGCGAGAGTCTGGTTCCAGCTAGGCCTTCTGGCAAGGCACGTCTCCGAAGGCTTCATGTTCACCAACCCTGATTACTCTTTCCCAAAACCAAAGCGGGGGTGAGACACTCCACAGGTGAGCAGGCAGAGGCTCCGTGCCCTCCCAGCTGTGTGACTTTGGGCATGGGCCTAGGACTGCAGGCCTCACATCCCAGGTCAGGAGCCAGCTTCCGGACCACTCAGTCACAAGAGGCAAATGAATGAGATACCCAAGGCCATGGAGGCCACATTGCTGCCCGCATGGATCTTCTTCACTGGGGCAAAATGCCTGCCCTGGCCTAAGTCCACTCTGGCGGCCCGTTCCACCCCAGCCGGCACTGGTATGCACAGGAGGTGTCAGCTGCCAGTGTCCCCTACCTGCCCAGGGTTGGGCACTCACGGGCACGAAACCACAGGCGCTCCCCCAGCACCTGCAGTGCAGCCCACACAGGCCCGCGGCCCTGGCTCGGCAAACTTGGGTGGCAGGGGTCCCTGCTGGGCCAGGGACTTGGGGCAGAGGAAGAGAGGGTGCGCTGGAGAAGGTCACCCAGACCAGCGGGGCTAGACCTCCACATGATCCCTCCGCCCTGATGGCCTATTGATCCTGGCAGCAGGTGCCTCCGCACACCCAGCTTTGTGCCCCAAGACCAGGCCTGCCAAGGCATGCCCGCACGGCTTCCTCTGTGCCTCTGATTCTTGAGGCCCATGCCAGCCACTCCGTTCCTTCTCTGGGCCCAGCTCCAAGCCGTGTCGCTCCCGCTTTCCACTCCCTGGGAGCCTGGACCTGGGCCCAGGCCACACATAGAGACCCGGCCCTAAGCCTCGGTGCCTACCTCAGAGGCGGTGGTGGCTGTGGCTGGAGCTGCAGCTGTGGGGCAGAGGAGCCGGGGCTAATAGACTTTATAGTTGACTTCCTTGCCTCTTGTCTTCCTTATCTTTGTGTCCAAAGCATTTTGTAATTTGGCCCACTCTACCTTCCTATAACTTGCTCCTCAGTATCTTACTTCAATTTCTCTTTTTTTTTTAAGAAGGTTTGTATGTTAACTTATTTTAAAGAGTTACAAAGTAAAAAAAGGAGAGACAGACAGAGATATATCTTCCATCTGCTGTTTCACTCCCCAGATGGCTGCAATAATCAGGACTGTGCTAGGCTGAAATCAGGAGCCAAGAGTTTCATCTGGACTGCCACATGGCTACATGGGCCCAAGCACTTTAGCCATGGTCCACTGATTTCCCAGGTGCATTAGTAGGGACCTGGATTGGAAGTGGAGTAGATGAGCTGGTGTCACAGGCAGGGCTTTACTTGCTACATCACAATGCCTAAGCTTGTTCAATTTCTAAGTAAATCAAGTGGCTGATAGTTTTTTTCTACACACCACACAAAAGACTGCTAGATAAATGCTTGTGAAATAAATGAAATACTTAGTGGGTAAAGCCATTGCCTGCAGTGCCAGCATCCCATATGGGCACCGGTTCAAGTTTGGCTGCTTTACTTCCAATCCTGCTCTCTTTTATGCCCTAGGAAAGCAATAGAAGATGGGCCAAGTCCTTGGGCCCTTGTACTTAAGTGGGAGACCTGGGAGAAGCTCCTAGCTCCTGGCTTCCAATCACTGCAGCTTGAGCCATTGTGGCCAACTGGGAAGTGAACCAGCAGATGGAACACTTATCTCTCTCTACCTCTCCTTCTCTCTGTAACTCTGACTTTCA
This sequence comes from Sylvilagus floridanus, assembly GCA_949820135.1. Lineage (NCBI taxonomy): Eukaryota > Metazoa > Chordata > Mammalia > Lagomorpha > Leporidae > Sylvilagus > Sylvilagus floridanus. Next base: position 10,951,817 of record OX463229.1, read on the forward strand.
AGTAAATAAATAAATCTTAAAAAAAAAGAAATATGGCCTTGAAAAATGTGATTGCCTTATTTTTAGTGTGAAGTTTTCACATGAATAACCTGGTTTATTTATATAGTACAAAGTGTCTGGAAGGGGCTTAGATGTCTGAGCTAAAGCTGGTTTGCTGAGACAGAAGGGGCATTTGGGCTAGATGTAAAGATCCTTTAACAACATTGTGAGCTGGGAGGGGTTCAGGCTGAGGGTGTACTCTGAGGCTGAGCTACTGAATGGGGGAAACAGCTTGAGAGATCTGAGACTGACAACAGGGGTCTTCAGATAGTACCCTGTCCAATTGTAGAGGCAGGGCAGGGCAGGGCTTGCAAAGGTAGGGTGGGGCTATATTAGCATGGAAGAGAAACAGGAACTTGCTTGTTGTTATGTAGGTGAGGGGTCAACATGGATCTAAGGCTTTTTGTCCTTGCTCTATCACTGTGTATGATAAAATCAGAATAAAGCAGAGTCTGATGAAGGAAATTACTGGTAGAAACTCTAATAAAAATTTAGCCAATCAGAATCTATTGCAGTTCAGATAGATTTAACTCTTTAGCTAACAGGATTCATGTTTGGTGCCTTTCAACTGGAACCTGAGGAAATATCTAACAAAGGTAAATGCCATGGGAGTGGCCAGAGACTCTTGTAGAGACAATGATGTTTGCCAACAGTGACAAAAGCCAGCCCTAATGACAGAACTCCAAATCCCCAGTGAGGGGCCACATAGTTAGCATCTTTCAAGTCAGCAAGAACTACTTATATTTTGCAAGAACTCTCAGTCAAGCCTCAAGCTATGTGTATTCCTATTTTTGTCTTAAGGAAGTATCATTTTCTGGACCATTTGCTGGAAAGACAAGCAGAAAGTTAGCCACATTAGTCAGTTCTTTCACAACTTCCAGCATCACTACTATCACCAACTCATCTTTAAGAAGAGGTCAACTGATAACCTTTGGTGTGCAACCTAAGGAAGGGGTAAGGGAGATGTACTGTCTGCTATCTCTTTGCTCCATTTCTAGCCTGCAAACATATCCTCCCCATCTCTAGTAGTCCCAAATATGAAGCCAGTCTGCTTCACTTGCTCTCCAGTCTGTCTTGCAAATCCCATGCTCCACTCTCCCTCTGTTTATGTGCACTCAACATTGCACATACTGTTGACACTACAACACATAACCTGCATACATTAACCAGAATGTCATCTGGTGGATTCTCAGCATCACCCACACAGGTTATTGTGCTCAAAAAAGGCTCATCTAAGTTCAAAAGAGCACAAGGGGAAGGACATGGAGTCAGGAGACCAGCCCCCTTCCCAGGGCAGCCCCTGCTACCTCACCCCATGAAAATGCCATCTCTATGGTAACCCTCCAGCCTTGAGGCCAGTGCATCTGACTTCTTTTGATTGTAGATGCCTATATATCCCTCAGGATTAGCAAGTGCAGATTTGGTCCATGCATACTGTGGTGCTGGACAGAGGCAGGGCTAGCTCAAACCACTGTGTACCACCCCTTCCTAGTGTTTCAAGAGCTGCAGCCAGCACCATGAACCCACAAACCATGACACACCTTCACAGCCTCTGTGCCTAGCATACCCTGTGGGCAAGTGTGTGATGAGTCCAACCCCTGAGGCTTCCACTGAATCTTTTGACCAATGGATTCTAGTGGGGCAGGGCCTTTTCTCCTCAAATGCTTTCTGTAATGTTAAGATAGTGACTGCGAAACTCTGGTCTTAAGAGATTTGTCATTTTCCAGGAGCATGTTCTCAGGGGCTCGGTGGCTGAGCATTTCTGAGCTGTGAAAGAGTCTTTCTTTCTCTCTTTCTTTCTTTCTTTCTTTCTTTCTTTCTTTCTTTCTTTCTTTCTTTCTTTCTTTCTTTCTTTCTTTCTTTCTTTCTTTCTTTCGCTTTTTTAAGGAGGACTCTACAGTTGAGTGTGACCAAAATCCCCTGCCTCAGTTTTCTCACCTTGCAGTGCACCCATATGGTGTAGCATAAGATGAGTCTTCTTTTAGATGATATCTCAAGATTCTTTTAATTCAGAAAGTCATTATCTGCACTGTGGGAGATAATTAAAATTATCTGTGGGCCTGTGGGTGATGTGGTGGCAGGAGGGGTTCACACTAAGAAGAAAATGCTAGAAAATATCCTTCCTATGAAAGAGGAAAACTCAGCATAAAAATATTCTGGCCTCAAATGTGGGGAGCTCCCACAGTACCTCCAGTCAGCTAAAGCCAGATATGAGTTTCTTTTTCTTGATTATGACTCTGCAAAGACATGGGTTCCAGGACAGAAGCTGGGAGAGTTCAGCCTTGTCCAGGTTAATGATGAATTTGACAGCCTCTCAGTCAGGATCCATGTTCTGGTTCCAGCTTTAGTTATCAAGCTTCTGCCTACTATCAGCCTATTTTCATTTCAGACAATGGTGTCATTTCTGAGTTCTTATACCTCTGAGATCTGACCTTACCTGATGATTCCTGCCTGACATGGGCATGGCATCCACAAATGATGTAGGTGATTCTATTGTGTACCTACAGCTTTTGTCACATTTTTTTGTAATTATGTATGTCCTTGTCATATGTCTCCCAGGACTGTGAGTGCCTTTAAGGTAAGCTTTATATTCACATCATTCATGTTGTATCAGTTATATCCAGGGGAGTACCATGCATAATGCAGACAAGTCATCCTTGTCATTCTACATCATCTGCTCCTCACTCCTACAGTGCTAGGGCACTTGCTCTTCTCCTCCTCCTCCACCCATGCACCTGCACAGCTACAACCAGCATGAGACCCTATACATCATGCTCCTCTACCCACTCTGAGCCCATGTTCTCTCCAGTTCCAGTGGCTCCAAACAGAATGACTTATCAAATGAGTGAGGCTTAGCAGCATCCATAAATCCAAGCTACTGTGCTCCATTTTCACTAAGTGAATTTTGTATGCTGACTTTGATTGCTCTGATTGTGCTCAGTACTTATGGTCTCATGACAACTGAGAGCATGGCAGTCTCCCAGAAGTCATGAAGATGCCTGCCTGAATATTACATTCAGTTAGGGGCCACAAAGCTCTGAGGCACTGTTGCTGATCTTCTCACTTATTCACTGTTCATACCTACTACTTTCTTCTCTTTGTGTGAATCCACTCCCATCAGAGGAGCCAAGACAGAGCGAGTTTATTTCAGAGCCATGATGCTGAGCCAGGATCAGAACACCTCACTTGGACTTAATAATGTGTATTTTGGCTGTTCTAGGAAATTTTTACTTATTTCCTGATTCATTGTGCTTTGAGTACAGGTTGGTGGACACATGTACCATGAATTAATGAAGTATTGCAAATTCAGCTTTGAGTTATGGGTTTTTGAATTTAACTTTTTCATGTAGATTGTTCTTATAGACACTAACTATGTCTTCTAATTTCCAAGCAACTGCATCATAACGAGGACTATTTTATCCGGTCACAGTTCAAAATGCTTGACTTGATGTTTGACATTCGGCTTATAGATAGCATCTATCCATGATATTGTGTCCTGGGTTTATGGGGATTTTATAAGTTTACTGGAAGTAGCTTTTTCTTTTTATTCTATTTTCTGAAGATTGGCTTATTTATTTGAAAGACAGAGTTAACAGAGAGACACACAGACAGAAACACACGCACACACACGCACACACATACACACAGAGAAAGAGAGAGGGAGGGAAAGAGGGAGGGAGAGAGAGAGGTCTTCTACCCACTGGCTCACTCCCCAAGTAGCTGCAATGGCCAGACCAGAGCTAGGACAATCTGAAATCAGGAGCCTGGAGCTTCTTCCAGGTCTCCCATGTGGGTGCAGGGACCCAAGAATTTGGGCCATTTTCCACTGCTTTCCTATACCATAGAATAGAGCTGGATCAGAAGTGGAGCAGCCAGGACTCAAACAAGCACCCATATGGGATGCTGGCACCGCAGGTGGCACCTTTACCTGCACCACAGCCCCAGCCCCAGAAGTAACCTGTTGTTAATGATTAACATTAATGTACTGATAACATCTTGTCCTTTAAATAATAAACTACAAGTTTAAATTTACACATGAATTTATTTCTTTCTAACTTCATATACCATGGTAAAGTGTTGAAATCTTGTTGATTCTACCTTTTGTATCTCACTGTAATACTTGGCATCTTCTTTGTTCCCACTGCCACAGTACCTATTAAATTACCTGTTATAGACCTCTTATTTGACCTCCCAACCTTTTGTCTTCCTTACCTTTGTGTTTAGCCTATTGTGTTTAAGTTCACTCTCTCTGCTGCTCAGTATCTCTCACTCCAATTTCTAGGGAAATCAAGTGGCTGCTAGTTCTTTCCACACATCACACAAAAGATTTCTCAATAAATTATTTATAAATCAATGAATGGAATGCCTTACATAGCCAGGGTGAACATTTAATCTTCTTGGCCCTGGATAGCTACTATTTATGCACTTCAACCCTGTGTAGTTATTATTATGTTCCTTTTATGATGAAATGTGTCTCAGAACAACAAATTTTATATTCGCCCAATTGTAACAGTCATCACATAAATTTCTATTTCCTTTCTTCTCTACTAGGCAGTTCTTGGGGTTCAAAATCTTTTTCATTTTTTATAACCTCATTTATTCATTTAACTAAGAGATTGACTCTGTCAAGATGCTGAGTTTTAATGTCCAAGCAAACATGCTTCTTGCCTCATGAAGTTGTCAAGCTGTCAAGAAACAATCTACACAAAGAATATTAACTGATACAGGAAATACTAGTGTGAAGTCAATAGGAAAAGAGTTAGCATTCTGGAGGCCATTGCTGTGGCATAGTGGCTAAAACTGCTGCCTGCAGTGCCGACATTTCACATGGACTCCAGTTTGAGTCCCAGGTGTTCCACTTCTGATCCAGCTATCTGCTATGGCCAGGGAAGGTGGCAGAAGATGGCCCAAGTGCTTGGGTCCCTGCACCCATGAGGGAGGCTCGGAGGAATCTCCTGGCTTCAGATCAGTGCATCGCTGGCCATTGTGGCCAACTGAGGTGTGAGTCAGTGGATAGAAGATCTCTTTGTCTCTGTCTCTGCCTCTCCTTCTCTCTCTATGTAACTCTGACTTTCAAATAAATAACTAAATCTTAAAAAAAGAGTTAAGCATTCAAATCCAGCAACACCTCTAATCCCATGAACTATAATTGACAGATGTAATCATAAACATCAAACTCCATGTCATCCAGTTATCCATTTGCATTTCTAGTTAAGAACTTAAAAAAAAACACACATATATCTAAGAATGCATAATATTTATATGCTATCTTGATATTAAGCATAGGAAAAAATGACCATGGAATAATAGTAACTTTGCATCTCCTATCTTTTTTAGATGTTATAATCCTAGGCTATTCTCTATAGTGTAGATTATTTTTTTATTTATTTGAAAGTCAGAGTTACACACAGAGAGAAGGAGAAGTAGAGAGAGAGAGAGAGAGAGAGAGAGAGAGAGAGAGAGAGGAGAGGTCTTCCATCTGCTGGTTCACTCACCAATCGCTGAAGTGGTTAGAGCTGTGCTGATCTGAAACCAGGAGCCAGGAGCTTCTTCTGGGTCTCCCACACAGGTGTAGGGGCCCAGGGACTTGGGCCAACTTCTACTGCTTTCCCAGGCCATAGCAGAAAGCTGAATGGAAGTGGAGCAACCAGGACTCAAAGCAGTGTCCATATAGGGTTCTGGCACTGCAGGCGGGGGCTTTACCTGCTATGCCACAGTGCTGGCCCCGTATAGTTTAGATTATTGCTGTAGGTACTCTTCATCTCTCAGTTTTTTTTTTTTTTTCTGGATGAGAGATGTATGGTTTTAGAAACTCAAGAAAAAGAAAGATTTCTTAAACCAGTATTAGATTTTGGTTGGCCTTTAACTTAGGCTTTTTTTGGTTAAAGCTTTTATTTATTTTCTTTAAAGATTTATTTTTATTTGAAAGACAGAGTTACAGAGAGAGATATATACAGAGAGAGAGAAGTCTTCCACAGCTTGTTCACTCCCCAGGTGGCTGCAACTGTCAGAGCTGTGCTGATCTGAAGCCAGGAACCAGGAGCCTCTTCCGGGTCTCCCACATGGGTGCAGGGGCCCAAGGACTTGGGCCATCTTCTACTGCTTCCCCAGGCCATAACAGAGAGCTGGGTTGGAAAAAGAGCAGTTGGGACTTGAACTGAGCCCATATGGTATGCCAGTACTTCAGGTTAAGGATTTAACTCTAACTTGGCCACAGAGCCAGTCCTTAAAGCTTTTATTTAGTAAATACAGTTTTCAAAGGTACTTTGCAATGGATGGGAATATTGTGGCTTTTCCCCCCATACCCACACTCCCTCCCCCACTCCCTCCCACCTCCTACTCCCTCTCATCTCATTCTCATTTAATATTCATGCTCAATTAACTTTATATTCAGAAGACCAACTCTATACTAAGATTTCATCACTTTGCACACATACTCACACATGATGTAAAAATTATTGTTTGAGAACAAATTTTGCTGTTAATTCTCATGGTACAACTCATTAAGGACCAAGGTCCTATATGGGGGGTAAGTGCACAGTGACTTCTGTTAACATGGACTTTTTAATGATATTGCCATGGACAAATATTAAACTTTTTCCAGCTCAGTTTCCTCTTTGTTCACTCCTGATAATGCTGTCTCCAGAATTAATTTAAGGTATAAATGATATAATGTAAGGCATTTAGTCCCTTAACCTGGATCCTTCAAGATACTCAGTAATATTAGTTCTGTATCCAATTCCCTTGTTTGTTTTTGTATTTGGTGAATTTAAGAATGGTGAGAAATGATTTGCAAGGAACTATAAGCATTAATAAAATACAAATTAAAATTGTGTTCTCAAATCTGGACGTTTAACAATGCCCTCTGCACCTCTGCTAAAAGTTAAATTGTATTCATTCATTTATTATTTAAGAGTCATTATTTATTATTTAAGAGTCATTTCCAGGAACAAAGCAGCAAATAAGATTTTTTTTTTTTAGCAGGCAGAGTGGACAGTGAGAGAGAGAGAGACAGAGAGACAGAGAAAGGTCTTCCATTTGCCATCGGTTCACCCTCCAATGGCCACCATGGCCGGCGCACCGTGCTGATCCGAAGGCAGGATCCAGGTGCTTCTCCTGGTCTCCAATGCGGGTGCAGGGCCCAAGCACTTGGGCCATCCTCCACTGCCTTCCTGGGCCACAGCAGAGAACTGGCCTGGAAGAGGGGCAACCAAGACAGAATCTGGCGCCCTGACCGGGACTAGAACCAGGTGTGCCAGCGCTGCAGGCGGAGGATTAGCCTAGTGAGCTGTGGCTCCAGCAAAATTTTTTATGTAAGGAGATAAAGTTTCTGAAGGAGCAAGGATTTGAGCATCAGTTAGAAGCAGTGGGTGTCATTGTTAAAGATTTTGGTTCAGGAAAGATGGAGCACCAACTGATCCTTGAGATTTTTGGGGTGAGAAGGAAGGGAAGGAGGGATGTAAACAAAAGCAAATGCCCTCTGTTTTCCTGTTTCCATCTGTCACAGACTGAAGCCCTTGTGGAGGTCCATCTGATCTCTTTGGGAATGCTCCAACCTGGACTCCATTTCCCAGAGTGCCAGGTGAGCAGACGTACTACGTGCTCTGAATGCGCGTGCTCAAAGTTTGGGACGAAGGAAGTTCATTCAGCGAACAGAGTCAGCCCTAAGAGACCACACTATTTCTCCGGTGTTCACTGCGTCTCTTGCTGTGTACTAACCAACCTGGCATTTGCGAGTACACATCCCCAGCCTGCCACCCGCTGCAACTGTGCTTCTGCATCTGCTGCCTGTGGGTCCCACGTGCCAGGGACTTTTACTGCCCCGCACACTTCGCTTTTCTCCACGTGTGTCCTGAAGAAAGGACACCTGCTCTCGGGATTTGCACGGTAAGTATGGAGAACAGGAAGAGACGGAGGTGTATTTGCGGGAGAGGAGTTTGGTGTGAGGTGGCTGGCAGCTCCCAGACAGAGCTCACTTGCTTCTTAGCGATCCTAGCAGCTTTTCCTGGCAAGGCTAGGGCTGGGACCCAGGCTGCTATGTGTTCCACTGCCGCTTTCCAGCCCCCCAGCGCCCGGTAAGTCCGGTGGGCTACTTTGCTCCAATTTTCCTAAATGTGTTTTATTTAGGGGTTATAATAGAAGGCACTGGTGCGGGTAATTACACTAGCGGGGACAGCAAAGGCAGGCAGTGAGATTCCAGTTCTCTACATTTAAATAAGCTCAGTTCCCACTTTGGGTGGGTCACTGAATGCCTTCAGGCTGGGCCTCCAGCTGTGTCCCTGGGTGCTTCTGGGGGGTGGGGCTTGGAAGTTTAAAGCATGGACCCTGAGGCAGCAGGGGGGTGGGGAAAAAGGATCAGACTAGGATTTGCTCCAAGGACCCCAGCCTGCTTCTTATTGGCCTGGTGGGGTCCACGGCGAATACACCTGGCAGCTGTGGTCCTATGTGTTTGGCTTTTTCTCGGTGCAGCAACGTGAAGGTGAAGTAGGCAGGCATATAGGCTAAAATCCATTAGGCTTGTGAGCTGGAAGACCACGCCTTTGCCATGCCCCTGAGTGACTTTACGCCCTACCTGCCCCTCTGTGACCTCACTCCCTACCTTATACCCTCAACACACCCCCATGTGACATCAAGCTCCATCTGACCATACCTGAGAAGAAGCCACTCCCCTTTGGAAAATATATAAAAAGGCAGGGAGTGTCGCAAAATGGGCTCTGCCTCTGCTTTGTTGCTGGTGATAAGTGGTGGCTAGCAGCTCAAGGCTCTTGCTGCACATGGGTTTTGGCCTGCCCTCTGCTTGGTATGGATGCTACCCTAGGTCCCAAACTTTCCCCTCTCTCCAACCTGAACTACAGCCCTCATTTTCCTAGATACCTTTCACACTAAATAAAGCTTAAAACATATCATGCTGCCTCATTTATCTGTGCTGGTATTTAGAATGTGTCCTTTGATAGGAGCAGCAGATTTATGATTGCATTTGAGGACATTGAAAATCAGTTTTAATGGAAACACTGACTAGTTGACCTTTTTTTTTTTTTTTGGACAGGTAGAGTTAGAGACAGAAAGATCTTCCTTCTGTTGGTTCACCCCCCAAATGGCTGCCATTGCCGGCGCGCTGCGCTGATCTGAAGCCAGAAGCCAGGTACTTCCTCCTGGTCTCCAATGCGGGTGCAGGGCCCAAGCACTTGGGCCATCCTCCACTGCCTTCCTGGGCCACAGCAGAGAGCTGCACTGGAAGATGAGCAACCAGGATGGAACCGGCACCCCAAATGGGACTAGAACCCAGAATGCCAGCACTGCAAACAGAGGATTAGCCTAGTGAGCTGAAGTGCCAACCAACACTGGCCACTTCTGTTGCTGCAGTTACTCCTGATTCACACTCCACATTCCTGTGCAAATAGTCCACATGTGAGCACAGTCAAAAGGGGGTACAGACCTGGAATAATGCACATGTGCTCTTTGCTTAAACTAGGGGACTGATAGACTGGAGTTCTTTATTTTAGTTTTCATTTTTATGTAGAGTAAATATAGCAATTTGAGTTAGTGTCCTGTCTGCTAGTAGATGACTTCAATTGGCTTGCTTGTCCATCCATCTGGCATCACAGGTGATCCCCAAGGCAGGTATTGGGCTCTCTCTCTATATATATATATATAAATCTCACCAGTGCCACAGCTCATTAGGCTAATCTTCCACCTGTGGTGCTGGCACCCTGGGTTCTAGTCCCGGTTGGGGTCCAGATTCTGTCCCAGTTGCACCTCTTCCAGTCCAGCTCTCTGCTATGGCCCCAGGAGTGCAGTGGAGGATGGCCCAAATGCTTGGGCCCTGCACCCTCATGAGAGACCAGGAGAAAGCACCTGGCTCCTGGCTTTGGATTGGCGCAGTGCACCGGCCGTGGTGGCCATTTGGAGGGTGAACCAACAGAAGGAAGACCTTTCTCTCTGTCTCTCTCTCACTAACTCTGCCTGTCAAAATAAAAAAAAATTTCTTCTGGGATGAATTATTTCCCTTTGCAAAATAATAATAATAATATAATGAAAATCATGAGCTATTGATTCAAAGACAGTATTCTTACCTATTATGAAATAAAAAAAAGATTCCATTGTTTTTAAATGGAAAATAAGAGAAGTTGCTTGTAAAAAGAGTTTCATGTAGGATGCATAATTCTTTATGAATGGGACTGAAGTAATCCTCTTTGATTGTCCCTCCTTGAGGTAGTTCCTGATGGTCATTGCCCAGAGAAATATACTTTATTTACAGTATGACTAAATATTATCATTGCAAGTATGAATAGCACATGTGTGTTTTACACATGAAGTGTCTACAGATGTTCCCCAAGGACTTTAAAATAAGGGAAGGGAACTTTACAACAAAAGAGAAGGTTGGCATTGTCTGCTAGCTTAGGCTAGAATCTGTGCTTTTGTTACCCAGTTAGCACTCTGGCTCCTGTTTTGTGCATCTCTTTGTGATGGTTCTTTTTAGGCCACTCCTGTGTCCAGATTCCTGAATGGGTGACACAATCTTTGGCCAGCCTGCTGGTCTGTTCCCTCAGCCTAAATGTGAGTTGGCTAGTTTGTACACCCATTCCAGGGTCAAGGAGATCCAGAACTGTGCATGACTGGTGTTGCCTACTTGCTCAATCCAGAGATGGACTCTGCACAGGTCCCAAGTGGCTTTGCTTGGGCCTCTTTCCTTGGTGATCAGGCTGATTCTTAGGTAGGTAGGAAACCTGTTGATTCACATCAGCCTTTGGAATAATGTTTTATTCTCGTCTGTGATGAGATCTCACAACCATTCAGTAAGGGGTGTTATTTTATACTGAGATGTATCTATATAAAATAGGTATCACTGAGGACTGTGGGTCTTCAGGATCAGCTGAACTCTCCCAGGCCTAGATGGAGTTCCAGAATCTTGGCTTCATGCTGGTGCATTCCCAGCTGTTGTGATCATTTGCCTATCAAGTGAAATGAAAAAATAAATGGATAAAAATTGGGGGAAAAATGTTTTGCTTTGTGTTTTAAGGGGCAAAAATTACTGTTGCTGTAAGGAGAACTCATTTATACAGTTTGCAAATACTCATACATCTCAAAGGTTGGTTGATCACTGCTGTCTAGGTTGCCTACTTTAACACTCATTCTGAGATCCATCTCCTTCCATCATCTGTAGTTCAATGCAAGTGCTCATAAACCAAAAAATGCCTCCCAACTTTTCATTGTGATGTTCTTTATATATAACTTGGCCATAATCTCACTTTCTTTAGCAGCATGCTAATTCCTAAGATGCTTCATTGGCAAGGAGACAGTGAGATCATTGATTTTTCTCTGAGCCTTCCCCCTAACAGGTTTATTTTTTGAAGCTGATTCTCAGTAGTTGGTAGATCTTGGTTGGATCTGAAGTTGGGATGCAGAAGTTGCTGCTAGAGAAATAGGGCTGTTACTGGCCCTTCCATTGTGCCCCAACCTGCAATTCATGCTTTCCTTGGGATTATATTTTTAGAGTGCTGGGATGAGGCAGTAGTGACACAATAAAAGAAAAAAAAAACCTTCATTTTTAAAGTTTTATTTTTATTATTATAAAGAGAACAGATTCTATATTTTTCATGGATAAAATTCTAAACTTAATCTTTACCCTCTTACCTCTAGCCTTTTTGTCCATTTGTTCCTACTTTCAATATAATACTTTAGATGTTTAGATTTTTCCTTTCATCTATATTTTTGATTACTCCCAGTTCCAAAGAAGGAATAGTGAATAATTATCATGAACTCTTGACTCAAAGACAGGAATACTATCTACTATGGAATATAGAAAAAGGGAGATTCCATATTTTTTTAAAGATTTATTTGAAAGAGTTACATGGAGAAAGGAGGAGAAGCAAAGAGAGAGAGATCTTCTATCCGATGATTCACTCCCCAGTTGACTACAATGGCCAGAGCTGCACTGATCCAAAGCCAGGAGCCTAGAGTTTCTTCCGGATCTCTCACATGGGTGGACACTATAAAACTTTCAATGATGCAAGTTTTTTCAACATTGGAATGTAAGACATCTTTCCAATTGTTATAAATTTAATTTGTTTCATCATTGCTTTGCGATTTCTTTTTTTTGCTTTTATTTAAAGAATATAAATTTCCAAAGTATAGCTTATGGATTCCAATGGCTCCCCCCCTCACAACTTCCCTCCCTCCCGCTACCCTCCCCTCTCCCGCTCCCTCTCCCCTTCTGTTCACATTAAGATTCATTTTCAATTCTCTTTATACACAGAAGATCAGTTTAGAACATATTATGTAAAGATTTCAACAGTTTGCTTTGCGATTTTATTGTAAGGGGCTTTCAAATCCTGAATTGAATTTATTGTAAGATATTTTATGTTCTTGTCACTATTGTAAATATATGCTTATAGTTTTTCCCAGAGTGTTCACTATTATGTGTAAAAGTCCTCCTGATTTTGTTTTTATATTGTATTGCCAATTTTACTGAATTCATTTATCAGTTCCAGTTCTCCATTCTCTTAATAGACCCATGTTATCTACAAAGAGAAATATAGATTTGAATTCTTATTTTCCTGCTTGAATAGAAACTGTTTTTCTCTTTGATTTCATTCATTTGAATCATTTCCAATTTTTGTTAGTCTAGCTAAAGAATTATTTTTTTCTTTTCAAAGAATCAGCTCTTCATTTTTATCAGTTTTAATATTGCTTAAGATTCTTCCTTATTTTCTTCTCCTGTGATAATTATTATTCACTTTTCTCTACTGCCCTTGGATTTGACTCATTCTTGTTTTTTTCTCGGTCTTTGAGAAGGATAATAGCTGTAGGACATGGTGGCAGCAATGAGGATATATTGATTTACTAATAAAATACCACAGAGGATATGATTTAAATCATGGGACTTTATTTCTCAGTGCTGTGGAGGTTGCAAATATAAGATCAAGATAATAAGAGGCTTGATTTTTTCCATATGTCATTCTCCTGATGGGCCTCACAAATATATAATTTCACTTGCTTTAAAGCACTTTCTCTTAGAGTCACATTGGTTGTTAGCACTTCAAGTTTTTTGGGAAGCATATTTCAGTCCATGACCATAAAATGGTCCTATGTTTTGCATCATAGACAGCCATCTCTAGAGGGGAGAGAGACTTTAAAATGAGTGTTAGGATTTTTTTTTTTTGACAGGCAGGGTTAGACTGAGAGAGAGAGAGAGAGAGAGAGAGAAAGGTCCTCCTTTTTCCATTGGTTCATCTCCCAAATGGCTGCCTCAGCCAGCGCACTGCACAGATCCGAAGCCAGGAGCCAGGTGCTTCCTCCTGGTGTCCCATGCGGGTGCAGGGCCCAAGGACCTGGGCCATCCTCAACTGCCTTCCCAGGCCACAACAGAGAGCTGGACTGAAAGAGGAGCAACTGGGACAGAATCCAGCGCCCCAACTGGGACTAGAACCCAGTGTGCTGGCGCCACAGGCAGAGGATTAGCCAAGTGAGCTGTGGCACTGGCTGAGTGTTAGGATTTCTCCCAGTATTAATTTCAATACTATCTCATCAAATGCTGTACATGCATGTACATATACAAACACAAAAATACTTGTATACATGAACACATACTACAGTGGAAATGACTGATGACCGTGTACAGGTAGCATCAACACAATAATGCATAAGATAATCTTATTAGCAGACATTAAAAAGTAAATAGGAAGGAATGACAACAAAATCTACTGTTCCATTATATATATATATATATGTGTGTGTGTGTGTGTGTGTGTGTGTGTGTGTGTGTGTGTATAATATTCAGTGTTCATAGTTGCTAAAGTATAAGTAATGACATGTGGGAAATAAAACCTAAATCTTATCTTACATTATTACACACTAGTCTACATGAAGGATGTCTTCCTAAAACCTTTTCCTAGGGCAATGCTGTGACCTAAGTTAAGCCTCTACCTGTAGCACTGGTGTCACATATGGGCACCAGTTCATGTCCTTGCCATTGTACTTCTGATCCAGCTCTTTGCTGGTAGTCTGGGAAAGAAGTGGAATATGGCCCAAATGCCTGGGCTCCTGCATCCATGTGGGAGACCCTGAGGAACCTCCTAGCTCCTGGCTTCATATCAGCCCACTTCCAGCTGTTGTGGCCATTTGGGGAGTGAATAAGTGGGTAAAAGACCTCTGTTCTCTGTCTCTTCATCTCTGTGTCTGTAACTCTGCCTCTCAAATAAATAAATCTTTAAAAAACAATTTCTGGTACTAAAAACTTGCACAGGACTACAGTATTGTGCACATAGGAAAGATACATTCTGAAAATCATAAATCTAGTGCAATGTAGCAGAAATTTTAACAAATACCTTTGATTTTCTCAACATTATATACTAAATTAATGACATAGTTAGTCACTGTGGGTTTTTCAGCTCTTTGGAAGCTACTCATAGTACTTAACAGCTTTTCTAAATTTATTACTATGTATGTTTTTTTGACACATGCATTGGATTTTACCAGTTTAGTGAACACTGAGTGGCCTATTAAAGAATTTTTAAAAATTACATTTTGGCCGGCGCCTTGGCTCAACAGGCTAATCCTCCGCCTTGCGGCGCCGGCACACCGGGTTCTAGTCCCAGTCGGGGCACCGGATTCTGTCCCGGTTGCCCCTCTTCCAGGCCAGCCCTCTGCTGTGGCCCAGGAGTGCAGTGGAGGATGGCCCAGGTGCTTGGGCCCTGCACCCCATGGGGAGACCAGGAAAAGCACCTGGTTCCTGGCTCCTGCCATCGGAGGAGCGTGGTGCGCCGGCCACAGCGCGCCGACCGCGGCGGCCATTGGAGGGTGAACCAACGGCAAAGGAAGACCTTTCTCTCTGTCTCTCTCTCTCACTGTCCACTCTGCCTGTAAAAAAAAAAAAAAATTACGTTTTAATGGTACAGGTAGTCAACATCTTCATAGTCTCCAAAACAACTAAATAATAACATGAATCAATTCTAAGACTGACATTTGATTGTCATTAGCTAATTTAGCTAATTTGTCATTAATATGTTGCAATTACAAACATAATAATTAGCTAATCATTTTGTTGTTGTTGTTCTTTTTGTTCTACTTAATACCATTGCTTAAACTCTGTAATTAATACACAATTATTCTTAGGCATTTAAAATTAACAGAAAAGTGATCTCTCTTAAATATAAGAGTGGGAATAAGAGAGAGAGGAGATATACAGGTCAGTACATGCTCACTTGGACTTATCCAATGGTAGAGCCATCTCACTTGTTAAAGTGGTAAGTTTAAGTACATAATTGACCAAAAAGATAGGGTAAGTGTTGAAGAGATTTCACAAATAAGACCAGTGTCTGCAAATAATGAAGGATAGAATTAAAAGAGAGAGAATGATCCTGCAGGGGAGCAGGACACACAGCAGACTCATAGAATGGCAAATACCCTAAACAGCACTCCGGCCTCAGAATCAATTCTTGGGGCATTCAGATCTGGATAAAAGGCCCATGAAAGTCTCACAGGCATGGAAAGCCAAGACTCTGTGGCAAAAACAACCTGAATGAAAGGTCTCAGTGAACTCAACCCCAGCAGAAAGAGCAGGCCATCAAAGAAGGAGGCACCTTTCTCTGAAGGGATGAAGGAACCTCCACTGTGATGGCCTTGACTAGACAAGTTCAGAGTTGGTGAACTCAAGGGGCCTACATAGCCTCGACAGCTCATGGCAAGAGCCTTGGGTGATTACTGACGTCATAAATAAGAGTATCAATTGTTAAATCAACAACAGGAGTCACTGTGCACATGCTCCCCATATAGGATCTCTGTCCTTAATGTGTTTTACTATGAGAGTTAATGATAACACTACTAGTCAAACAGTACTCTATGTCTTGTGCGGTTGTCTGGGCGCAGTCTGTTAAAACCTTTGCTTAGTATATACTAAGTTGATCTTCAGTATATAAAGATAATTGAAAATGAAACTTGATGAAGAATGGGATGGGAGAGGGAGTGGGAGATGGGAGGGCTGCAGGAGGGAGGGAGGTTGAGGGGGGAAAGCCACAACAATGCAAAAGTCACACTTTGTAAATTCACATTTATTAGATAAAAATAAGTAAATAAATAAAAATAAAATTGAATGATTCATAGAATTTAGGCATGCCAGTGAGTAGCAGTAGGGACACTTGTTAGTAAAATTTATGAGAATTACTTAAAATCTAAACAAGAAGCTAATAAATTCCCAAAGATATATAAGAAGCAAAGAAATACCACAGAAACTTTTTGTTTAAATTTTTTTGACAGGCAGAGTGGACAGTGAGAGAGAGAGAGAGAGAAAGGTCTTCCTTGCTGTTGGTTCACCCTCCAACGGCCGCCACGCTGCAGCTGGTGCACTGCGTTGATCCGAAGCCAGGAGCTAGGTGCTTCCCCTGGTCTCCCATGTGGGTGCAGGGCTCAAGCACTTGGGCCATCCTCCACTGCACTCTCGGGCCACAGCAGAGAGCTGGCCTGGAAGAGGGGCAACCAGGACAGTATCCGGTGCCCCGACCAGGGCTAGAACCTGGTGCTCTGGTGCCGCAGGTGGAGGATTAACCTATTGAGCCACGGCGCCAGCCACCACAGAAAATTTAAGATTCAGTAAGAATAAGAGACCTGGTGCTCTCTGAAC
This sequence comes from Sylvilagus floridanus, assembly GCA_949820135.1. Lineage (NCBI taxonomy): Eukaryota > Metazoa > Chordata > Mammalia > Lagomorpha > Leporidae > Sylvilagus > Sylvilagus floridanus. Next base: position 10,968,474 of record OX463229.1, read on the forward strand.
ACAGGTCTACTTACTTTTCTGCTGTCCTAACACAGTGAAATGGAAACAGCAGCACCTCTCTCCTGTCTGCTGCCAACTGGGGGGCAAGCCATCCTCATTTGTTCTCTTTCCAGTTACCTGTTTCTAGAAATATGTTCTGGGTGAATGTGCCTGAGAGGTAGGGTCTTGTCCTATCTGAATGATAGAGGCTCTTTGTTTCGTAAGATAACACATAGATCTCATCTTCCATTACATGTCATGTTCACAATAAGCACATCTACAGAACAGATAACATGTGTAGTAACTTCAGGTTGGAAGACTTGGGGATAGGGAAGATTCTCTCTTTCTCTTTCAAATAAGTAATTTTATTTAGAAAAATAAATATACCCCAGTCTCCAACATGTCTCTAAAACTCCCACCTACTTGATCCCTTGATTCCCAGATTGTGTTCTTCAGGGTGTGCTTTCACAGGAAGCTGGAATTGAATCAGGAGTGGAGTTGGCCAAATGCCCACTCTCAAATTTGCTTTAGGGTGGACGAAATGTTCTGTTTTGATAGTGGTCATATTTACACATAACTAAAATCCATGTAAAATATGACTTCCCTTCTCTAGGATACATTGCATTTTTTTTTTAAGTTGATATAAGGTAAACATGAACAGAGATTTTCCACCTTTTAATTTTTTTTATTTCTTTAATGTTTTGTAATTTTCATTGTAGAGATCTTTCACTTCCTTAAATATATTCCAAGGCATTTGATTTTCTTTGGAGCTATTGTAAATGGTACTGATCTTACAAGTTCTTTCTTATGCATGGCATTATCGATGTATTGATTTTCTCTGTTAGTTTTATATCCTGCCACTTCACAAAACTCTTATGAGTTCCAAAAGTCTTCGTTAAATGTCTGATAGAATTCAGCAGTGAAGCCATCTGGTCCTGGGCTTTTCTTTGTTGGGAGTATTTTTTTTTTTTTTTACTGATTCAGTCTCCATCTTGGTTATTGGTCCATTTAGATTTTCTGTATCTTCATGACTAATTTTGGTAGATTGTATTTTTCTAGGACTCTAACCATTTCTTCTTAGTTTCCTAGTTTGTTGGCAAACAACTCTTTGTAATAAATTCTGATTCTTTTTATAACTGTTGTTACATTTCCTTTTTCATCTCTGATTTTATTGATTTGGTTATTTTCATTTCTGTTAATTGCACCAATGATGTATCAATTTTGTTTATTGTTTTTAAAAAAACAACTTCTCATTTCACTGATTTTTTTGTGTTCTTTTATTGGTTTCAATTTTGTTTATTCTTTTCTAACTCATGCATGTATTCCAATAATCTCTTTGTGGAGTCTTGGTTTCCCTATATATAAGATCATGCTATCTGCAAGTAGGGATAATTTTAGTTTCCTCTTTCTAACTTCTACTTTTTTACTTCCTTTTCTTTTATTATTCTGGTTGAAACTTTCAGAATTGTATTGAATAGCAATGATGAGATTGAGCAAATTTATCTGTTCCAGTCTTAGTGGAAATGATTCCAATTTTTCTCATTCAACATGATGCTGTTGAAGATTTGCCATTGCCTTGATTTTTGTAAAGGAATGTCCTTTCTACACCCAATATGTTTACAGTTTTTATAATGAAAGTATTTTGTGCTTTATCAAATGCTTTTTATGTATCTATTGAAATCATATGGTTTTCATTCAGTTTGTTAATATGACATATCACATTTATTGTTTTGTATATATTGAACCATTCCCTCATACCAGTGATAAATCCTTCTTGGTCTGTGTGAATGATCTCTCTGATGTGTTGTTGGATTCAATTAGCAAGTAGTTTTGAAGAGGATTTTTGCATCTATGTTCATCAGTGGTATTGTTCTATATTTTTCTTTCTGTGTTGTATATTTTTTTCTGGTTTTGGAATGGAGATAATGCTGGTCTCATCAAGGAGTTTGAGAGAATTCACTAATGTCAGGAGACTGGAGCTTCTTTCATGTCTCTTACATGGGTTCAGTGGCCCAAGCATTTGAGCCATCCTATTCTGCCTTCCTAAACACATTAGCAGGGAGCTGACTCAGTTTGGAGCATTAGTACTATGATAGTATTATTGTAGATCAAGTATATGGAACCCATCTTGCACAGAATCCCTCTTATGGGTGGGTCTTGAGAACTAATGAAATTCACATATGTTCCAGGTAATTTAAAAGGCATGTGAGCCTCTAGAATGAAGAAGACACAGAGAGCACTAAGGATAGCACCTATAGAATTTATTTTGACTGATTTTAGTATACCTTTCATTGGAGAGGGTCCCATAAAAGATGGGCTGATTTGTAGTATTAGTGACAATTAATTTTTGAAATGAGGCATGTACTGCACCAGAACCCAAGAAGGACTGTAATATTAGCCTGATATGTTCTTCACAAGTGTATCAAATAGTCTCCTTCAGTAAGGATGTATGCTCCTAATAAAAGTTGGGTGTAGTTAAATTCTTTACAAAAATTGTCTGATGCCAAACTCAATGAGGTGCCCATGTATAGCCTAAGAGAAATGTCTTTTCAAGGTGAAAGCAAACTGAGTCTGAGAGTCTTTTGGGAAAGTTTTTAGTAAAACATATTTGCCATGCTTGTAATAGCCAAGACATGTCATTTATCTATTGAGAGGCATCAGATATGTTAATATTAGATATAAGGCATTGTAGATATAATGGATGCCATATAACATTAAGATTTTAGTGATCTACCTTGAGGTTTCATTTATTTTTTCCAGATTTAACAGGAAAATTAGTTTGCCAAATGGTGAAAGTTGGAATAAAAGCCTTTTTATTAATTATTTAATTAATTATTAATTAATTATCACATTAGTGTGATAATTTTCCCAGAAAACTTATTTTAAGGAAAATATATTTGATATATTTCATAATTACAACTTTAGGAACATGTTGATTCTTCCCACTGTATCCACTATCCCACCCACTCTCCCACTCCTCTTCCTCCTCCCTCTCCTCTTCCCAGTCTGATATTTTGCTAACATCTATTTTTTTAATTAGCCTTATATACATAAGATAAGAGCTCAACAAATAGTATGAAAAAAGTTAACTGTTCCTCAGCAGTCGAGAAAAGGTCTATTTGAAGTAATTCCTTCTCAAAGTGTCAATTTCTCTTCTATAGATTACAATTTGGGTGCTCTATTTGTTATCACAGGTCAGGGAGAACATACTGTATTTGTCCTTTTGGGACTGGCTTATGTTTTCCAGCTTCATCTATTTTGGTGCAAGTGTCTCAATTATTTATTTTTAACACTGCATAGTACTCCATGGTGTCAATATCCCATAACTTCTTTATCCAACCTTCACTTGAAAGGCATTTGTATTGATTCCATATCTTAGTTATTGCTAATTCAGCTTCAATAAACATGGGAGTACAGAAAACTCTTTTATATGCTGATTTCATTTCCTTTGGGTAAACTCCCAGAAGTAAAATGCCTGTGTCATATGATTGGTCTGTTTTCAGATTTCTGAGGCATCTTCATACTGTCTTCCATAGTGGCTTTACAGTTACATTCCCACCCACAGTGAATTAGGGTAACTTTTTTTCCCACATCCTTGTCAGCATTTGTTTGTTGATTTCTCTATGAGTACCATTGTAATGGGGATGAAATGAAACCTCCTTGTGGTTTTTATTTGCATTTCCCTGACAACTCATGATCCTGAGCATTTTTTCCTGTGTCTGTTGGCCATTTGGATTTCTTCTTTTGAAAAATGCCAGTTTGTGGAGAGTGGCGGGAGCAGCGAAGGGGGTGGCAGGGATCCCGCGGGCTGCTGACGGGGAAGGCATGGACGACCCGTGTGGGGCGCACCTGGAGCCCCACGCTTCAACCCCAGGGGAGCCAGACAGTTAAGTCAGACTAACGGATGATTTAATGGAAGCTCAGACACATCAGTACGGGATACCGAGGTGAGACGGGGCATTTGCCAAGCACTGCGGCACCAGCTGCCGGCCCCCCCCCAAGCCTGCCCTGGGACAGACACTAGGACACGCGCAACTGAGTGGGGAGGAAGTGTGAAAGAGAACAGAGTGTGGGACACCCTGCGGGAAGAGAGCGCAACTTGGGGAAAATAATTGAAAGACTAAATAAGACAAGAGCCCATGGTGCCTCCACCCCCTCCATATCGGAGCGACAGTGGGCGGGAAGCGGCCATTTTCTTTGTTTACATTCGGGCCTGAGGATCTGCTGCGGCGGCTTTTGCGCGGTGGCGGCTTTTGTGCAGCAGCGGTGGCGGTGGCGCACTGCTGCCATCTAGCGCTAATCGAGAGTGGTGCAACCATACACTCTTAATCCAGGGGAAAGCCCTTCCACCAAAGGACTCAAATTATCAGAGCGGGGAGAAAAAAAAAAAATTTTTCCTGGAAAGCGCCTGAGACGCTATACATAGAAGCCAGAGATTAGAAGCTAACAACCATCAACTCTGCTGAACTGGGTGGTATTACTTCCCTCCAGAGGGAAGAAAAAAATAATGATAAAAATAAATAAATAGAGATCTACCACAACTAACCCTGAAGAACTAAGCAGAACCCTCGGGCTTCACCCATCTCAAACCTCCAAGGCTCCACCAACAGCAGGCAGCCCACTTAACAAAGCCATAGTATAACAAGAAAAAAAAAATTACAGTAAGGGAAGAAGAATTAAAAGAATCCCTCCAAAATGCAAAACAACAAACACAGAAGTCAAGAGAACAAGAATAATGAACACATTATGACACCTCCAAACGAACAAAACACCCGAACCCAAGAATATGAAGATGACGAGATAGAAGAAATGCAAGATATGGATTTCAAAAAATTTATGATAAGATCATTTAGAAGTCTTCAAAAGCAAATTCTTGAACTACAGAAAAACTTACTGGACAAGATACAAAATCTCTCTCGGGAAAATGAAACTTTAAGGAAGAACCAGAATACGATGCAGGAATTAGTAGAACAGGAAAGTCTAATAGTGAAGAGAAATCAGTCAGAACTGAAGAACTCCATAGATCAAGTGACGAATACATTGCAAAGCCTCAAAAATAGAGTCAGCAAAACAGAAGAGAGAATATCAGACTTAGAAGACAGAGCACAGGAAACTATACAGTCAAACCAAAGAAAAGAAGTGGAAATTAGAAATCTAAAAAATATTGTTGGAAATCTACAGGATACTATTAAAAAACCCAACATTCGAGTTCTAGGAATCCCTGAAGGCATGGAGAGAGAGAAAGGATTAGAAGGCATTTTTAGAGAGATACTAGCAGAGAACTTTCCAGGTTTGGAGAAGGACAGAGAAATCCTAGTGCAGGAAGCCCATAGAACCCCTAATAAGCATGACCAAAAGAGAACCTCACCACGACATGTTGTAATAAAATTCACCACAGTGAAACAAAAAGAAAAGATCCTAAAATGTGCAAGAGAGAAACGTCAGATTACTTTCAGAGGATCTCCAATTAGGCTCACAGCTGACTTCTCATCACAAACCCTGCAAGCTAGGAGGGAATGGCGAGACATAGCCCAGGTACTAAGAGAGAAAAACTACCAGCCCAGAATATTATATCCTGCAAAGCTCTCATTTGTGATTGAAGGTGAAATAAAGACCTTTCACAGCAAACAGAAACTGAAAGAATTTGTAGCCACTCGTCCAGCCTTACAAAAGATCCTTAAAGATGTACTACACACAGAAACACAGAAACATGGTCATCAAGCTGAAAGAAGCTAAAGGAAGGAAACCTCACAGCAAAAGATCATAGGAAACTCAAACTAGATATAAGAAACTATCTTTGGCAAATGGCAGGACAAAATTCCTACTTATCAATAGTCACATTGAACGTGAACGGTTTGAATTGCCCAGTGAAAAGAAACAGATTGGAAGCCTGGATTAGAGAAAAATACCCATCTATTTTCTGCTTACAAGAAACACACCTTTCTAGCAAAGATCCATACAGAATGAAAGTGAAAGGTTGGAAAAAGATATACCACGCCAGCAGAAACAAAAAAAAGCGGGTGTGGCCATCTTAATATCAGATAACATAAATTTTACAACAAAAACTATTAGGAGAGAAAAAGAGAGACACTTTATAATGATTAAGGGATCCATTCAACAAGAAGATATAATGATTATCAATGTATATGCACCTAATTACAAGGTGCCGGTTTATTTGAAAGACTTGCTAAGGGACTTAAAGGGAGATTTAGACCCCAACACAATAGTACTGGGGGACTTCAATACTCCACTCTCAGAGATAGACAGATCACCAAGACAGAGGATCAACAAGGATACAGTAGATTTAAATGACACCATAGCCCAAATGGATCTAACAGATATCTACAGAACTTTCCATCCTACAGAGAAACAATTTACATTCTTCTCAGCAGTACATGGAACCTTCTCTAGGATTGATCACATACTAGGCCATGAAGCAAGTCTCAGCAAATTCAAAAGAATTAGAATCATATGATGCAACTTCTCAGACCATAAAGGAATGAAGGTGGAAATTAGCAACTCAGGAATCCCTAGAGAACATGCAAAATCATGGAGACTGAACAACACGCTCCTAAACGAACAATGGGTCATAGAAGAAATTAAAAGAGAAATCAAAAATTTCCTGGAAGTAAATGAGGATAACAGCACATCATACCAAAATTTATGGGACACAGCAAAAGCAGTGTTAAGAGGAAAGTTTATATCAATAAGTGCCTACATCAAGAAACTGGAAAGGCACCAAATAGATGAGCTCACAGTACATCTCAAAAGATCTAGAAAATCTCCAGCAAACCAGACCCAAAGCTAGTAGGAGAAGAGAAATAATTAAAATCAGAGAAGAAATCAACAGGATTGAATCCAAAAAAAAATTACAAAAAATCAGCCAAACGAGGAGCTGGTTTTTTGAAAAAATAAACAAGATTGACACCCCATTGGCCCAGCTAACAAAAAAAAAGAAGAGAAAAGGCCCAAATCAACAAAATCAGAGATGAAAAAGGAAACATAACAACAGACATCACAGAAATCAAAAGAATCATCAGAAATTACTATAAGGACTTGTATGCCAGCAAACAGGGAAACTTATCAGAAATAGATAGATTCCTGGACACAAACAACCTACCTAAACTGAACCAGGAAGACATAGAAAACCTAAACAGACCCATAACTGAGATAGAAATTGAAACAGTAATAAAGGCCCTCCCAACAAAGAAAAGCCCAGGACCAGATGGATTCACTGCTGAATTCTACCAGACATTTAAAGAACGACTAACTCCAATCCTTTTCAAACTATTCAGAACAATCGAAAAAGAGGGAATCCTCCCAAATTCCTTCTATGAAGCCAGTATCACGTTAATTCCTAAGCCAGAAAAAGATGCAGCATTGAAAGGGAACTGCAGACCAATATCCCTGATGAACATAGATGCAAAAATCCTCAATAAAATTCTGGCCAATAGAATGCAACAACACATCAGAAAGGTCATCCACCCAGACCAAGTGGGATTTATCCCTGGTATGCAGGGTTGGTTCACTGTGTGCAAAACAATCAACGTGATACACCACATTAACAGACAGCAGGAGAAAAACCATATGGTTATCTCACTAGATGCAGAGAAAGCATTCGATAAAATTCAACACCCTTTCATGATGAAAACCCTAAGCAAACTGGGTATAGAAGGAATATTCCTCACTATAATCAAAGCAATTTATGAAAAAAAAAATACAGCCAGCATCCTACTGAATGGGGAAAAGCTGGAAGCATTCCCACTGAGATCTGGTACCAGACAGGGATGCCCACTCTCACCACTGTTATTCAACATAGTGCTGGAAGTCTTAGCCAGAGCTATTAGGCAAGAAAAAGAAATCAAAGGGATACAAATTGGGAAGGAAGAACTCAAACTATCCCTCTTTGCAGATGATATGATACTTTATTTAGGGAATCCAAAGAACTCTACTAAGAGACTATTGGAACTCATAGAAGAGTTTGGCAAAGTAGCAGGATATAAAATCAATGCACAAAAATCAACAGCCTTTGTATACACAAGCAATGTCACAGCTGAGGAAGAACTTCTAAGATCAACCCCATTCACAATAGCTTCAAAAAAATCAAATACCTTGGAATAAACCTAACTATGGATGCTAAAGATCTCTATAATGAAAATTACAAAACCTTAAAGAAAGAAATAGAAGAGGATACCAAAAAAATGGAAAAATCTTCCATGCTCATGGATTGGAAGAATCAACATAATCAAAATGTCCATTCACCCAAAACAATTTACAGGTTCAATGCAATACCAATCAAGATACCAAGGACATTCTTCTCAGATCTGGAAAAAATGATGCTGAAATTCATATGGAGGAATAAGAGACCTCGAATAGCTAAAGCAATCTTGTACAACAAAAACAAAGCCGGAGGAATCACAATACCAGATTTCAGGACATACTACAGGGCAGTTGTTATCAAAACAGCATGGTACTGGTACAGAAACAGATGGATACATCAATGGAACAGAATAGAAACACCTGAAATCAATCCAAACATCTACAGCCAACTTAAATTCGATCAAAGATCCAAAACCAACCCCTGGAGTAAAGACAGTCTATTCAATAAATGGTGCTGGGAAAACTGGATTTCCACGTGCAGAAACATGAAGCAAGATCCCTACCTTTCACCTTACACAAAAATTCACTCAACATGGATTAAAAACCTAAACCTATGACCCGACACCATCAAATTATTAGAGAGCATAGGAGAAACCCTGCAAGATATAGGTACTGGCAGAAACTTCTTAGAAAATACCCCAGAAGCACAGGCACTCAAAACCAAAATTAACTACTGGGACTGCATCAAATTGAGAAGTTTCTGTACTGCAAAAGAAACAGTCAGGAAAGTGAATAGGAAACCGACAGAATGGGAAAAAATATTTGCAAACTATGCAACAGATAAAGGGCTGATAACTAGAATTTACAAAGAAATCAAGAAACGCCACAACATCAAATCAAACAACCCACTTAAGAGATGGGCCAAGGACCTCAATAGACATTTTTCCAAAGAGGAAATCCAAACAGCCAACAGACACATGAGAAAATGTTCAAGATCGCTAGCAATCAGGGAAATGCAAATCAAGACCACAATGAGGTTTCACCTCACCGCGGTGAGAATGGCTCACATTCAGAAATCCACCAACAATAGATGCTGGAGAGGATGTGGGGAAAAGGGACACTCACCCACTGTTGGTGGGCATGCAAACTGGTTAAACCACTATGAAAGTCAGTCTGGAGATTCCTCAGAAGCATGAATATAACCCTACCATACAACCCAGCCATCCCACTCCTTGGAATTTACCCAAAAGAAATTAAATTGGCAAACAAAAAAGCTGTCTGCACACTAATGTTTATTGCAGCCCAATTCACAATAGCTAATACCTGGAACCAACCCAAAGGCCCATCAACAGTAGACTGGATTAGGAAATTATGGGATATATACTCTACAGAATACTATACAGCAGTCAAAAACAATGAAATCCGGTCATTTGCGACAAAATGGAGGAATCTGGAAAACATCATGCTGAGTGAATTAAGCCAGTCCCAAAGAGACAAATACCATCTGTTTTCCCTGATTGACGATGACTAACTGAACACCAAAAGGGAAACCTGTTGTAATGAAATGAACACTATGAGAAAACAAGACTTGATCAGCTCTGTTCTGGACTGTTGATGTATAATGTAAATCTTTACCCATCTTAGTATCTCTCTTTGTTGTTGTTTTTGTTCTAGTACTAATGGTTGAACTCTGCAACTGACACACAATTAGCCTTAGGTGTTTAAATTTTAACTGAAAAGAGATCCCGGTTAACTTTGAGAGGGGGAATAAGAAAGGGAGGATATGTACAATTTGAGACAAACTCAATTGGACTTGCACCAAATGATGGAGTTAAAAACATGCCAGGGGATCCCAATACAACCCCATCAAGATGGCATACACCAATGCAATCTCAACAGCCCAAGTGAACAATTTTGGTTCACAATTGATCACACTGATAGGTATGAGTCAAAGGGAACACACAAACAAGACTAGTTTCTGCCAATACAAACAGATAGGACCAGAAAGGGAGAGAATGATCCAACATGGGACGCAGAGTCACAGAAGACTCATAGATTGACAGATGTCCTAAATAACACTCTGGCCTCAGAATCAGCCCTTAAGGCACTCAGATCTGGCTCAAGAGCCCATGAGAGTATTTTAGGCATGGAAAGCCAAGACACTCTGGAAAAGGAAAAAAAGAAGACCTAAATGGAAGACCTCAGCGAGCAATGTCCCAGTGGAAGGAATGGGGCTACCAAAGAAGAAGGTACCTTTCTCCAAGGGAGGAAAGGACCTCCACTTTTACTGTGACCCTGTCGGAATAGGATCAAAGTCGGCGATTCCTAAAGGCTTCCATAGCCTCAGCAACTCATGACTAGAGCCTAGGGAGATTCCTGATGCCATAAATAAGAGTGTCAAATTGTTAAATCAACACCAGGAGTCACTGTGTACTTAAATCCCATGTGGGACCTGTCCTTAATATGTTATCTAATGTGAAGTAACGCTGTAACTAGTACTGAAATAGTATTTTTACACTCGGTGTTTCTGTGTAGATGCAAACTGATAAAAATTTTTTACTTAATACATACTGAACCGATCTTCTCTATATAAAGGTAATCGAAAAAAAAAAAACTCAGTGTTACGTTGGAAATTGCATCAAAAAAATTAATCAGTTTCAAAAATATATATATATATATTTCATGTAGGATCTCTGTCCTTAATGTGCTGTACAATGTGATTCAATGCTATAACGAGTACTCAAATAGTATATTTCACTTTGTGTTACTATATGAGAGCAAATGGATGAATTCTTTACCTAACACGTGCTAAATTGATCTCATGTATACAAAGAGAATTGAAAATGAATCTGGATGTGAACGAAAGGGTGGAAGGAGCAGGCAAGGGGGGAGGGTTGCGGGGGGAGAGGGAAAATATGGGGGGAAAGCCATTGTAATCCATAAGTCGTGCCTTGGAAATTTATATTCTAAATAAAATTAAAAAAAATAACTAAATGACACTTAAAAAAAAAGGAAATAAAAATGCCAGTTTGGGTGCTGGGACTGTGGTGTAGTGGGTAAGGCTGCTGCCTGCAGTGCTGGCATCCCATATGGGCACCAATTCGAGTCCCGAGTGCTATACTCCCAATCCAGCTCTCTGCTATGTCCTGGAAAAATAGTAGAAGATGGCCCAAGTCAATGGGCCCCTGCACCCATGTGGGAGACCTTAAGAATCTCCTGACTCGTGGATTTGGATCTGTGAAGCTCTGGCTGTTTTGGCCATCTGGAGAATGAACCAGTGGATGGAAATCCTTTTTCCCTCTGCCTCTGCCTCTCTGTAACTCTTTCAAATAAAATAATACAATAAAAAAATTTTTTTTGACAGGCAGAGTTAGACAGTGAGAGAGAGAGAGAGACAGAGAAAGGTCTTCCTTCCATTGGTTCACCCCCCAAATGGCTGCTATGGCCGGTGCACTGCACTGACCTGAAGCACCTGAAGATCAGGTGCTTCTTCCTGGTCTCCCATGCAGGTGCAGGGCCCAAGCACTTGGGCCATCCTCTACTGCATTCCCGGGCCACAGCAGAGAGCTGGCCTGGAAGAGGAGCTACCAGGACAGAACTGGTGCCCCAAATGGGACTAGAACCTGGAGTGCTGGAGCTGCAGGCAGAAGATTAGCAGTGAGTCGTGGCGCCAGCCAATTAAAATTTTTTTAAAAAAAGAGAAAGATGCCTGTTTAAGTCCTTTCTCCATTTCTTAACTGGGTTGTTTGTTTTCTTGTTGTTGAGTTTCTTGATCTCTTTATATATTCTGGTAATTAATCCTTTATCAGTTTCATAGTTTGCAAATAATTTCTTTCATTTTGTTGGTTGCCTCTTCACTTTGCTGAGTGTTTCTTTTGCAGTACAGAGACTTCTCATTTTGATGTAGTCTCATTTATCAATTTTGGCTTTGATTGCCTGTGCCTCTGGGGTGTTTTCCAAGAAGTGTTTCCCATGCCAATGTTTTGCAGGGTTTCTCTAATGTTATCTAATTATTTGATGGTATCTAGTCATAGATTTACATCCATTTAGGGTGGATTTTTAATGTAATAAAATTTAATACATAAAGACATTGAGTTTTCATTTATCAGGCCATCTTAGTTCATTTATTTTGGGATTCTATGAATTCCTATTTTCTCTAGACAAGTTCTGACTTAAGAACTTTATTTTATTGCTCACTCTTTTAGACTATCTCTTCCAAATGTCAGATTTTTTGACTACACTGGACTATTGGAAATTAGGCAATACATAGTTATAGTGAGATACCAAGTTAACTATCTTTCTTGTGATACATAGTTTGGAACTTATCAAAAATTTGAATTGAGTATTCTGTTTAAATTTAGTAGGATCCGATGGTAAGACTATTGTTTGAACCACACTAGTGATCACAACTATGAAACCTTGTGAATAAATGCATTGAGAACCTGGGAAAGTTGATGTGTATCTCATACTTTTGAGAATGAGAATCAAATCTTTCTTATCTTTTTTAATTATATCATTTAAAAATAAACTTTAGATTTCCAAATGGATCAAATTATGCACTTTTGAAAAATATATACATACATACAAGTGTAGCATTTTTCTGCTTTATCGAGATTTTTATTTATTTATTTATTTTTATTTGACAGGTAGAGTTATAGACAGAGAGAGAGACAGAGTGAAAGGTCTTCCTTCCATTGGCTCACTCCCCAAATGGCCACTACGGCTGGTGCTGCTCACATCTGAAGCCAAGAGCCAGTTGCTTCTTCCTGGTCTCCCATGTGGGTGCAGGAGCCCAAACACTTGGGCCATCCTCCACTGCCCTCCTGGGCCACAGCAGAGAGCTGGACTGAAAGAGGAGCAACCAGTACTAGAACCTGGTGCCCATATGGGATGCTGGCACCACAGGCAAAGGATTAACCAAGTGAGCCATGGCACTGGCCCCCAGGATTTTTAAAAAGATTTATTGGGGCCAGTGCTGTGGTGTAGCAGTTAAAGCCTCCACCTGTGGTGCCAGCATCACATTTGGGCAGTTGTTAATGTCCCAGATGCATCATTTCCATTCCAGCTCCATGGTAATGTATCTGGGAAAACAGTGGAATATGTCCCAAGTCCTTTAGCTTATGCACCCATGTAGGAGATCCAGAAGAAACCCCCGGCTGCTGGCTTCAGATTGGCCCAGCTCCACATGGCAGCTATTTGGGGGATGAACAAGCAGAGTAATGATCTCTGTTTCTCTCTCTGGAACTCTGCCTTTCAAATAAGTAACTTTTACAAAAGATTTATTTATGTATTTGAAATAAATCGTTATGAGATCTTCCATCCATTGATTCACTACCCAAATGTCTACTATGGCCAAGGGTGGGCCAGGCTGAAGCTAAGAGCTGCATCTGGGTCTGCCATGTGGGTGACAGAGGTGCACACACTTGTGCCATCTTTTGGTGCTTTCTCAGGAGCAATAGCAGGGAGCTGGCTCAGAAGTAGAGCAACTAATACACAAACTGGCACACATGGGTTGCCAGCATTGTTCATTCCTATCATTTTTTCACTGAAGATTTCTTGTCTTTCCCCTTGAATACTTCTACATTCTTCTTAATATTGCTCATTTAAGAGTCAATATTGGCCGGTGCCATGACTCACTAGGCTAATCCTCAACCTGTGGCGCCAGCACACTGGGTTATAGTCCCAGTCGGGGCACTGGATTCTGTCCCGGTTGCCCCTCTTCCAGGCCAGCTCTCTGCTGTGGCCAGGGAGTGCAGTGGAGGATGGCCCAAGTGCTTGGGCCCTGCACCACATGGGAGACCAGGAGAACCACCTGGCTCCTGCCATCGGATCAGCACGGTGCGCCAGCCGCAGCGCGTTGGCCATTGGAGGGTGAACCAATGGCAAAGGAAGACTTTTCTCTCTGTCTCTCTCTCACACTATCCACTCTGTCAAAAAATTTTAAAAAAGATGCAAAAGAGTCAATATTGTCCTTCTTGCTGCCTGCTGTGCAATCCTCCTTGACAGATTCTGGCCATTTGTGACCTGAAACTCCTGTTTCCCTCCAGTTTGGGTAATTTTTCCAGCTTTTATAACATAGATTTGACTCCCTGTTGAGTGCTTTTGTGTGACTACCCAATGTTCAACAAGTCTAAAATGAAACCAGATCCTTGGGCCTGGTGCTGTGGCATAGTGGGTAAAGCCACCATCTGCAGTGCTGGCATCCCATATGGGTGCCAGTTCGAGACCCAGTGACTCCACTTCTGATCTAGCTCTCTGCTATGGCCTGAGAAAGCAGTAGAAGATGGCTAAGTGCTTGGGCCCCTGTACCCTTGGGGGAGACACAGGAGAAGCTCCTGGCTCCTGGGTTTGAATTAGTGCAGCTCTGGATGTTGTGGTCATCTGGGGAGTGAACCAGCAAATGAAAGACCTCTCTCTCTCTTTCTCTCTGTCTCTCCTTCTGTCTGTGTAACTCTTAACTTTCAAAAAGAAAAAAAAATGAAACCACATCCTTCCTTCCTCCCTCATACCCATATAGAAAATATACAACTGTCAGTGTTGTTATGTGATAGAATTGGTATGTTGACCAGAAGTGTTCTATCACAGGTGATGATAACATTTGGAGACCTAGCTGTGTACTTTACCTGGGAAGAATGGCAGACCATGAACAAAGCTCAGAAAACCCTGTACAAGGATGTGATGCTAGAGACTTACAGCAGTCTGTTCTCCTTGGGTGAGTGACATCCATCACAAGCAGAATGGTAATATTTTCTTGCTATTTGACAAATAAATGAGCACTTCATATAATTTAATAATGGGCAGGGATAGAATTTAAGTCCATGAATAATCTGAATACCTGCCATCAAGGAAAGGATTCATATTGGAACATCTGCTGCATAGCTCCTAGACCAAGCTGTACTCCTTTAATTAACCCAAAATAGATTCCACAATATCTTACATTGTTTCCATTAATAGGACAATGCATTAGCAAACCTGACTTGATCTTCAAGTTGGAGCAAGGTGCAGAGCCATGGATGATGGAAGAATGTCTAAATCAGAGCCTTCCAGGTCAGTTTGCACATAAAGGGTGGTGGGGGGGGACAAGGCAGAAAGAATGCAACAGGTCTTGACTGGTTCTCTTTCCATGAATTATTACCAAGTCTTACTTCTGATGACAGCTGGATTTGTGCACCAGACACTCAGACACAGAGTATCTAGGGGAACCAGTATTTCACCAACTCTTTTGTTCTTGGGTGAAGATGTTCTTTGATTTCAAAAACAAAACAAAACAAAACAAAAACCCTTCCAGTCCTTTTCTGATGTTATTAAGGCATTTTTCTAGTTTAGATACATTCCTCAAATGCTAATTTGTCCTTATATACACTTTCATACCTTTTCTTTCTTCAAGTTATTAATTCCTTTGGTGCTCATTAACTGGGTAACTTATAGACATTTGTTACTTATTTATCACTCAGATTGAGTTTCCAATCATGGTTTTACCTAGGCAGGAAACTTGCTATTTTTTAGCATTTCAGGACTGAACCAATAAATGCTTTCTCTTTCTTTGTCCCTTCTTTTATTTTTTTTCCTCTGTGAATCTCAGATAAATAAGAAAATTATAGGTTGTTGGAAACATTTGAGAAGTGAGCCAGTGGCTGACAACCCCCTGTTTCATTCTCTCTTTGTGTCTCATTCTCTCTCTATTCTAAAGTAAGTAAATAAGTAAGTAAATGCTACAAGATAGTTAGAAGTAAGACTCTATGCTGTGATGTCAGCAATTATGGAACTAAGCATGAAAATCATGGAGCTAAGCATAAAAATAAGAGATTATAGACTCATTAAAAAGTCATGAGGTTCTGAGTCCCAAGGTCAAGTAACCTCATGGTTTCATATTTCTTTTTAAGATTTTATTTATTTATTTTAAATAATTACACACACAGAGGAGAGGCAGAGAGAGAGAGGTCTTCCATCTGATGGTTCACTCCCCAATTGGCCACAACGGCTGGAGTTGTGCAGATCCAAAACCAGGAGCCAAGAGCTTCCTCCTGGTCTAGCCACGTGGGTACAGGGGCCCAAGGACTTGGACCATCATCCACTGTTTTCCCAGGCCATAGCAGAGAGCTGGATTGGAACTGGAGCAGCTGGGTCTCAAATCACTGCCCATATGGGATGCCGGCACTTCAGGCCAGGGCGTTAACCTGCTGCACCACATCACTGGCCCCAGTGGTTTCGTATTTGTTTAAGAGTAGAGCTTGAAGTATGAATTTTCTAATTTTTCAGTATCATTGAAAAACAAAAAAGATGTGAATGGCATAGGAAATGAAGTTTTCTATGAAAATAGGAGAAAACTGATCAAGAGCCTTAGAAACTCAGATTCTCTCAGAGGAGTGTTTATAGAAAGAATTGAGAGGAGATACCCAGGGATGGTAATTTCAGAATGAACAAGAAAACAACTTTTTTTTTTTGACAGGCAGAGATAGATAGTGAGAGAGAGAGTAAAGAGAAAGGTCTTCCTTCCTTTGGTTCACCCCCAAATGGCCACTATGGCTGGTGCACTGTGCTGATCCGAAGCCAGGAGCCAGGTGCTTCTTCCTGGTCTTCCATGCGGGTACAGGGCCCAAGCACTTGGGCCATCCTCCACTGCCTTCCCAGGCCACAGCAGAGAGCTGGCCTGGAAGAGGAGCAACCGGGATGGAACTGGTGCCCCAACTGGGACTAGAACCTGGAGTACCAGCACTGCAGGCAGGGGATTAGCCTAGTGAGCTGTAACACTGGCCAAGAAAACACTTTTTTTAAAAAAAGTAAGCACACCTGTGTTGCAGAAACATTTCCATAAACTGATAAGTCTATAGCCAAGATGGACTTTTCTGTAGCTGTTGTAGTTCTGAGAAGCTGAAGATGTCAGGTTTCCTTAGGAATATGATGCTGCTGTTATAGAGTGCGGATAAAACAGTTTTTCCTTTGAAAAATCCCTCAAATGCTGTTTCCTGTGAAGAATACACATGAGACAGCCATAGATTCAAACCTTGTCCCTTAAATGTGCTCCTTTGTAGAGTACAGATACATTTCACTCTTTTCCACCTGCAAGTAAATGATCTAGTAAAACTTTCCCATATTTATGCTTGCAATATCAGAGAAGCACAAATTTTTATAAAGATAAACTGGAAAAAAATGGACAGGGAAAACTTGGTTGCTATACAATGGATACATATTTTTACTAAATAATTGTCCATTCTTTAAAATCCCATATACTTGTTTCATCTTTGTGTACAGCAAAGTCAGTTAGAGGAGAGATTTTCTACTAGCTCACTTCCCAGATACCTACAACAATTAAGTGTGACAAGTCTGAAACCCAAAGCCTGGGATTCCTCTAGTTCTCTCTGATGTATTACACGGGATCAAACACATGAACCATCATTTGTTGCCTTCCAGTTTACATAATCAGAGAGATGTATTGGAAGCAGAGTAGCCAGGGCTGAAACTTGCACTGTTTTTGGATGTAGGCATTCCAAGTAGTGACTTAACACATGTTAGCACAAAAGACAATCTATCATACTCGAAAACAAATTCAGGTAGTAAACAAGATTATGATGCACTTTGGAATATGTATTGGTACAAATTAATATATCCATGTATTAGGGAGAAAAACAATATAACAGTCATAAATTAGTATCTTGTACTGATTTTGTTAAAAGCTTATGCCACTTTGATAACAAGTAACTTCATTCCCTTTACATGAATATGCTAGAAGAAACAGTTACATGTGATTCAGTGATTTTTTTTTTATTTCAGTTTCCATGAAAAGGGATGACCTGCCTAGGTTCAACCAGGAAAGTCAGGACAAAAATCTGAATCTGAATGTAATCAAAAATAGTAAGACATTAACTCCCAAGAGAGCTGAATTAAGAAAAACACTTAATTTAAGTTCAAGCCATATTCCAAAATAGATTATTGAAAAGAGAAATAATGAGCATGGAAAAGCTACTCTCCAGAAATCATACCTCATCACACATCAGAAAATTCACACAGAGGTGAAACCTAATAAATTTAATAACTGTCAAAACACTTTAGGCCAGAAGACAAACCTCATAATGCATCAGAGAATTAACATAGGGGAGAAATCTCATGAATGTAATGACTGTGGAAAAGCCTTTGCTAGTAAGCCACAAGTCATCAATCATCAGAGAATTCACACAGGGGAGAAACCTTATGAATGTAATGACTGTGGAAAAGCCTTTGGGCAGAAATCAAGCCTCAGAACACATCAGAAAATTCACATAGGGGAGAAACCTTATGAATGTAAAGTCTGTGGAAAAGCCTTTGTTGCTAAGTCACAACTTATCATACATCAGAGAATTCACACAGGTGAGAAACCTTATGAATGTGATGAATGTGGAAAAGCCTTTGCTAGTAAGTCACAACTCATCATACATAAGAGAATTCACACAGGGGAGAAACCTTATGAATGTAGTGATTGTGGAAAAGCCTTTGGCCAGAAAGCAAACCTTATGAGGCATCAGAGAATTCACAAAGAGGAGTATCCTTATCAATGTAATGACTGGAAAAGCCTTTGCTAGTAAGTCACAACTCTTCAAATATCTAAGAATTCACACTAGGGAGAAATTTATGAATGCAATGAATGTGGAAAATCCCTTACCAGTGAGTCACAACACATCATATGTCAGAGAATTTACACAGGTGAGAAACCTTGTGAATGTAATGACTGGAAAAGCCTTGGCCAGAAGTCAAACCTCAGAACCCATCAGAGAATTCACACAGGGGAGAAAGCTTATAAATGTAATTACTGTGAAAAAGTCTTTGGCTAGAAATAAAACCTCATAATGTATCTGAGAATTCAGATAGAGGAGTATCTTTTTGTAAGTAATGACTATGTAAAATCCTTTGGCTGTAAGTCAGAACTCTTCATCAGATAATTCACACAAGAGAGAAACCTCATGAATGTAATGATTGTGGGAAAGCATTTTGCTATCAATTTTAACTCCTAAGACATCAGAGATTCACAAGAAATTTCCCTCACAGTCACAAAAGAGAGAACCTTATGAATATAACAATTGTAAAAAACCCTTTTTGTGTAAATCATACCTCTTCAAACATAAGAGAATTCACATGAGGAGAAATTTCATGTATGTAATTACTCAGAAAACCATAATTCAACCCTCATTGCACATCATGAAATTCATATAGATTGTAGGTTGCCTGGCTATAATGGCTTTTGAAGGCTGTGGCTGCTGGTGGCAGGGTAGCTGGTATTGGCACTACAGCCAGGGATGCTGCTCTTCTTGCTGTTGCTGCTGCACCTGAGGGTGTCTGAGTAGGGCTGTGCCTGGGTGGTAGCTGCAACTGCCATGATATTGACCGTTTCCAGGGATCCAAGTTGTAACAGCCTCAAATTTTGGAGTTCTTGTTATGCTGGCTACTGTTAACCCAGCAGGTCTGGTTGTATTCATTACCTTCACTGTGGTGGAGAACTCCGTGGTAGTCATCTCCTCCACCACTGTCTCCACCTTAGTTCTGAAAGCCTCCTTGGTTACCTCAAGGGAGACCTCCATCATGATAGTGCTGGAAGCCATCACCACCTGAAAACTGCCATCGCCTAAGTAAACAAAGCAGTTTTCAGGGCTGGCCCAGCCTTGTGGCTGCTTCACTGTATTTCCTCACCAGCTTGTAGGCTTCTCCTTCTGCAGTGCAATGGACAGAATCTCATCCAGGAAGTCCCTGATGTCTGGCAATGTGAATGCAGCTTTCATCTCTAAAACTATATCATATGGGTCATCCTTCCCATCCTCCTTGATTTGCTTTTTTATTGTCTTTTAGGTCTTCCACAGTGGTTCGATGTCATAAGTAATCTTGTTTTATTTATGAGTTTCCTTTGTGTTCAGTTGAATGCTAGTTGATTTTTTTCAAGTTAGCAGAAGATAATTTTTTTGTTCAATTTATTGTTCATTTGGGTGAAGAGAAGAGATGGATTGAGAAAGAGTGTGATCTCCCATCCACTGATTTACAATTCATATGGCAGCCAGGGCTAAACCAGGTCAAAGTCTGAAGCCAGGAACTCAATCTAGTCCTCCCACATAGATGACAGGCATCCAGTCACTTGAGCCATCATTTCATGAATCCCAGAGTATCAGGATGGTGAATTTGATTGCTGAACTAGAATCCAACTGCAGCCACTGCAGTATGGGATGTGGTAAATCCAAACAACATGTTATGTGATGTACCAAATGTCCATCCCTAGTAGACTTATCCTTAATATCTGTTTTCTAAGTCTGTAGTGATTCTGCCATCATTTTTTTTTTTTGACAGGCAGAGTTAAACACAGAGAGAGAGACAGAGAGAAAGGTCTTCCTTCCATTGGTTCACCCCAAAATGGCTGCCACTGCTGGTGCGCTGTGCCAATTCAAAGCCAGGAGCCAAGTGCTTCCTGCTGGTCTCCCATGTGGGTGCAGGGCCCATGCACTTGGGCCATCCTCCACTGCCTTCCTGGGCCACAGCAGAGAGCTGGCCTGGAAGACGAGCAACCGGGACAGAACCCAGGGTGCTATCACCCTGGGTGGAGGATTAGCCTAGTGAGCCACAGCGCTGGCCTCTGCCATAATTTTAAGAAGGGTGATTACTCTCAGTTTTGTTGCATAACTTTGTAAAGAGTGCTGTGTAAGTTTTCCAGATTAATTTGTAATTTTCCATAATAGCCCTTACAGAGGACTTGCTTTCACAAAAGAGCTGAAGTATGTTTAGGGGCCAGTGTTGTGGCAAGCAGACATCTGTAGCACCGGTTCCCCATATTGGCACCAGTTAAAGTCCTGGCTGCTCCACTTCCCATCCAACTTACTGATAATGTGCCTGGGATAGCTGCAAAAGATGTCCCAAGTCCAACTAGTTAAAAAAAAATGCCAGCGCCGCAGCTCACTAGTCTAATCCTCTGCCTGCAGCACTGGCACTCCAGGTTCTAGTCCCAGTTAGGATGCCAGTTATGTCCCAGTTGCTCTTCTTCCAATCCAGCTCTCTGCTGTGGCCCAGGAAGTCAGTGGAGGATGGCTCAAGTCCTTGGGCCCTGCACCCACATGGGAGACCAGGAGGAAGCACCTGGCTCCTGGCTTCGGATCAGCGTAGCGCACCGGCCGTGGCGGCCATTTGGGGATGAACCAATGGAAGGAAGACCTTTCTCTCTGTCTCTCTTTCTCTCACTAACTGCCTGTAAAAAAAAAAAAAATGTCCCAAGTCCTTGGGTCCTTGTACCTACATGGGAGACCTGGAAGAAATTCCTTGATCCTAGCATTCGTTTGACTCACATCTGACCTCTGTGACCACGTGGGTTGTGGACTTGTGGATAGAGTATTCTCTCTCTCTCTGTTGCTGTGGATTCATTCTGAGAGTAAAAGCATGGTGGAGACAAGAGGCATGGAATCATGACACAGACACTGGGAGTGGGGTAGAGGTGAGCACCTCACAGAATTGTTTATTTCAGTTGGTGTAGCAGCTCATATAACCAAGGCAGCCAATCGAGTCAAGGGGAAGTTTATGCCGTATCCAAGCACTTCCTGTTGCTAGGTAGGATCCTTTGCCAGGTAGGATTCACCATCATTTCCTGAGTAACTGAAACTTGCTTGCCAGCACCATCTTGGATAAATATATATATTTATCCCCTTTTCTTCTCCCCATCCCTCTGTCTCTCTTTGTACCTCTGCCTATAAAATAAGTAAATCATAAATACATAAAGGAAAATGAAGTACCTTAAGTTATCTGTACTCATTTTTTGATATTACACAGTGTATTCATTGTACTCTAGAGTGTGTGATACAGACATTGCTATGGTATGTAGAAAAAGGGACAGAGAATCTGAAACAATTTACTTGTTAGAGTTCATTTCTCATACAATATTCCATAGAGGCTGGTCTCTTTTTTGGAATATGAAAATTTATTCTTAATATAATTCTGCCATTGATGTTTATGACCTTGGCCTTTCCTTCTTGCCTTTGTATAAGGCCAGAAGAGACACATTGGCTACTTTGACAACCATGGTAATCACAGGGTACAGAGCATCAGTCAGCCAAGGAAAGCTGCTGTAGTTCTGAGCCAGAGCTTTCAACACACAGTGTATGAATCTATTTTTGTAGGTTACAATCACAAAGCATTCATCACTGCTTTTCTGTACACTGACACTCCCTAAACCTCACTATCAGAGTCCTGGTTTACAAAGATTTTTTATACACATACATATAATGGCATTATGTCCTAAGCAGGGTTCTTATACTATTATTATGTTACCCACTACTTTAAAATTTCATTAAAAATAAAATGGATTTTAAGTGGTATCCAGGTGAAGAAATTTGAAAACCATTCTAAATCATTGGAAAGAAGGAGCTTGGATGATCCAGAGTCTATTGTAGCCAGGTAGCCTCTTTTTAAATTTTATGAACACTTAATCATATGTGGGACATAATGATGAAGTGTTACTAAAAGCATAGCATGAAAATTGACCACTATACAGACAATATTTTGATTTGATAGAATACAGTTTAAGGGCCCTAGAGTATTAAACCACCTTGGCTAAAGAAGATAGATACTTACCTAAGATTGTGATTTTTTTTTTTAAATTTTGAATTAATTTTTTCAGGTTAAATCATTACCTCTAATAAAGATTGAAGACCTTTTTAGCACCTGACTGGACATTCTGTATATAGATTTTACCATCAGGTATGAGAATACAAAACATCAGATATAGTTACCACCTTTTAATTGTATTGTTTGTGTAGGGTTGGGGCACAGGACAAGAAGATAAAGCTTCCAACAAGTCACAGAACAACTTGAAGCTGTTTGTGATTTTATCTCTCTACAACACCCAGTGGCACAATGACATGAACAAGAGACATCTTTAGCACATGCAGCTACAATACCTACATCTTCACATAGAGTCATATCTACCAATAGCAGCATCCACATGCAATCTTTTTTAGAGTACTGCTCAGTTCCATATGTATATTTATAGACAAAAGTCACCTGGAACCAAGTCTTTAAAACAGGGTGCTGGAAAAGAAGCCAAGCCAGTGGACCTGTTGGTTACCAGGATATTCATTGACATTTGAGACAACCAGATAAAGGGGCAAGGGCATAACTTGTGAGAACTTGGTATCTTCCTCCTCCCAAGTTCAGCTTCTCAATATTCTGCCATATTTGGTATCTTCATTGTACAATGTATGTGTGCCTTGACCTCTAGAAGTATCTAAGTGTGAGGTGCAGAGTACATAATGTGGTGTGAAATGTTGTATCCCAAGGACATAACAGCAATACATGTTACAGCAAGAAATTATGACATAATATAGAATATCCCCCAGTCAGTTTCCCAGATTAACATTCAGTTGGGTGGGCAGTTGCCACCATGTCAAAACATCAAGCCAGAATGGTCTGTCTCTAAATTGGAAGTTTGTGAAAGCAGGTGACCTGCCTAAAGCTCCAAATGAAAAACACAACAGACCAACAACATTACAACCAATCAAGTTTGTACCAAAAAAAAAAGAAAATGTAACTGTAGTCATAACTAAGTGGACTTCCAAGGTCAGTAGGAAAAGTTGATTTCTACTTTCAGTTTGATCTCAGAAACTGCTTAAATAGAAGAAGCCTAAGCAAGAAAGTCTTAGATTTTTTAAAAGCTATTAAGAAGTATAAGAGCTGTTATGAAGTGATCATTTTATGTACTCACTGAAAGGCTGGAAGACCTTGAAATCAAGAGTTTTCTGTATATTTTTAGACATACCAATGTTTTAAATTATATTTTATTTTGAATAGAACATGTTTTAATAAAGTTCAAAAATTACATTGTCATGAAAACCAAAAATTCCCACAAACAGTTTCTGAATTTGGGAGGAATTCAGTAGGAAAGAAAGGTAAATGTTTTGGCTTTCCTTTATAAAAACATAGCCCACCAGTGTGTTATAAATGCTAGAAGACATAGGACAGTCTATAATCCATGAATCACAGCAATTAAGGAGTGAACCAAAGAGTTACATAAACCTTCAGTATGACCAGTTTGGGTCTCTAAGTGGTTACTTTTTTGTCTTGTTTGATTATATCAGTTGCATGAATCTGTTAGTTTTTTCATCAAAATGTGAGATGCTTTAATTCATTCACTTTGTCATAAACCTATGTTAAAAATGTGTATTGTGGGCCAGTGCTGTGGTGTAGTGGGTAAAGCTGCCACCTGCAGTGCCAGCATTCCTTATGGGAACTGGCTCCAGTCCTGGCTGCTCCACTTCTGATCCAGCTTTCTGCTATGGCCTGGGAAAGCAGTAGAAGATGGCCCAACTCCTTGGGCCCCTATACCCACATGGGAGACCTGGAAGAAGCTCCTGGCTTCTGCCTTTAGATTGGCACAGCTCCATCCATTAAAGCCAATTGGGGAGTTAACTAGCAGATGGAAGACCCCTCTCTATCTGCCTCTCCTCTCTCTGTGTAACTCTTTCAAATAAATAAGTAAATCTTTAAAAAATGTTTATTATGACCTTTCTGCATTGTGTATATTTTTAGGGATAAACCACAATGGTGTGTGAAAAAAACATAAAATTACAACAATGAAAATCTGAATAACTGTTTACAGGTTAGCAAGGAGGCTAACAGATCTATTGTACAAACTATTGTAGAAAGTATAGTAGTGTTTACAATGGCCTTGTCATACCTGCCCAAGATTTGCTTTTGAATTTTATAGAAAGTAATGAGCAAGATCTAATTCATTACAAAACAGGGCTGTGCACACCTAGCTAAGAAGGTGGGCCTGTTGGGTTACTAGGATATTGGTTGCTATTGATGCACACAATAAGAGGGTAAGGGCGTAAGAACATGGGAACTTGACAATCTTCCCAAGTTCATCTTTTCAACACTCTGCCACTTCAAGTATCCTCAAATTGTAATCTGTGTGTGCCTTTTCTTCCAGAGAGATCTAAGTGTGAAGAATACACATGGGTGTGGGGCTTTGCTTTGAAAGGCCATAATAACAAAGCAAATTAAAACCAGAAATTACAAACATATGATAGAATACTCATAAGCCTCATGGGATTTCATTACGTTGCTCCTGGGCTAAATCTCTAGATGACTTTAAGTGTAATTTCATAACCAAGTCTGTTATGGTCAGTTGCTGTGGCTATGTTCTAAGGTAGCTGAACTGCAGCGATGGCAGGCAACTTGCTGCATAGGCAACAAGCTGATGTATGGGTCACCATAGCAAAGCTCTTCAGGCCACCAGATTATTTGTAGATATCATATTGTATCCATCTTCCAAAGACATCCCAAATTATCATCCCATTGTTCATACAATTAAGCACATATATTGTTACAAATATTGGACATTATATTATGCCACCTATTGCTAAATCAAAACAAAAAGTGTTTCAGTTTGGGACCATGAGGCTGAGTGCACATTCAGTGTTTTGTGTTTAGCACCAAGAACAGAACCTCGTTAAACCCTAAACTCAGTAATTCGGTGGACCCAGTAACTTTGAATGACAATGCAGACTTTGACTTCTCCCAACCACCAGAAGAATTAATCACGGCAACTTTTAGTAGTCTTTTGACACCAGGAACACCTGAAATCAATGATCACTCCCTTCCAGAGTGCAGATGGCATTTTCTTTTGTCTCCACCTGCCACAGCTACACTCTCTCACTTTGCCTCCCATAGACGTGGCTATGTTGCTGTACCTCAAGGTCCTATGGGTTGTTATATGTTATGATAGCTCTAGTATCTATCTCTGCTTCAGCTATGCATTACCTGGACTCTGCATCCTGGCTCTCAAAGTGTCTCAGCCCACTGCCTCTACACAGTGCCAGTGAGAAATACACAAAAACAGATACTAGACTCTGGCAGTGGTGCCACAGGAGATATCTGCAGTTGTGTCCCTCAGGGCAGTCACACACACATAAACACACACACACACATCTGCACACATCCACATACAGACATCTCCACTAACAGCCACATCTAGCTATTCCTCCAATTGCTTATGTAAGTACACTGACAGTAGTAGTGCAGAACAGAAACTGCATAACAAGGCTGTTGGCAGCAGGCCAAGTAGGTTATCTTGTAGGTTACCAGGACTTCATAACCATAAACGCACAGATAAGGGTACAGAAAACTATGGAGTTGGAAGGTGAAAAATCCACCTTCCCAAATTCATCTTCATTACAGGTGGCCCTTAGTAGATGTTGTAGTCTAGCAGGGTCATTTCCATTGTTACTATCAGATAATCATGTAAAAGACCTGTTGGGTTTATTCATCCTAAGTTTGGCACTGGTGACTCTCTCTTAACTTTCATTTGCACTCTGAACTCCAATTTGTCATCTTGTTTTGTTTTGTTTTTAAGAAAAATACACAAAGAAAAAAATACTGCTGATCTATCATTCTGTAGCCATGCTCTTAATATTCTTCTAGACATGATGACTTATTCCTGGTCTTTGCTCTGATTTAGCCCCATTTTGTGGTGGATATTGTTGACAACCAAGAGTGAGGGTTATGAACACATTTAGCACATATTTGAGGAACCTCAAATATGCTTTGATGGGGCCCTTAGACTAAGTTTACTTACAGTCAGTTCCTAAAATTAACTTAATCAGTTCTGTGGGCAATATCCATCATGTCAAAATATCAGGCCAGCATATTTTGATGGAGTATTAGATATTTGTAGAAAGCTGGCAAATAAAAGACATGAAGCTACAAAGAAAGAATGCACAAGATCCAACAAAAACAATACAGCTAATCAAGCATATACCTGAAAAATCATAAACAACCTAAGTGTAGTCATATTATAGTTCATCACCCAAGGTCAGTACGAAAAGATTGTATCTCATTTTAATCATGGATTAGAAAATTTTTTAAAGATTTATTTACTTGAAAGGCAGTTACAGAGAGGCAGAGAGAGAGGGAGTCTTCTGTCCATTGGCTCATTCTCCAGATGGCCACAATTGCCAGAGCTGAGCTGATCCAAAGCCAGGAGCCAGGAGCTTCTTCTGGGTCTCTATGCAGGTACAAGGGCCCAAGGACTTGGACCATCTACTACTGCTTCCCCAGGCCATAACAGAGAGCTGGATTGGAAATGGAGCATCCAGGACTCAAACTAGCACTCATATGGGATTCACTGCAGGCAGTGGTTTTATCCACTAGACCACAGTGCTGGACCTGACGTGTTTTATTGTAGAAATCTAAACCAAGGATTCTGAGATATTTTGTAAAGGTATAGAACAATCATTTTGAAGTTTAAGATCTATGAAAAAGTGAGCATTTTATGTGCTCATTAAAAGGTTATGAGGCCCTAAAGTCAGCTGTTCTGTGTATATTTTCAGAAAAATCAATGTTTTAA
The DNA here is from genome assembly GCA_949820135.1 of Sylvilagus floridanus. NCBI lineage: Eukaryota > Metazoa > Chordata > Mammalia > Lagomorpha > Leporidae > Sylvilagus > Sylvilagus floridanus. Next base: position 10,995,895 of record OX463229.1, read on the forward strand.
TTTATATTTTATTAGGAATGGAACATATGGTTTTAACAAAGTTTTGAAAATAATGATGTTGTCATGAAAACTAAAAATTCCCATAAGCAGTTTCTGAATTTTGTAAGAATCTATTAAGGAGGTATGGTAAATTTTTGGCTTTTGCTTATAAACACATAGTCCAATATATTGTTACAAACAAAGGGAAATCTTTAAGCCTCAAGACAAAACAATTAAGGAGAGAACCAACAATGTTGTCCATAACAGTCACTGAAGCCTACAACTGACCGGAATCAGTCTCTATGTGGTTACTTTTTTGTTCTGCAACATCTATAGTAGAAGTTTCATGAATCTCTGTTTTTTCATTACAATTTCTGAAATTTGTAGTTAATTCTCTTCGTCAGAAACTTGTGTTTATAAATATTTATTAAAGCTGCACTGTAGCACAGAGGGTTAATGCCTTGTCCTGAAGCGCCAGCATCCCATGGGGCACCGGTTCAAGATCTGGCTGCTTCACTTCTGATCCAGCTCTCTATGGCTCAGCTATGGCCTGGGAAAACATTGGAAGATGGCTCGAGTCCTTAAGCCCCTGCCCCCACATGAGAGACCTCAAGGAGGCTCCTGGCTGCTAGCTTCAGATCAGTGCAGCTCCAGCCATTGCAGCCAACTGGGGAGTAAACCATCTGATGGAAGACCTCACTCTCTCTCTCTGCCTCTCCTCTTTCTGTGTAACTATGACTTTCAAATAAATAAATAAACCCTTAAAAATTATAGTTCACCATCCAAGGTCATTTAAAAAAGTCATTTTCTCTCATTTTAATCTCCTATTTAGAAAATATTTTAATAGAGGAAGCCTTTTGAAGGATATCTTTGAATTTTTAAAACTATAATACCAAATATTTTGAAGTTTAAGATATTAACAAGTAATCACTTTATTTACTCACAAAATGGCTTAGAGCCATTGAAGTCAGTTTTTCTGTGTATAATTTTAGACAAATCTTGAAAATTATATTTTATTATGGACAGAACATATTGTTTTAACAAAGTTTTGAAAATATTTATGTTGTCATAATAACCAAAAATTTTAATAATCAGCTTCTGAATTATGGAAGATTTAGTAGGAAAGAAAGGTAAAGATTTTGGTTTGTTTATAAAAACATAGTCCACCAAGGTGTTACAAATGCTATAAATCACAGGAAAACCTTTAAATCTTGAAAATAAATTGTTAAGTAGAAAGCCAACAATGTTGTCAGTAACAGACACAGAAACCAACAATTTGACCAGTTTGAGCTTCCATAAGAGTACTTTTTGTGTTATTTGATCTACTTCAGCAGTTACAAAACTTTCCCAGCTTTTTCATCTGAACTTCTGAAATTTTTAAATATTTCACTTGGTCAGAAATTTCTACTTATAAATATTTGTTAGTTTTTTTTTTTTTTTAGAGAAGAGAGATTGCATTTTTTTATTTAACAGGTAGAGTTATAGATAATAAGAAAGAGATACAGAGAGAAAGTTGTTTTTTTTTTTGTTTTTTGTTTTTTTTGACAGGCAGAGTGGACAGTGAGAGAGAGACAGAGAGAAAGGTCTTCCTTTGCCGTTGGTTCCTCCGTTGCCCTCCAATGGCCACCGTGGCTGGCGCGCTGTGGCTGGCTCATCACACTGATCCGAAGCCAGGAGCCAGGTGCCTCTCCTGGTCTCCCATGGGGTGCAGGGCCCAAGCACTTGCGCCATCCTCCACTGCACTCCTGGGCCACAGCAGAGGGCTGGCCTGGAAGAGAGACAACTGGGACAGAATCCGGTGCCCCAACCGGGACTAGAACCCGGTGTGCTGGCACCACAAGGTGGAGGATTAGCCTATTGAGCCACAGCGCTGGCCTGTTAGATTTTTTTAAGGATTGTATATGCTGTTTTTAGAGAATAACCAGAGCTATGCATGACAAAAAAAAAACACAACAATAAAAATTTGAATAGCAGTTTAGTGGTTAAGAAAGAGGCTGTAGGCTGCGCTGTGGCTCACTTGGCTAATCCTCCTCCTGCGGTGCTGGCACCCAGGGTTCTAGTCCCAGCTGGGGCACTGGGTACTAGTCCCAGTTGCTCCTCTTCCAGTCCAGCTCTCTGCTGTGGCCCAGGAGGGCAGTGGAGGACAGCCCAAGTGCTTGGGTCCTTGCACCTTCATGGGAGACTGGGAGGAAGTACCTGGCTCCTGGCTTTGGGTCGGTACAGTGCCGGCCATAGCGGCCATTAGGGGAGTGAACCACAGGAAGGAAGATCTTTCTCTGTCTCTCTCACTGTCTATAACTCTCTCTCTATCTCTCTCTCTCTCTATCTCTCTGTTTCACTGTCTAACTCTGCCTGGCCAAAAAAAAAAAGAGGCTGTTATATTTATTGTATGTTGCATTATAGAAAGTACAGTATTATTTTACAGTAATCTCATCTAGATGTGCCCACCAATTGCTTATGGGAGTTTACAGACAGTAGTGGCCTACAACCAAGCCCTTAAATATCAGAGTTGTGGGCAGCTAGCAAAGAATATGGGCCTGTTGGTTAAGACACTAGTTGCATAGAAGCACAAAGTTGAGGGTGTAAGGGATTATTGGCATGGAAACTTGATGTCTTCATCTTCCCAAGTTCACCTTCCAACACTCTGCCACTAAAAGTATACCTGCCATAAAATCTACATGTGCATCTGTTTCTGGACAGATGCAAGTAGCAGGAGAGGAGTATGCATGGAGTATGTATCATAATATCCAAAGCACGAAATGACAAAACAAATACAACAAGACATTATAAGAATACTATAGAATATCCAAAATACTATTGTATTCTGTTATATTGTTCTTGGGCTAAAGTCTCTGGATGTGTACAAGCATAGTTTCATAACCAAACCCAGTATGGTCAGTGGCTATGGCTACTACCCAAGGTAGTTGAGCTGTACAGTTGTCAGGTACCTTGCTACACAAATTTGCCACCGCAGTGGCACCATTCCATATGAGTGTCAGTTCCAGTACTGAATGCTACACTTATGATCCATCTCTCTACTCTGTCCTGAGAAAATATTAGAATATGGCCCAAGTTCTTGGGCCCCTGTAGTCATGTGAGAGACCTGAAAGAAACTCTTGGCTTATGGCTTTGGAATTTTGGAATGGCCCAACTCCAGCTATTGAGGCAATTTGGGGAGTGAACCACTGAATGGAAGACCTCTCTCTGCATCTTCCTTTCTGTAACTTTAACTTTCAAATTTTATATATATATATATATATATATATATATATATATATATATATATTTAAATATCTACTTTTCTATTTTTTAAATGAGTTATTTATTTGAATGGCAGAAAGAGAGAGAGAGAGAGAGAGAGAGAGAGAGAGAGAGCAATAGAGAGAATAAGCAAGAGAGAGAATCTTCTATCTGCTGGTTCATAACCCAAAAGGCCCCAAAGGCCAGGGCTGCGCTGAGCTCAATCCAGGAGCTTTAGCTACTTCTAGGTCTCCCACATGAGTGCAAGAGGCTAAAATCTTGGGCCACGTTGCACTGCTTTTCTAGGTATATTAACAGTAATCAGGAGTTCAACTGGGACTCAAATCGGCACCCATGTGGGATGCAAGCACGCAGACAGCATCTTTACCTGCTATACCATAATGCTTGCCTCAAAATCAATTAAGAAGTGGTAATTTTATTTACTTGCTGCAATTCTGGGAGCTTGAATTCAGGCATTTTGTATTTATTTTTATATTTATCAGTGTATAAATTGTACTTTATTATGAGAGCATTTTTAAATGAACATTTAAAAATAATTGCATTGTCATGTAAGTCAAAAATTCTTATTATGTTGTGTTTGAATTTTGCATGAATTTAGTGGGAAGTAATATGAATATTTTGGCTTTTGTTTATAAAAATACAGTCCAACAGAGTGTTACAAAACCAAAAAAAAAATCACAGGAAAATCTTCAACTTTGAGAGAAAACATTTAAGTAAACAAACAGCAATGTTTTTTGTAAAAGATACAGAAATCTACAACTTCACCAATTTAGTCCTTATCAACTTACACTTTTGTCTTGTGTGATCAATGGTAGCAGTTTTAAGAATCCATCAGCTTTATTTAAGCAGAATTTTTTTATTTATTTAGTTCATTCATTTAATTGAAAACTTGTATTTATAAACATTGGTTACATTATTTTCAGATTATAAATGTTTTTAGAGAAAAACCAGAACTGTGAATGCTATAAAACTTAAAATTACAATGATTGAAATTTGAGTAACAGTTCACTGGCTAAAGACATGACTCAGTTATATTTATTGTAAACAGTATTTTGATAAGGACAGAATTCTTTTTACAAACACTTTTATCTTTTCAGCACCAGCATAATCTAGCAGGGAATTATTCTTTTGCAAAATTCAGGTAGGTGACACACAAAATGCTCAAAAAGAATACACAACAAACTAACAAGAGTACAACAAATCAAATTGTATCTTATACTGAACACACAGTGTAATTGTTCACATATTATTGTTGTCTGTATAAGTACAGTAAGAAAAGCTTATTTATTATAGAGTAATGTGAGATTTGGAATTTTTAATTACTCACATTTATGTATTTAAATATATATTGCATTCATTATTTTTAAAAACACAGTAGAGTTTTCAAAACTATGTAATTTTTGAGGCCTCTGGAATTGTGAATGGAGGGGAAAACCCAGGGATTTTCACAGACCCCAGGTCATTCATTATGAAGGTAACAGTCATGAGAGATAATATCATATCAGGCCAAGCAGACATTATTAAATGTCATAACTATACTAATATCAATAATGTACCTTCGTGAAAGTAACTTTAAATTTCCCATGAGTTTACAACTCAGCAATACTCTTTATATATGATCTAAATGATTAATTAGCAATTATCTGTACTGAATGACAGCTAGATTCTTTGAGGACCTCGAGGCTAACAGCTAGAAATCATTGTCAAAGGACTTAATTTGAAACACAGCTGCTTTTAAAAATAGATATCAATAATCTTAAATCTTGAAGCTAAGGTGTATTAGTAGCAAGCTATTATATCTTTTCAAGCCTCAGCTTAACCTGTTGTACCATAGCACAGGCCACTATCTGAGGGGTTTAAGATAATCATTTTTCGGGTCTGGTCATAACATAGTCAGAACCAGGAAGGAGAATAAAACAAGAGCTGACTAAAAAAGTTGAGGGAATGGGATGGAGTAGTGGAAGCACAGATAAAGCGACCTGATATGCCACCATCCAATATTAGAGAGCTGGTTGCAGTTCTGACTCCTTTGTTTCCAGTCCACCTTCCTGCTATGTGTTTGGCAAGGCAGCACTGGATTGCTCAAGTACTTGGGCCTCTGCATCCCAGTTGAGAGACCCAGATGATGTTGCTGTCTCCTACTTTAAGCCTGGCCCATATCTGGTTGTCAAGGCTATTTGGGGGAAGATCCAGCAGATAGAAGAACTATCTCTGATACTATGATTTTCAAATAAAAAATTCCTCTTTAAAAATCAAAAAATAGTTTCGGCCTGAGCTGTGGTATATTAGGGAAAGACATATCTTGCAACACCAGGATCCCATATGGGTGGGTTTGTCCATGGCTGCTCCAATTCTCATCCAGTCCCCTGCATATGTGCCTGGGAAAGCAGCATAGGCTGGCCCAAGTCCTCAAGACCCTGCATCCACGTGGAAGACCCAGAAGTTCCTGTCTCCTGGATTTGGATCTGCCCAGTTCCAGCTATTGCAACAATTTGGAAAGTGAACCAGCAGATGAAAAATTTTTCTGTCTCCCTCTCTTTCTCATAACTTTGTCTTTCAAACAAATAAATCTTTTTTAAAACAAAAAAGTTGAGGGAATAGTTATCAATGAAATAGAAACTCAGAAAGGAGAAGGTATAGTTTACAAAATGGTTGAAAACATATTAACAAATATTTTAGAATTAAAGATCAAGACTTCTCAAAAACATTTCTTACCAATATGTTTATTTAAAGACTTACTTATTTATTTGAAAGCAGGCTTACAGAGAGAGGGAGAGACAGAGAGAAAGAAAGTGATCCTCTATCTGTAGATATTTATTCCCCAGTTGGCTGCAACTGCCAAGATTAAGCCAGTCTGAAGCCAGGAACCAAGAGTTCCCTCCAGGTCTCCCATGTGGGTGGCAGGGCCCAAGTATTAAGTCATCTTCTACTGTTTTCCCATGTAGCAGGGAGCTGGATCAGAAGTGGAGTAGTTGGGACTTGTACCAGCACACATATGGAATGCCAGCATCACAGGCAGTGGATATGCCTGCTACACCATGAAAACCCCATTAATAACAATGTTTTAAGAAAATCTTGTTGCTTTTAAACAGGAGATTAAATTTTAGTTTTATGTCAGTGTACTTTTAATACTAATGTTTAAGTTTAGAAACAGATAACATATTTAACCACTGTCAACACAATTTCTCAAAAGCTTTCATTTTTTTACAAACTGTTAATGTATTTTTATTTATTTGTAAGATAATTACTATGATTTGTCAAAATATATCTCTTGTATCCCAGTTTTACTTATTAAAACACTTTTTATGTTTACATTTTAAAACATTTTAAAAATAATACTTCTAGTTTTTTATATTTTAACTTTTTACATTTAATTTGTTTTCATTGGTAATAAAGCCTTTACTGTAATAAACCAAATATATTTACAATTTATACAAATGTTTAACCTTCAACAAAAATACAAAAAAATTTTCACAAGATGCAAAACCAGGAAACAAGTTCATTGGAGACACCACTGCTCTACGAAGGACAGAACATGAGTTGAACTGCAAGAAACAGAAAGATTATCTCACACTCTGGCAGTCATGATTGACAGAGTGTCCAAAAGACAACAGCAGGCTCCACGGCGGCCAGCTGGTTCTGCTACTCAGCCCTCTGTCCACATGGCCTTGGTACCCCTCTCAGTTTGGGTAGATGGCTGACCTTGGGCTGGATGGACAGACTCATTGTCTATTCTTTGTAGACCCAAAGTCATCTCATGTCAAAGTCTGGAAACAAGATTTTGTGTTTTTTTTTTTCTCTTTAAAATTACAACTTTTCTATTTCTAAAAATTCAAAACATTTTGGCCTAATTCAACTATAAACCTGAAACCACATAATGTTTTCAGTAGATGACTTCATAGACTATAGCCTTCTTGTCCCCTGAGCCAGTCACTATGTACTTACCATCCACCGAGATGTCCCAAGCTCAGCATAGACCAAGGCTCTTTGGACTGGAATATTCTGGTTCCATAAGGAGTCCACCAAGCATTGAGCAGGTTATCTTTTCCAGTACTCACAAGCCGTTTACCACAATAGGCAAACTTCAGGGGGAGCACACAGCTCTTGTGGAGGTACAGCTGGTACTTGTCAGGCTTATTCACGTGCAGGACTTCCACGTTGCTGCTATCCATGCCTACAGCCAGCCACTCCCCCACTGGGCAGTATCCAAGGGGGAAGATCTGTGAGGTGAACTGCTGCTGCAGCTGCTGTCCTTCGTGCAGGTTCCAGGACCTGACTGTGTTGTCCAAACTGCCAGAGCTTTGTGCTATCGTTAGAAATGTCAAAATAGCTGGCTCCATATGTGTGGCCCTGGAATTGCCTCACCAAGGTCTGGTTGTGCAGGGCCCACGTGGCGATGTTGCTGTCGCTGCAGCAGGAGAAGCAGACCTTGGCATCCAGGCTGATGGCCAGCAGGTAGCAGGCAGGGGCCGAGAATGTCAGCTCTGCCTTCATGCATGGGGTGGGAGCCGCCAGGTCCCAAATGGACAAACTACTGGCTTCCCCTCCCACTATGAGAGTGCAGCCATCAGGTAGCAATTTACAGGAATGGATGTAATTATCTCTGTTCAGATAGTCAAGTTGCCAGACGGGACTTATGTTGCCAGGTGGCTGATGTCCTAGACCTTGACGTAGCCCTTGCCACCTGTGTACACGTGTCTCATGGGGTTGCTGATCGTCACGGAGCACACCACCTCCCCGTGGTTGAGGGTGTCAGGGGATCCCAGGTCCGATGAGGGCTTTGGGGGGGTTGGGGAAGGGCTGTATTTGGACATCTGCCATCATGTGGAAGGAGTATGCAGGATTTCCCCCCCCGGGAATTCCCACCAGGTTTGGAGGGATGGTGGGGACTCTCATGTGAGGGGGCGGATGTTGTGTAAACTGGCATAAGCCACCTTGGGGCTGGTCAGCACGTGATTCGGGCCAGCGTGGGGCAGGGTATGGGCCAGGCACTGCCAGGGGCGTCCTCAAACCGGCTGCCACTTGGTTGACAATGGGCTCCATGGCTGGAGGCTTGCCAAGGCCTGGATGGAGTCCTGGAGTGGCGCACTGGTGCTAGTGCCTGGCGTTGGCATGTCGCTCCGTGGAGTCCTCATGCTAAATTTCAGAACAGGCGTGCTGGCTTTTTCATGCAAACTCATTTCTTTGATGCCGGGATGCTTGAGTCATCTTTCTTTCTTCCTTCCTTTCCTTTTTTTTTTTTTTTTTTTTGACAGGCAGAGTGGACAGTGAGAGAGAGAATGAGAGAGAGAGAGAAAGAGAAGGGGGAGAAAGGTCTTCCTTTTGCCGTTGGTTCACCCTCCAATGGCCGCCGCGGCCCGCGCACCGCGCTGATCCAAAGGTAGGAGCCAGGTGCTTGTCCTGGTCTCCCATGAGGTGCAGGGCCCAAGAACCTGGGCCATCCTCCACTGCACTCCCGGGCCACAGCAGAGAGCTGGCGTGGAACAGGGGCAACCGGGACAGAATCTGGTGCCCAATAAGGACTAGAACCCAGTGTGCCGGCGCCACAGGCGGAGGATTAGCCTACTGAGCCGGCGGCACTGGCCGAGGCATCTTTCTTTAGCAGGCGTTTTCTGTGGATTCCACTTTCCCGGGGTGAATCGGGAGGACTTGCTCAGAGAGAGGAAGGGTCCTCAGCCACATCCACAACTAAGTTGTCATCACTTTTGTCACCATCACTGTCATAGTGGTTGGAGTCCTTATCAACCACCTTCCTTTTCTTGATGTCATTGGAAAATCCAGGCGCATTTCTGCGTTTATCTGTGCCTCTTAGACCGTCTGAGTCCAAGAGGGAATTATTTGTGCCCAGCTCTCTGTCTTGCCAAGTGAGATTGCCCACTTAGAGAGCACTCGATAGCGTGAGAAGGCCAGTGCTGCCCTCGAGGGGCGGGATTCCAGGAGGCTGTAGTCCCAAAGGGTGAGGCGTTAGGGCCACTGGAGCTCAGTGGCCATGAGAAAGATGCTGAGCTTGCAACTGCTGCTGCCCGATGATGGCATTCAGCTCTGCCATGGTCAACTGTTTGGCACGTTGGACAGCCTGAGCCACCTGTTGTTGATGTTCCCGAGACAGAAATGGGACGGCTTGTGCACAAATCATATTCAATCTCTTGGCGATTTCAGTATGTTTATGCATTTCAATGTTTAATCCATATGACATTTCATAATATGTCACAGAGTGTCTCTGCATTTCTGTCTTTTCGCTTGCCAGTTTCTCACATTCCAATTTAAGGCTGTGATACTGCGCCTGCAGGAACTGGAATTCCTCCTTAATCAATCCTGTCCAGGGACTCAGGGATAGTGAACTTGAAGGGTTGGCCTGCAGCCTGGTGCGGCGGGTGTAGGCTCTGCGGGAACTTTGCTCTTTTGGCAGAGGCCCCAGCTCTGTTCCCGGGCAACTCAATTCTCCGCTCAATTTCCAACTTTAATCCCGCCAAGGACAATTCAGCCAGACAGAAGCGGGGAGCGCGCTGGCCACGCCGCAGAAGCGCTCTGCGAGACGCACCGGCCACTAGGCTGCCCTGGCTGCTCCTGCTCCCACTGGTGTGGGCTCCCGCCCTCAGGGCCATATATCGGGATACCCTGGGCCCAGCTGTTCCAAGGACCTGCGCGGCGCCGCAGACGCAGGATGGAGAAACGCACAGCAACTGCACTCCAACCCACTGGCCTCAGATGCCAGGGGCGGTAAAGTGAAGGCGCGGCAACTCAAGCTGCGCTCCCCTTGGGCGATCCAGGTGCGCGGCGCCTGTCCCGGGCAAACAAATCCAGGCGGGCTGCTTTCCTTTGCTCTTCTGCTCGGTCTCCTCGCCAGGTTTTCTCCCGCGGCTGCAGGGCTCACCACACACCCACACACACACACATACACATACACACACACACACACACACACACACACACACACACACACACGGGGCGGCGTTCCGGGCCGACCCCCGCAGGTTCCCTCTGCGCCCCGGAGTCAGGCGCTCTTCGTGGAAAGCAGTAGGAAGCGATCTCAGAGCCAAAGCGGAGGCTCGGAGCCCGGTGGTCCGATGCCTCAGCACGGGCCGGGGAGCAAGGGATGACGAGGCGGGGAAAGTGCGGAGGGCGCGCCCCGTGCAACCGGCACTCGGTGTTCTCAGCGGTTGCACAAACCCTCCTGGCCCGACAGCTACTCCACGGAGGGCAGTCCCGCGAGCCACCCGCTGCTCCTCCCGCTCCGGGCGCATCAGGGCGCCGTAGCCCGTGCGTACTCGCCCCGCACGCCACTCCTTCTTCTTCGGCCTTCTTCCTTTCCATCCCCTCGTCTGCCTCTCTGTGAAGGGCGCTCCAGCCTGCTAAAAAGTTCCCTCACGACCCGAGGAACGACATCCACGAGACGGTGGGGAGAAGAGCAGGAGTGCGCTCCATCGCTGGGCGTCCCGCCTCGGTGGGCAAACTCCACTGGCGAGTCCGAGTAATCCCGGGGGGCTCGGGTCTCCGCGCGTGGGCCAGCTGAGGTCCGGGCTGAGGGCTCGGGTCTCGCCCGGCCAAGCGAGGGCGGGGACGGGGGTTGCGGGGCGGCGTGGGGGTAGTGGCGCAATCGGTTGCCTCGGGGACGCGGGAACCGGGTACCCGCCGCCGCCGCCGCCGCTGCTGCTCCTACAGCCGCCGCCGCCCGTGCCTGTCGCACCGGTTACATTAACACGCGGTTTCACACTCCTGAGCTAACCAGCGCCGGCCCTGTCCAGCCCCGCTGGGGCAGGGGCCGCGAGCTCTGAGCTGGCGGGAAACCTGAACCTCTACATTTAATTTGAAACAGTCCCTTAAAAATATTCAAGAACAAAAGCTCGCATAGTTTTTTATTCTATTTTATGTATTTTTCTTTTTTTAAATTTGTTTTTTTTTAATTTATTTTGTTTTCACTTTTTCCTTTTTTCTGTCTTTACAAATAGAGCTTTTGCCCTTAGTTACTTTGAAGTAATCTTGAATTGTTTTTCATAGATGAATGATTTTTAATTAATTTTTAAAATTTATATAGAGAACATATTTCATGTATTTTTATGCAGTTTTATGAAAATAATGCTTCCCACCTGTCGCGAGCACCATTTATCACACAGCTTGACAAGACTAATGTGACATGTCAGAGCACAGGGAAGAATCACACAGAATCGTGATGGTCTTTTCAATATAATTTATTGTTCAATACCTCCCTCTCTCTCCCTCTCCTCTCTCTCTCTCTCCATATATATATATATATATATATATATATATATATATTCAGTGCACACACTTAAAGGTCAATACCACTCAATACATCATTAGTCCATAGGTCATAACACACATCTAGGAGTAAGACAATTTAAAAAATGTCCAGCAATAGTAATAAATATAAATCATAATCAATCTAAACAATCATGGCTAAGGGCATAATATGAATGCTGCATTCTCAAGGATCATATCTTGGTCATGAAAGTCAAAGTCCAAAGTCCAGAGTCCAAAGTCTCCATTACCACTCAGAGACATATCGCAGAACAGTCATTTATGGGCTGCAGTCGTGGAATGACTGGCACTCTGGGCAGTAGGCTCAGAGTTCTAAGATGAATGGCGACTGTGAAGGGTTGAAGTCACCGATGTTGTCACTCTGGGGGTCGATGCCAACCCTGGCAACAGCTAGGACATCCTGGAAAGGTTGGATCTAGCAGTTTTGGCCAAATGAAGTCTTGGGCAGAATTTCAGAAGGATGCAGCGGATTCACTTGGTGATCACTCGCAATCAGCCATGGTTCCCCAAGAGGATGGAGAGCAGTTGTGAGGCTGGTTTATTATCCCACCCTGGGGTAGGTGGGCAGTGACTGTTCTCTAGGGCATCATCAATCACATGCCCTTCCTTTTTGGGTGTCACCAACCAAATGTTAGTTTTTAGGTTTGGCCAATGTTATGTTAGAAGTTTTCTGGGTGTGACCAATTGTGATGCAGTACTGTGGGTGAAGAAATGTAGTGGCCAGCTGGTTGGCTGCTTCTTTATGATGTAATGTTCCCCTGTTCTTATCTTGCTTATCAGCTGTGTCTGTTTGTGGCAGATAGTCTGGGCAGTTCCTGGTGCTCAGTGGTATTAGCTTAAGTAACTATATTTTGGTTTGCTTTTTCCTGGTGTTTAGTACTATTAGTCTAAGTAACTCATTTTAGTTTGCTTTTTCTCTTCCTTTTTGGGTTAGTGGTGCTCCATAACTCTTTTTGGGACTTCTGTGGGATTCCCCACACCACCTATCCTTCTAACCTCCCTCGATCCCACCCTCTCTCTCCCTTCCTTATTTGTCTTTGACTTTTTGCAATGACATACTTCCAATTTACTTCATATTCACAAGTTTAACCTTCCATTAAATATAGAATTCAACAAGTTGTAAGTAGAAAAAACACTTTCTCAGGAGTATACATAAAGACTATAAACAATCATCAAATCCCAACATGTAAATTTTGTTAATATACATTACATTTTTGGATGCTGAACATTAACATAAATCAGATAAAACATATATTTAGCTGAAATCATGAGCATAATGATCTCCAATTGCATCCACTTTTGTTGTGAAATCAGGATTTCACTGTTTTTGTGGCTAAGTAGCATTTCATCATGGATATGTACCACAAATTCTTTATGCAGTCCTAAGTTGGTAGATATTTGGATGGATTCCATATGATTCCATATCTTAGCTATTGTGAATTGAGCTTCTATAAGCATGGGGGTACTGATAATTCCTTCATATGCTGTATATCTACAATTTATACAAGCATACTTGTTAACAGATTCCAAAATACTGTTTTTATAGAATTTAAGAAGCCATGAGTCATTAAAAAGATATCAAAATATATATCACATTTAGATTTATTTAATTTATACTTAACAAATCTTTTTACAATAGTTATGAAAACTGAAATATCAGGCGAGCGTACTCGTTAAATTATTATCCTTGAAACACAGAACACTATTGTACACTGACATGATCTTAGTTTACGTTTATATTTTATGACCTTAAATATCTAACAGATATAAATATGATCATGATTGGCCAGTACACACAGGTACAAACACATGTTAACAAACTTAGACATTTTTATTCTATTTGAGCTATTTATAAAAATTTATAGAAGTCCCAAGAACTAAAATGTATATGGTTTAATAGTTTTGAGTGCTTAATATCTGTAAGCAATTAAAATAAAGCTCTTAAGGGATTTTTAATAGGTAGACTTATACAAAATGTATACAATTTAGCATATGTCACAAGAAACAGTTTTTTTTTTTTTTGACAGGCAGAGTGGACAGTGAGAGAGAGAGACAGAGAGAAAGGTCTTCCTTTTGCCGTTGGTTCACCATCCAATGGCCGCCGCAGCCGGCACGCTGCGGCCAGCGCACGGTGCTCATCCGATGGCAGGAGCCAGGTGCCAGGTGCTTTTTACTGGTCTCCCATGGGGTGCAGGGCCCAAGCACTTGGGCCATCCTCCACTGCACTCCCGGGCCACAGCAGAGAGCTGGCCTGGAAGAGGGGCAACCGGGACAGAATCCGGCGCCCCAACCGGGACTAGAACCCGGTGTGCTGGCGCCGCAAGTCGGAGGATTAGCCTGTTGAGCCATGGCGCCGGCCAAGAAACAGTTTTGTAACAGATATTAAAAGCTTTTACTTTCTTCTTTTAAAAACATTAATCAGGTAGTATTATTTTTTGCTCTTAGTTACTTGAATTAAACAAAATTTTTAGTGAAAAATATAATAAGCGGTTTTATGCTATCACATCAACACCTCAGCTAGAACCTGCAGGGGAAAAAATGGAACTTGGACATTTATGTCACAAAACAACTCTAATCCCAGCAAAGGTGTTGACCATTTTCTCATGCAATGTAAACTTAACCTGAATTTTAGAGGCTTTAATTGACACTCTAATAGAGAGATGCTTTTCATGGCATTATTCTTATGATTCTTGTTCCACACAGACAACTGCACCAGGGACTTCTGTTGGAAGCTTGCATTGCCTTTAAGAGAACAAGAGGAGACATGGACATCATTCTTTGTAATCTAATTCATACATAAGGCCATACAATATTACCGATTTTGTTCTCATAGAACAATGATTATAGGCTGCGCTAATCAGCTGAGATAGAGCTCAAGAGGCTTTCGGATGGAATTTGAATTGCCCATATTTTATCAAATTTAATTCCCACAAAGTACTCACCTGAAACAAATACTCTTTGTTGAGGGACTGGGATTCGAGTCTAAGATTCTTATAGTCTTAAAGTCTTCAATTAGAGTTTTAGATTCTTGACTGACACCAAACAGAACTGGAACAATCAATCTAAGTGAGGTCCAGCTGGCAGGAAGCCCAAACAAATCTCACAAAAACAGGACTCCTTGAGTCCACTGAGTTCAATTTACCCAGTCTTGCAGCCCCAGGACTCCCTAAAGTACCAGTTTCTTGAACCAACAAAGTGCTTATAGGAAGGTGATGTTACAGTAAAGAATGAAAAGAAAGCTTTTCCAAAAATGAACTCAGTAGCTTCTGGGATGTCCCTGAAATCCCAGCCAAGAGGTCAGTTCACCAAGAACAGCCTGGAAGATGCAAGCAGCGCTTGCCTTCCCCTGCAACTCCTGAGGACTAGACCCCCTCCTCTGGCTGGAATTTGTTACCAGTCAAAATATGGCCCAGGACACTCATCCCCTAACAGCCAATTCACCAGAGATAGGAGTTGATGCAAGAGATGCTTTATTACAAAGCCAGCATTCTTGGAGTAAAAGCAGACCTTTTTGATCTTAAATACATTTCAAGGAATGCTGGTTCTTCATGAAACCTGGTTCCTTTCACTGTCATCTTTGGTGAAGTCTGTCTAGTGGTGTGTAGCCTGGACCAATTTTTGACCCCTAAAAAGCACCCTGGCACTCCAATAAGAAATGTGGACTTCCCATCCATTCAATTAACTGCTACTCCAAATTTCCACTCCTCCTGTTAGTATGTTTTAGATAGCTTTTATCGTTTTCCGTTTGTACCATCACATCATCTGAAATATTTTTTTCAATTATTAAGTATAAATATACTTTATTTCCTTATCTGAGGAAGAGGGAGATCATTTAATTCAAACACTAAGAATAACAAAGATGGCTTTTTGAATGATGTATTACCTCAGTGACTCATGAGGGAACTGAAGCATTTGGTTTGAAAGCAGAGGTAGGTGGCTGAGACACCTCCACCTGAGCTGACCTACTGGTCACTAACTGAGGTAAACTGATGGTGGTCTCTGAGATTACCTAATTACAACATAGGAAAGTTCATTGTTCATAGTAAAGAAAACAAAGGAAAAACAAAGGAGCGACTGGGACTGGCCTTGGTGTGAGTTCTTCTCACTCTGGTGCTGGAAGAGTGGATGACTCAGCAGTGATCCAGAGAGCAGCTGCTGGCCTGGGATTAACAGCACAGTATCTGTGATCTCCAGTGTTGCTCAGCTGCAGGCAATGGCTCTCTGGGCCTGCAAGGGGCCTGGTGGCAATGGGTGGGTCAGCTAAAGCCACAGGAAATCCCAGGGGACAGAGACACTGGAGCACTGTGATGCGCGGAGCGGAAGGGGTGGCCTGCCAGGCCTAGAGAGTGCTCCTGTGCACAGATTGGTAGGCTTGGCCCTTGGTTGGTGCACATGCACTTTTCACTCTGCATGGGTGTGGTGGGGATGGCCAGAACTGGCACCTTGCAGGACCATGGACCAAGACCTGACACTCTTTCTTTGGCTTCTGATGCAATGTTGGCCAAGCAGATCTATATTGGGCAATGCCATGTCCTCTCTGCAAGCCACCTCACTGCAGCCTGGACATACAGAATTGTTCAGCTGTGAACTCAATAAAACAGCTCAGATGTTCAGAATGTAGCATGCAGTTTTATGAGAGCATCAAGTAATTAAATTTCAATAAATAAAAGCATTGTTACAAGAAGATGCTGACTGACGTCTGGTTGATATTTTCCTTCCTGCTCTAGCTCCTGCTGCTATTTTACTACTTGTGTGACTACAGAATTCACTGTAAATAGTCCATTCATGATTTTGATTGACTAGCCAATCCTTGACCTCGACTCTCCCTTAGGAACAGAGCCTCACGTATTTGAGCCATCACTGCTGCCTCCCAGGATATGCATTATTAGGAAGCTAGTAGAAGTCAGAAGCTGTAGCTGTGTGCTAAACTCAGGCAGTCTGATGTGGAACTTGCATCTTCACAGCTCAAATATGTGCCTGTACATGCATGGTTGTAATATCACATTTACACGTAGTCCAATAACAACAAATTATGTTATTTTGCATCTGATCAGAGTTAGTCTCAATTAGTGATGCTGCTGTAGGTCTCAGAGCAAATTTCAGTTGCTGAAGGATTCATTGAAACATTAAAGTAATTTTGCTCTCACAGCTTCTCAGTCTTATATAAGCACTCTTATTTTCAGTAGAGAAAAACAATGGAAAGGATCAGGCATAACTTTTTAACTATTAATTTAAAGTTTACCAAATAGTGACTGGTGGGTAATTTTGACTCTTTTCAGGGAGATATTGGCTACTATGTTGAATATTTTATGATCCAAACTAAGATGATTGTCCTCTCAGTGTTTTTCTCAACTCTGTACCTTGGTTTAGATAGAACTTGTTCACCCTAGGCATCCTGTCTTCTTACTGCAGCCTTTTCTGGTGTGCTCAGAAGAATTTGAGGTCAAGTGAATGTAGAATGAGTAGAATGTCCTTCTATTCCCTAACCTACAGATTTTCTATGGTACCACTGCCTCCCTATTTCAAGGCTGTCCAAACCAACTGTTTCTCCATGAATGTTTCTGTGGGTTTGCCCTCATTCATTCATTGCAGCCCACGGATGTTCCTCAACTTCACATCTTATGTATTCCAAAGCACAGAACAACTCAGATCTTCAACTTAGCTTCTTTCAGCTTTACTAAATATGTATCCAGATGTGCCTCCCACTGCTCAAAAGCTCTCTATAATCAAATTCTCAGTGAAGGTTAGGGCTTTTGTCAGTGGGCAACAATATTCCAGCCATAGTAACAGACAAACTGGACAATCCATGGTTGCCATCCCTACACTTAATTTACTGTTTGGCTGTCAGCCCAGAAAGCTGCTCTTACTGTCCTGCTGGCAAACAGACACTTCTCTCCCATTCATAGATGGCTCATTCAAAAAGTCTGAAATAAAGACAAGTCTGTTCTTCATGAGACCTTTTTCTCAATAGATATTTCTTTTGAAATAGATTTGTTCTTTTATAAAAAAGATTTATGGTTATTTAATTGAAATACAGAGTTACAGAGAGAGGTAAAGACAGAGAGAGAGAGGTCTCCCATCTGCTGGTTCACTCCTCATGGCTGCAATGGCCAGAGCTGCGCCATTGCAAAGCCAGGAGCCAGGAGCTTCTTCCAGGTCTCCCATGTGGGTGCAGGGGCCCAAGGACTTGGGCCATCTTCCACTGCTTTCCCAGGCCATAGCAGAGAGCTGGATTGGAAGAGCAGCAACAAGGGCTAGAACCGGTGCCCATAAGGGATGCCGGCACTTCCAGCTAAGGCTTTAACCAGCTGCGCCACAGTACCAGCCCCAAGGTAATGCAGTTTCTATCAGAGAAACTGTATATGAGCAAAACTGACATTTTGAGATTTGATTGTTGCTTATAACCCTTGTCTACAGTGGTTTTCAATTTTAAAAAAAGGAAAGCAAAAAGAAACTGTGTCTTACCCATGATGGGCAACATACAGGTATTCCAGATTCAGTCTGCTACCTGTTTGCTCTGATGTTTCTGGAGGCAGTCTTGCTCTATCTTGCAAAAGAGACACTCTTTCCCCACCTTCTAAACTTATAATATGGAAGTTGCATACAACAATTCCCGCATTTCATTTACCTGAAGTTAGTACTACCTATATACCCAACAGAAAATGGATCTGAGAAATGCCATCTTTATTTTGGTTATTAATGTGCTCAGATAAAATGGAAGGCAGGCCTTTTTGCAATGATGAAGAGTGCATTATTAATACATAAATATTAATCTTTTCTTCTATAGATAAAGGCAATAATTTTCCTACAGATACTGTTATTTCCTTAAAACATCTTTCATCACCCTGTTTGCTTCTAGACTTATCACTAAAGTCACCATCCCTGTGGTCCCTTATGGAGAGGCACAAATTGTGAATCAGGAGAATATGTGCTTTCCTCTAAAAGAACCACGTGGTTCTCCATCTTACACAGAGAGAAATCTGGAGAACTTGCACAGGAATGGGTATTAAAGTTGTGGAATAGTCATGAAAAAAACATAAACTTGGATAAGCCTCAATTTATTGACAGATTTTTTTTCCTGTATTCACATGACACATGACACAAATGAAAACGTAAGAAAAAAACTGGCAACCCAGTTGGAAAATGGGTGATTAAAGTGTGATAAAGAAATCATTCATCAGTGGTACAAAAATATTGATAAATCATGAGAAAAAATGACAATTTTTCATGTGAGGATGTCTAGGCTAAGAGGTTAAACAAAGGTAATAAAAGACAAAATATAGATTAAGTTTTCATTCATTCTCACCTTGATGAAGATATAGACCTACCAGGGAAGGGGACACTAATAATAAGATTTCTGAGGCTAGCATTGTAGCATAGTGTATAAAGACACTGCCTGCAATACTGGCATCCATTAGGGTGCTAAATCATGTTCCAGCTTCCACTTCCTATCCAGCTCCCTGATAATGTTATGGGACGGCCTAAGTGTCTGGACTCCTGCCACCTATGTGGGAAATCAAGATGAACCTAAGGAAAAGTTTGGCCTTTGGCCCACTTCCAAAGAAGTTTTTCCTGAGCCCTTAGAATGTTTTCCTGATGGAAATTGCTTCATTTATCTTAAGGCTTTGTGCCACATGGATACTGTACCATTACAACGTGATTTTTTGATCACATGGTGCCATTAAAACCTCTAAGAGACTAAAGTCAACAAATAGTTGTTCACCCATGTCTACGTGACTATTCCTCATTAAAGACTCAGAACATGTGCTCAGATGAAACTCTGTAGTTATTAATACTCTATTGGTATTGTATTTTCACAGCAAAACAAACAAAAAATAAAAAGTGATAATTATATCAAGGTATACAATGATCAGTTTCCAAAATCCATAAAAAAGAGTCTGGCATTGTGGTGTAGCAGGATAAGGCCCGCCTGCAGTGCCAGCATCCCATATGGGTGCCTGTTCCAGTCCCAGTTGTTCCGTTTCCACTCCAGCTCCCTGCTTATGAACCTCAGAATGCAGCAGGGGATGACTCAAGTGCTTGGGCCCCTTCACCCAAGTTGGAGACGCAGAAGAAGCTCCTGGGTGCAGACATTGAGATGGCCCAGCCCCAAACATTGTGGTCATTTAGGGACTGAACCAGCAGATGAAAGACTTCTCTCTAATGTCTCTCTTTCTCTAACTCTGCCTTTCTTAAAAATAAAATAAATCTTAAAAAAAACATAAAAGAAACAAGACACATAAAAATTTGGGAAAATACAAACAAAAAGTAAAAACCATAATTATAGGATTACAAGACACTGTGGCAAAAAAAAAAAAACTATATGAAAGATCTTTGCGAGATCCCAGTAGAAAGAACAGGTCATCAAAGAAGGAGGTACCTTTCTCTAAAGGGAGGAGAGAACTCCCACTTTGACTATGACCTTGTCTAAATATGATCAGAGTTGGCGAACTCAAAATGCTTCCATAGCCTTGGCAGCTCATGACAAGAACCTAGGGTGATTACTGACACCATAAACATGAGTGTCAATTTGTTAAGTCAACAACAGGAGTCACTGTGCACTTACTCCTCATGTAGGACCTCTGTCCTAATGTGCTGTACATTGTGATTTAATGCTATAACTAGTACTCAAACAGTATTTTACACTTTGTGTTTCTGTGTGGGTGCAAACTGTTGACATCTTTATTTAATTTATACTAAATTGATCTTCTGTATATAAAGAGAATCGAAAATGAATCTTGATGTGGATGGAAGGGGAGAGGAAGTGGGAGATGGGAGGATTGTGGGTGGGAGGGAAGTTATGGTGGGGGGAAGCCATTGTAATCCATAAGCTGTACTTTGGAAATTTATGTTCATTAAATAAAAGTTTAAAAAAACAAGTATGTTTCTATCTTATTTTCAAAGTTTTTAAAAGTCTGACCAATTGAAACCAGACAATAAAATGTACTTAGAAGTTTACAATATATATTAGCAACTAGAAAAGATAACTGGAAATAGAGTACTATAAGTTATCATGTTATATATGTATTATGTGGTATAATATTACTTGAAAGTAGACCAAAAGTCACAGATGAGGATTGTGAACCACAAAACAAGCACTTAAAAGCTGCAAAATGAGCTGACAAACTGTACAAAAACAGGATTTGGGCTAAATCTGGCTAGTAAGTCTATTTCCCTATTTCTGTTTTGTAACAATTGCTCCCATATAAGAGAGTGGAATTCCAAGTAAAAGAAAAATGGTGAATACTATCTGAAACCATAGTCCAGGAAGAGAAATTGAAACTTTGAGTAAAGACAGGAGAGATTAAGTACAGAAGACAGATTTTTAACACAAGTAACTAAAGATTATCATGATGATTACAAAGTATTTAACAAAACAAACTCTCAGAAATTAAAAAAATTTAAGCAAAATTTGTACCAAAAGTATTTGGGGAACTCAATAGAACTTAAAATTAAAAATACTAGATTGAGCGAACATGTAAAGGAGAAAGACACACATTTGGGCATTCTACCAGAGGATATTCATCTGTTTACACACAGATTGAAGAGGTAAAACCTTCAGCTTCAATAACCCAAAACACCATAGTGGAAAGTTTAGACTGAAAAGAAAATTAAAAGATGGCAGAAGAAAAAGGTAAGTCCAGGAAGAAAATATAAAAAGAAGCTTCTTTATATAAAATTCATCAAAATTATTGACTATTACAATACAAATATGTGTGAGACTTCAGAGAGATCAATTATAAAGCAGCCAATAGAAGCTGAAAGAAATAGTCACTTCTGATCACTGCAAGGAATACAGAAAGTGAAATTTAAGTATAATCAATTAACTGCCTTGTAAACCAGAAATTCTTCTGAGGAATGTAACAGTATCAATAATTTCTACAATACATTACAAGACAAATCCAGGATAAAATTAAGATCAGTGCATTTGTTAAGAATGAAAAAATTTGGCTCATACTCAAAAGATAAAAATCACTAGAAAGAAACTCAAGTTAACTCAGATATTGAAGCACCAAAGACAGCTAAACTATCTTCAAATAGCTGCCAGTGTATAGATGATATAAAAGTAAGATAAAGAATGATAGATGGAAATCACGGGGGCCAGCATTGTGGCAGAGTAGGTAAAGCTGCCATTGGCAGTGCCAGCATCTCATAAGGGCAATGGTTCCAGTCTCAGCTTCCCCAATTCTGATCCAGCTCCCTGTTAATGAGCCTGAGAAAGCTGTGGAAGATGGTACATGCATCCACATGGGAGACCCAGAAGAAGCTCCTGCCTTCTGGCTTCAGATCAGCCCAGCTATGGCCATTGTGGCCATCTGTGGAGTGAACCAGTAGATGGAAGACTTCTCTCTCTCTCTCTCTCTCTCTCTCTCTCTAACTGCGCCTTTCAAATAAATGAACAAATCTTGAAAAATAAGTAAAACAAGAAAATTGTGAATAGAAAAATAAACAATTTAAATTTTATAGCTGTAAAATGTTATTAAAAAGAAAATACACTTTTAGGATAAAAAATTATAGAAAAAGGGAAAAATGAAGCTTAAATATATAGTAAGAATTTAATTTGTCCGTGGAAGAGATCTTGAAAATTTGATCCCCAAGGCAAATGTTTCTGTCCTTGAGAATAGATCAACAGGAATTTTAAGAGCTTGAGGGCTGTCAGTTCCCTCTCATCCCTCTCACCAAGTAATGCCTTCTGACATGTAATGATACGGGGAGATGGCTGTCTCCAGAAGGAATTCCTTGTCTTTGGCCTTTCTGTTCTATAGATTTCAAGAAATAAGCTTATGTTCCTTAAAATTACCCTTTTAATATAATGTTAAACAGCAACATAAAGCACATTAAGAAAGAAAATATAAATATTTCTAAATGTATGAAGGAGGGAATAAAATAGAGATTCAGAAATCCATGGAGCAATTTAAAAAGTAATCTGACATACAGGTGCACTTTATGGGGCAATCTCTATGGTGTAGCAGAAAAAGCTGTCAGCTTCAGTGGTGCCATCCAATAAGGGACAGCTCTACTTCCCATTTGGTTCTCTGCTATGGCCTGGAAAAGCAGTGGAAAATGGCCTAAGTCCTTGGGCCCCTGCACCTGGGAGACCCAGAAGAAGTTCTTGGCTCCTGGCTTTGGATCAGCCAAGCTGAGGCCGTTGTGCTCATTTCAGGTGTCAACCAGTAGATGGAAGACCTCTCTCCCTCTCCCTCTCTCTCTGCCTCTGCCACTCTGTAACTCTGTCTTTCAAATAAATAATCTTGTAAAAACCAATAATAAATAAATAAATCCTGGCCCACGCCATGGCTCAGCCTCCACCTTGCGGCACTGGCACACCGGGTTCTAGTCCTGGTCGGGGCACTGGATTTTGTCCTGGTTGACCTTCTTCCAGGCCAGCTCTCTGCTATGGCCCAGGAGTGCAGTGGAGGATGGCCCAAGTCCTTGGGCCCTGCACCCCATGGGAGACTAGGAGAAGCACCTGGCTCCTGCCTTCGGATCAGCACGGTGCGCCAGCCGCAGCAGCCATTGGAGGGTGTACCAACGGCAAAGGAAGACCTTTCTCTCTCTGTCTCTCTCTCTCTCACTGTCCACTCTGCCTGTCAAACAAACAAACAAAAAATAAATCCTGCTCACACTTAGGAAATGTACTTATAAAAAACTTCTTTAAGAAATTTG
Organism: Sylvilagus floridanus; assembly: GCA_949820135.1. Taxonomy (NCBI): domain Eukaryota; kingdom Metazoa; phylum Chordata; class Mammalia; order Lagomorpha; family Leporidae; genus Sylvilagus; species Sylvilagus floridanus. The sequence continues at coordinate 11,019,079 of OX463229.1, forward strand.
CAGAAAAGAAACAGTCAGGAAAGTGAAGCAGCAACCAACAGAATGGGAAAAAATATTTGCAAACTATGCAAATATATATAAAGGATTAATAACCAGAATCTACAAAGAGATCAAGAAACACCACAACAACAAAACAAACAACCCACTTACGAGATGTGACAAGGACCTCAATAGACATTTTTCAAAAGAGGAAATCCAAATGGCCATGAAAAAACGTTCAGGATCACTAGAAATAAGGGAAATGCAAATCAAAACCACAAGGAGGTTTCACCTCACCTCGGTGAGAATGGCTCACATACAGAAATCTACCAACAACAGATGCTGGAGAGGATGTGGGGAAAAAGGGACACTAACCTACTGTTGGTAGGAATGCAAACTGATAAAGCCTCTATGGAAGAAGGTCTGGAGATTCTTCAGAAACCTGAATATAACCCTACCATTCAACCTAGCCATCCCAATCCTTGGAATTTACCTAAAGGAAATTAAATTGGCAAACAAAAAAGCCGTCTGCACCTTAATGTTTATTGCAGCTCAATTCACAATAGCTAAGACCTGGAATCCACCTAAATTCCCCTCAACAATAGACTGGATAAAAAAATTATGGGACATGTACTCCATAGAATACTATACAGCAGTCAAAAACAATGAAATCTGGTCATCTGCAACAAGATGGAGGAATCTGGAAGACATCATGCTGAGTGAAATAAGCCAGTCCCAAAGGGATAAATATGTTTTCCATGATCGGTGACAACTAACTGAGCACCAAAAAGGAAACCTGTTAAAGTGAAATGGATGCTATGAGAAACGGTGACTTGATCAGCCCTTGCCCTGACTGTTGATGAACAACTTAATACTTTATCCCTTTTAGTATTTTTTTTTTTGGTTTTTCTACTTAATACTATTGGTTGAATTCTGTAATTAATACACAGCTATTCTTAAGTGTTGAAACTTAACTGAGCAGTGATCCCTGTTAAATATAAGAGTGAGAATAAGAGAGGGAGGAGATGTACAATTTGGGACATGCTCAATCGGACTTGCCCCAAATGGTAGAGTTAGAAACATACCACGGGTTTCCAATTCAATCCCATCAAGGTGGCATGTACCAATGCCAACTCACTACTCCAAGTGTTCAATTTCTGTTCATAATTGATCATAATGATAAGACTGAGAGTCAAAGGGATCACATAAACAAGACTAGTGTCTGAAAATACTATCCGATAGAATAAAAAAAAAAAAGGGAGAGAACAATCCAACATGGGAAATGGGATACATAGCAGACTCATAGAATGGCTAAACAGCACTCTGACCTCAGAATCAGACCATAAGGCATGTGGATCCAGCTGAAAAGCCCATGATAGTATTTCAGGCATGGAAAGCCAAGACACTCTGGGGAAAAAAAAAAAGAAAAGACCTAAATGAAAGATCTCTGCGAGTGAGATCCCAATGGAAAGAACAGGTCATCAAAGAAAGAGGTTCCTTTCTCTGAAGGCAGGAGAGAACTTCCACTTTTACTATGACCTTGTCTAAATATGATCAGAGTTGGCGAACTCAAAAGGCTTCCCTAGCTTGGCAACTCATGACAAGAGCGTAGGATGATTACAGACGCCATAAACAAGAGTGTCAATTTGTTAAGTCAAAATGTAGGATCTCTGTCCTTAATGTGCTGTACATTGTGATTTAATGCTATAACTAGTACTCAAACAGTACTTTAGACTTTGTGTTTCTGTGTGGGTGCAAACTGTTGAGATCTTTACTTAATATATACTAAATTGATCTTCAGTATATAAAGATAATTGAAAATGAATCTTGATGTGAATGGAAGGGGAGAGGGAGCGGGAGAGGGGAGGGTTGCAGGTGGGAGGGAAGTTATGTGGGGGGGAAAGCCATTGTAATGCATAAGCTGTACTTTCGAAGTTTATATTCATTAAATAAAAGTACAAGAAAAACAAAACAAAATGAAAAAAAGAAGTTTGCAGAACATAAAAATAAAAGCAAATTCTATTTGATGATACAAATTTTTAAAATTCATGCATAGTGTTCTCATACATGAATTTACATAATTTTATATATAGTGTTCATATAATATGCATTTTTCAATGAACTTCTTGAAAGCCCTTTGAATGTTCAATGAGTGGACTACCAAAATTTTTTCACACCAAAATAAACTTATTTTTTTTTTATCTTTTTAAAACCTTTTTGAAACTCCCATACATGCAATTAGACTACAGAAGGAAAAGAAAATTAATGAAACACAAAACCTATGTTTATAAGTGGCTAAAAGCTTTCCAAATTTTGTGAAAGATTAGTTTATTCATTCAAAATGCACAATGACCTCCTACTTTGGACAGTAGCTACAATGTGACTCTAGAAAATGGCAGAAGAAACTCCACATAATTCAGAGGAACATAGCAGAACTACGTGGAGGGTGTGTGCATGCACAAATCAGGAATCCAGCAGCCAAGAACCTCCACACCAGCTTGGAGAGAGCTGAGACAGACTGAAACAGCCCAGGCCACTGGCGATAAAGCTGCAGGAAAAGCTTGAGACTTGGGGGACACTGTACCTGCCAATCTAGAGGAGGAAAAAGGGGGGCACATTTCCCTCTCCTCAATCACGCTGCATCAGCATCCTGTAACAAGCCCATACAGAGCAGTAGATTTTTGGACATACACAGCCCGCAACAGCTTGTGTCCATGCCTAGCAACCAGTCAAGCAGAGATCCTGAGACTGGCATGGAGAACTGATGTGGAGCTGTGTGATCATGACTATGGGAAGCTTGGCTTGTTTACCAGGACTGTGAAAACATTGAGACTGCAGGGCTTTGAAAACATTGAAGCTGCACATAAAGGCTCAGGGTGTGGCTGGGGCTTTGGCCAATAACTGTGGGAGGCTCCTCATGCTCAGGGCTCCCCAATTCCCTGGTGAGAGACATTGCTGGGGAATCTGCTTACACTGAAGTATGCACAGATCCTTTGTGTGGTCCTCATGGAAGTGCGGATGGATATTATAACAACTGGGACTAGTGCTAAGGAATTGGTTTCCTTTGAGGAGAGGAACTGAGCTGAGTCTATGCTAACAGAAGAATAACCTATCCTCTGATAAAAAAAAGAAGAGATTTACCGCAATGAATCTGGATGTCACCTTAACATCCCCTTCACCTTGAAGCACTGAACAGAGCTCCCTGGTCACACACACCACATGCCTCTGGTATTCCTTGAAAGCACTTGACTAATCCACACAGACATAGGTGAAAGATAAAAGATCCCACAGCAAAAAAAAAAAAAAAAAAAACCAATGAGTATCTCCACAAATGCCAAATAATAAATGCATTAATTCAAGGAACAAGAATAAGGAATGCAACATAACTCCCTGAACAAATGCAAAATGTCAGTACTAGATTGTGAAGATGAAGAGTTTGAAGAAATGAAAGAAATGGAAAATGGAATTCACAAAAATGATCATAAGACTACATAGAAGTAACCAGAAGCAAATGAATGAACTAACAAAATCTGTACATGACATGAAAGAACATTTCCACCATGAAATTACACCCACCTAAATTGAGCATGAAAGCATAGAAAATCTTTTTATTTTATTTTATTTTTTTATTTTTGACAGGCAGAGTGGACAGTGAGAGAGAGAGACAGAGAGAAAGGTCTTCCTTTGCCGTTGGTTCACCCTCCAATGGCCGCCGCGGCCGGCGTGCTGCGGCCGGCACAACGCGCTCCTCCGATGGCAGGAGCCAGGAACCAGGTGCTTTTCCTGGTCTCCCCCTTGAGGTGCAGGGCCCAAGGACTTGGGCCATCCTCCACTGCACTCCTGAGCCACAGCAGAGAGCTGGCCTGGAAGAGGGGCAACCAGGACAGAATCTGGACCCCAACCAGGACTAGAACCCAGTGTGCTGGCGCCACAAGGCGGAGGATTAGCCTGTTGAGCCACGGCGCTGGCCAAAAGCATAGAAAATCTAAACATACTCATAACCAGGATAGAAAATGAAAAAGTAATAAAGACTATCCAGATAAAGAAAAGCCTGGGACTGGATGGCTTCACTGCAGGAAATCTACCAGAGATTTAAGGAAAAACTATTTCCAATTCTTATCAAGCTATTCAGAACAACTGAAAGGGAGGGAATCCTCCCAGATTCTTTCTATGAAGGCAGCATCCCCTAATTCTTAAACCTGAAAAAGATGTAATTGAGAAAAGAACTACCAACCAATTTCCTTGATGAACATAGATGCAAAAACCTCAACAAAATTCTAGCCAATAGAATCCAACAACACATCAAGATCAATTACCCAGACGAAGCAAGATTTATTCTTTCTATGCAGGGATGATTAGACATTAGCAAATCAATCAATGTGGTACATCACATTGACACACTGAGGAACAAAAAGCATGATTATCTCTGGCTGGCACTGAGGTATAGCGGGTAAACTCACTGCCTACTGTGCCAATATACCATATGGGCACCAGTTCAATTCCCAGCTGCTCCATTTCCAATCCAGCTTCTGATATGGCCTTGGAAAACAGTAGAAGATTGCCCAAGTCCTTGGGCCCCTGCATCCATGTGGAAGACCCAGAAGTAGCTCCTGGCTCCTGGCTTCAGGTCAGTGCAGCCCCGGTTGTTACAGCCAATTGGAGAGTGAAGCAGTAGATGGAAGACCTCTCTCTCTCTTTCTCTCTGCCTCTCCTTCTATCTCTGTGTAACTGCCTTTCAAATAAATATGTAAATCTTAAAAAATGATTATCTTAATAGATACAGATCAAGCATTTGATAAAACACAATGCCCTTTCATGATGAAAACTAATTAATTGTGTAGAATATATAGAATGTAGAAGGAACATATAGAATATAGAAGGAATATACAGAATATAGAAGGAACATTCTTCAACACAATCAAGGCAATTTATGACAAAAATATGGACAATGTCCTATTGGATGGCAAAATGTTGAGAGCATTCCCACTGAGTTCCAGTACCAGATGAGGATGTACACTCTCACCATTGCTATTCAATATAGTTGTGGAAGTTTTAGTCAGAGCCAGTAGGCATGAAAAAGAAATTAAAATGGTACAAATCAGAAAGGACGAAGTCAAATTATTGCTATTTGCAGACAACATGATTCTATATGTATAGGATCCAAAAGACTTTATTAAGAGACTACTGGAACTCATAAAAGAGTTTGGTAAAGTGGCAGAGTCTAAAATCAGTACTCAACAATCAACAGCCATTGTATACACCGACAATTCCTTAGCTGAGAAAGAACTTCTTTTTTATTATTTCTTTTTTAACAGGCAGAGTTAGGCAGTGAGAGAGAGAAAGACAGAGAGAAAGCTCTTCCTTTTCTGTTGGCTCCCCCCAAAATGGCCGCTGCGGCTGGCGCACTGCAACAATCTGAAACCAGGAGCCAGGTGCTTCCCCCTGGTCTCCCATGCAGGTGCAGGGCCCAAGGATCTGGGCCATCCTCCACTGCTTTCCTGGGCCACAGCAGAGAGCTGCACTGGAAGAGGAGCAACCGGACAGAATCTGGTGCCCCACCTGGGACTAGAACCCCGGGGTGCCGGTGCTGCAGGCGGAGGATTAGCCTAGTGAGCTGTGGTGCCAGCTGAGAAAGAACTTCTAAGATCAATCTCATTTAAAATAGCTACAAAAAACAAATACCTTGGAATAAATTAGAGCAAGGATGTCAAAGTTCTCTACATTGATAATTACAAAGCATTATAGAAAAAACAGAAGAAGAAGCAAAAACATGTTCTATGTTCTAGATTGGAAGAATCAATCAATATCATAAATATGCCCATTCCTCTGAAAGCAGTGTAGAGATTCAGTGTGATACCAATCAAAATACCAAGAACATTCTTCTCAGATATAGAAAAAGTGATTGAAATTCTTATGGAAACACAGGAGACTCCTAATAACTAAAGCAATCTTATACAACAAAAACAAAGCCACAGGCATTACAATACCAGATTTCAAGACATACTACAGGGCAGTTACATTTAAAATTACACGGTACCTGTACAAAAATAGATGAATAGATGGATAGACCAATGGAACAGAATAGAAATGCCAAAAATCAATCCATGCATCTACAACCAACTTATCTTTAACAAAATAGCTAACATCAATCCCTGGAGCAAGGAAAGTCTCTTCAACAAGTGGTGCTGGGAAAACTGGATCTCTACATGCAGAAGTATGAATCAGGACCCCTATCTTACACCTTACACAAAGGTCCACACAAAATTGATTAAATACTTAAATCTATGGATCGTTACCATCAAATTATTAGAGGACATTTGGGAAACCCTGCAGGATACTGTCATAGGAAAAGGTTCTTGGAAAAGACCCCATAGGCACAGGCTATCAAAACCAAAACAGACAAATGGGATTACACCAAACGAGAAGCTTCTGTATTAAAAAACAAACACTCAGCAAAATGAAAAGACAACTGACAGAATGGAAGAAATTATTTGAAAACTGTGCAACTGATAAAGGATTATGAATCAGAATATACAAGAAATCAAGAAACTCAAAAACAACAAAACCAACAACCCACTTAAGAAAAGGATAAAGAACTTAAACAGGCATTTTTCAAGACAGGCAATCCAAATGGTCTCAGAGAAGTGAAAAAATATTCAGGATCACAAGCTATCTGGGAAATGCAAATCAAAACCACAATAAGGTTTCACCCCTGTTAGAATAGCTTTAATACAGAAATCAACAATCAACATATGCTGGCAAGGATGTGAGGGAAAAAGTACCCTATTCCACAGTTGTTCAGAATGTAAACTGGTAAAGACACTATGGAGATGCCTCAGAAATTTGAATATAGTCCTACCATAAGGCCCAACCATGCCACTCCTGGGAATTTACCTGAGAAAAACAAAATCAACATAGGAAAGAGCTATCTGTTCCCCTAAAATTTATTGCAGCTCAGTTCACAATAGCTAAGGTATGGAATCAACCCAAATGTCCACCACGTGAAGACTGGATAAAAAATTATGGAATATATATACCATGTAATACTACACAGCACTTAAAACAAATTCTGGTCATTTTCAACAAAATGGATCATTCTGGAAAACATCATACTAAATGAAATAAGCCAGTCCCAAAATGACATTTACCGTATGTTTTTCCTGACCTGTGATAAATTAAAGAGCACCTAAAATATAATCTATATAACTGAAATTGACACATTGAGAAGCAATGAGTTTGTATAGATTATGTCTTGACTGTTGAAGAAAGTTTTTCATACTATTTGTTGAACTCTATACTTAACATAGTTAAAAATACATATATAAAGTTAAATGAAAATAGATCTTAGTAAAAAAAATAGAAGTTGAAATAGGAGAGGGAGGATGAAGAGCATTGGGAGGGTGTGTGGGAAGGAGGGCACAGTGGAAAATCACTATGTTTCTAAAGTTGTAATTATGAAATGTATGAAGTGTGTATTCCTTAAATAAAAGGTTTCTGGAAGAAAAGATTTGGTTTGCCATGCTCTCTGATCCTGCATCTGCCCTTTGGTGATTGTCTTCTTCAGTTTAAGAAATCTGCCTCCCTCAGAATCAGCCCTTAAGGCATTCAGATCCGGCTGAAAAGCCCATGAAAGTATTTTAGACATGGAAAGCCAAGACACTCTGGCAAAACAAAAACAAAAACAAACAAAAACACGAAATGAAAAATCTCCACAATCGAGACCCCAGTGGAAACAACAAGCCATCAAAGAAGGAGGTACCTGTCTCTGAAGGGAGGAGAGAACTTCCACTTTGACTATGACCTTGTCTAAATATGATCAGAGTCAATAGTATCAAGATCCAAATTTTACCCTGGAAAGTCATCGGCTTCAAAGTTTTACATTTCAGTGATCCTCAAGGCTAATTAGTCCACCTGAAATCTGCTTTCTTTAAATGGATACTTTTTGTTAAGGCTTACAGGAAAAGGAACTAAAACAAACAAGAGAGTTAAAAATAACCATGCAAAAAGCTGCTTTTTGTTTTGAGTTTTCCAAAGTTTTATGTTGAGGGAGTTATATGTTAGGTAAAATAATGTGTTTTTATTCTTTTTTCCACATGATCAACCATTTGCATTATCACCTACATTGGAAAGACTACTTATTCTGCAGGGACTGCCTCTTTTCTTTTCACAAAAATCAGTTAAGTATAAGTAATTACATACATCTATATCTGCCATTCTACTTGTCCTCATGTCTATTTTTTGGCTAACAGCATGGTCTCTTGATTACTGTAAGTTTATAATAAAATATAAAATTAGGAATTGTAGATTTCTCAAGTTTGCTGTTATTCGGCATTGTCTAGACTTCTCATGTTTGGAAAAGTGTTTGCCATTGACTGCAGAATAACTTGCTGAGATTTTTATTGGTTTGTACTGAATCTATTGTTCCAGATAGGATGAAATAGATATATTAATAGTATTGTGTCTCTGTCATTGAGAAGGCATATATCCCATTGATTTTTATTTTATTCATTTTCTTTTGATGGTTTATTTATAATTTTTTGTGAAAAATATTTGTATACATCTTCATGGAACTGTATTTCAGCAGTTCAGTAGGTCTTTTTCTTTTCTTTCTTTCTTTCTAAAGATTTATTTTATGTATTTGAAAGTCAGAGTTGCAGAGCAAGGTACAGAGAAAGAGAGAGAGAGAGGTCTTCCATCTGATGGTTCACTCCCCAGATGGCCACAATGGCCAGAGCTGTGCTGATATGAAGCCAGGAGACAGAAGCCTCATCTGGGTTTTCCCATATTGGTGCAGGGACCCAAAGACTTGGGCAGTCTTCTACTGCTATCCACAGCCGTAGCAAAGAGCTGGATCAGAAGAGGAGCAGCTGGGACTAGAACCAGCACCCATATAGGATGCCAGCATTTCAGGTCAGGGCTTTAAACCACTGTGCCACAGTGCAAGCCTCTCTTTCTTTCATTCTTCTGTTCTTTTGTTCTTTCTTTCCTTTCTTCCCCTCCTCCTTCTTTTCCTCCACCACTTTCTCCTTATTCTTTCTCTCTTCCTACATATCTCTCTTTTTGTATATTACCTTTCCTTTCCCCTTTCTCATCTATGTGTTATAAATAGTATTTTTTTTTTCATTTCAAACTTCAAATCTTCATTGCTGGTATTTAGAATAGTAGTTTATAATTTTATAGACATTTTACTTAAGTTCCTATTGCTTTCATCAATTTTTACCATGATTGAGATTGTGAACTGTGTTTCTTGTTGAATATCTAAAACAGCATTAAGTCATGTGAACTTTCATGATTTACTAATAAGATAGTGAATGAGAACCCATGATTACCACTTAAATAAATCCTTTACTGAGGTACTCCACACCTTAATAACACAGAAATATGTTAATCTGCCTTTGTTGCCTGCTGAGACTTTCCTGGAAGTATGCCTTTGGAACATTCACTCCACTAATTATTGCTATTTTTTTTCCAAAAAGGACTAAGGATTACATGTGGTTTGCAATAATTACCTCCTTTGTGCAAACATATCAAGAATGACTGGTCCAATACTTGGTTAGTGGACACTCATCAGTAAAAGTCACAGAATTTCAATTTAAATACAGGTGCATTCTCCTTTCAGACTTTCAGAAACCAAAACATAATATTGTGTACAAATGGCTGGCTATAAAAAATACATGGCCTAAAATAAGGAAAGTTAAACCTCTCATTATTTTGTAACATAATCATGCAGAACAGACATTTATAATACAACAAATTATAATTCATAATTTATTTGAAAGGCAGAGAGAGATGAAAAGATGGAGAGAAAGAGCAAAAGAGAGGGAGAGAAAGAGTGATGTTCAATCCAATGGTTCATTTTCAAAAAGGCCACAGTGGTCAGAGCTGGGCCAGGTTGAAGCCAAGATCTAGGGGCATCATCTGGGTCTTCCACATGAGTGCAAGGGCCCAAGCATTTGGGCCACCTTCTGCTGATTTCCCAGGCACATTATCAGAGAGCTAGATCTGAAGTGGAGCAGGCAGGATGTGAACTGGTGCCTATATAGGTACACCAGCTTTGCAGGTGGTGGCTTAAGCTGCTGTGCCAGAATGCCAGCCTCTCACATTTGCTTTAAATGACATTTCTCCATCAGTAAAGTGATTATTCATTAATTACTTTCATAAAAATTCACGAATTTCAAGAAAGTTTATAAGAAAATGTGAGGAGGAAATGTGTAAAAATTGATTTTGTGTTTCTCTTTTAGGAAGTATCCTTATTGACTAGAAATTTGTTTTAAAGATTTATTTAAAAACTTGAGAGACAGAGTTACAGACAGAGCGAGGAGAGAGAGAGAAAGGTGTGTTGGTATGTTGGGGGGTGTGTGTGTGTGCATGTGTGCCAATTGTTGAAATCTTTATTTACTATACAGTTGATCTTCTGTGTACAAAATTTAATTGAAAATGAATCTTAATGGAGAGTGGTCTTGGCAAGGGGAGAGTTAAGAGGAACAGGGTTGGGAGAGTGGGAAGAAGGGCAGGTATAGTGGGAAGAATAACTATATTCCTAAAGTTGTACTTATGAAATTTATATTCTTTAAAAATAAATTTCAAAGAGAGTGGTTGCTCATGCTGAGAAAACACATCTGAGTTAGAATTGACTTTGTCATACTGTGAATGGGTTTTAGAATATGAGGAACATTGTGTTGGGTAGTAATGCAGGGCTGCACACGTAACAATCCTTCCCATCTTGTTTCCGTTCCAAAATCATGCTCAAGATTGTCAAGAATTCTGCTGGCTGGACATGGTACAAGCTGTCTGTGTCCTGGTTCCTTTTTATTGTAGTGATGTTTTCAAATCATTGCATTTGCTATGTATATGTTTCCATAAATACAGCAGGAAGATGCTCACAGGATTCTGATGTTCATTGTGAATGCCATGCAGAAAGCATGTTTTCTGGGAACAAGCAGTTAGACAATTACTCAAAAGATACTTCATAATATGTCTTATATTTGTAGGGTGTTAAAAACATCACATCATATATATCCGCTGTGTTTTGACAATATTAACTTTGAATGAGACCTTACTCTCAATATTTTAAAGATGTATTTATGTATTTTAAAGATGTATTAATGCAGACACACACACATACTCACACACACAGAGTGAGAACAAGGGGGGGGTGGGGAGAGAATTTCCAATCACTGTTTCACTTCCCTAGTGACCACATAACATTCAGGGATGGGTAAGGCTGGGACTAGGAGTCTGTAACCCAAATAGGTTCTCCCATAAGAGTGACAGGGATCCAAGTACACTGGCCATATTCTGCTGTTTTTTCCAGGCAAAATAAATTGGATCTGGATTGGAAGGGGTACAGCTGGGACTTGAACCAATGCCCATATGGGATGCCAGCATTGCAGGTGGTGGCATAACCAACTTTGCCACAACACCAACCCTACTTTCAAAATTAAATAAATTTTGAGTGTGAACAAAGATTTGAAAATTTGGTGATGAGTGAACACCTGCATAGCAAGTTTCACATCATTTTACCATCTGTCAAGGAGCATGCCTTCTTTCAATAGCTTGACTGTCACCAAATCTATGAGCCTTATCCTGTGATGAAATGATTCTCAGATTCCATGGTGACAACATTACTAAAGATATACAATATCCTTAATATATTGATCTACAAATATGCATATCTTACTTGAATTGTGTGCCTTGTTTATAGGCTCTTGGCTATATTATCCCAAGTTGGATTGAGTTGCCATATCTGAGGATACTACTTTATGCAAAGGATAGAAATGTAAGTGATGTAATGTGAAGGGTTTTAAGGTCTTAGCATCTGATAGTCTGCTTTAAATCACTAAACATATGACCTCATTTACATTCATAGGGGAATTGAAAAGAGAAAGTACAATGGTTTCAATGGATGGAGAAACAAGAGGCCCTGAAGCTGACAAATAGGAGGGCACAAGGAGACTAGAATGTGAAAGATTCCAAATGACTGGAGCAAATGGAAGAAAAGACAACCTAACAAACGGATGTAAATAGGTAAAAAAAAATCATCCAATAGCAAATCAAATCGAAACCTTAATTCTATCTCAAGAAAGCAGACTTTTCTTCACTTTCACAAGTTTCTTTGATTCACACATTAAAATACAGAGGTGAAGTGGGAAATAATCATTCTAAGCAGAATAGTCACTTGCTGAACACTCTACTTGTGGGCATTTCACCTTAGTTAGAAATTAACTTTGGCAGACTTCTTGCTAAGGGAAGGGTACCAGAGGAAGCAAGCAGTATAAAAAAGTATAAGACAATCTTGTACAGGTACACATGTCCACTGTACCACATATACTTACACACTAATGCATGTCATAAAGACATGAAGACTATGTACACTGGTGTTGCAGGTTAATGGGGATTTTAAGCAAGAATAGGATTCTCTCCCTTTCTATTATTTTGAATAGTTTGAGAAGGATTGGGATTAGTTCTTTTTTAAAGTTTGGTAGAATTCAACAGTGAAGCCATTGAGTCCCAGGCTTTTATTTTTTAAAAGATTTATTTATTTATTTATTTTTTGAAAGGTAGAGAGAGAGAGAGAGAGTTCTACCTGTTTATGCTCCCCAGATGACTTCAATGGCTGGGGAGGGCCTGGCCAAAGCCAGAAGCCAGGAGCTTCTTCCCAGGCTCCCACATGGGTTCATGGGTCCAAGCACTTAGACCATCCTCTGCTGCTCTCCTAAACACACAAGGAGGGAGCTGGATTGGAAGTGCATCAGCTAGGACTTGAACAGGCACCCATATTGGATGTCTGCTTCATGGTTTTATCCACTAGGTCACAATGCTGGCCCTGGATAACTTTATTGAGAAGGTCTTTATTACTAATTCAATCTGTATCTTGGTTATTGGTATGGTTCTCTTTGTCTTTATCTTTCAATTTTAGTGAATTGCATGTATCTATAAATCTATCCATTTCTAGATTTTCCAATTTGTTGGCATATTGCTGCTATAGCAACTTCTGATGATTTTTTCATTTTGTGGTATCCAAGGCAACATCCCTTTTTTCATCATTGCCGCTATTAATTTCAGTTGCCTCCATTTTTTGGTTAATTTGGTCAATGGTTGTATCAATTTTGCTTATTTTTTAAAAAGCAGCTCTTTTTAAGATTTATTTAGTTATTTGAAAGGCAGAGAGAGAGAGCGAGCGAGCGAGAGAGAGCCTTCCAATCTGCTGGGCCACAATGGCCAGAGCTGTACCAATCCAAAGGCAGGAGCTGGGCACTTCTTCCAGGTCTCCCATGTGGGTGCAGAGGCCCTGGGACTTGGGCCATCCTCTGCTGCTTTCCCAGGACACAGCAGGGAGCAGGATCAGAATAGGTGCAACCTCCACGTGAAGTGTCACTCATATGTTATGCTGGCACTGTAAATGGTGGCTTTACCCACTAAGCCACAGCACCAGCATCCCACCCCCCCCCAAAAAAAAAGCGGTTCACTACACTGATCTTTTGTATCATTTTTTTGATTCAATTCAGTTAATTTATTCTCTAATATTTAAAGAGGATTTATTTTATTTAACTGAAAGAGTTTCAGAAAAAAGAGACAGAGAAAGAGGTTTTTCATCCACTGGTTCACTCCCCAAATGGCTGCAATGGCCAAGACTGAGCCAGGACAAAGCCAGGAGCCTGGATCTTCTTCTGGGGCTCTCAGGTAAATGCAGGGGTCCAAGCATTTGTACCCTCCTCTGCTACTTTCCCAGGCTCATTAGCAGGGAGCTGGATTGGAAATGGAGCAGGTAGTACTCAAACTAGCACCTATATGCGATGCAAACTTTGTAGGCTGTGGCTTTAACCCTGTGACACAGGGTCATCCACTTCTTATCTAATTTTTATTATGTTTCATCCTACTAATTTTAGGTTTGGTTCAGTCTTATATTTTTAGGTCATTGTGATGAAAAGTTATATTATTCTTAAAATCTTTTTCAATTTCTCAATGTAAAACCCAGAGTTCTGATATGTTGTGTTGTCATCTTCATTCATTTATTGGAATAATTCAAAATCTTTTGATTTCTTTTGTGACCCATTATTCATCCAGGATCATGTTATTCAGTCCTCATGTGTTCATATATTTTTCTAAAATTTCTTAAATTATTAATTTCAAGCTTCATCCCTTTGTGTTCAGAAAAGATATATGATTTGACTTCAATTTTCTTGAATCTTTGAAACTTGCTTTATGGCCTACTATATGATTTATCCTGCAAAAAGTTCCATGCACTGATGAAAAGAACATGTATTCTGTAGCCATAGGATGAAATGCTCCATAGATATCAATTATATCCATTTGGTCAAAAGCGTTTGTTGATTTTTTTCATTTAGTTGATCTGCCCTTTTCTGTAAAAGGAGTGTTCAAGTCCTCCATTATTACTGTATTGGAACCTTAATTCTCTTTTTACATCCATTAACATTTGTTTTAAACAGCAAGTGCCCTAGCATTGAGTGACTTTATTCTAGTCACATCTTCCTCTTGAATTGATCACTTAATCATTACGTAATAACCTTCTTTGTTTATTTTAACAGTGTTTGTATTCAAGTCTATTTTATGATATTAACTCTGTGGTATCTTTGTTGGTGAGGTGTACTTCTCCTAGCCAGCTTGTATCTTTTAATTGGAGATTTTAAGTCATTTATCTTCAAGGATATTTTTGATAATTGACAATTTGTCCTGTCATTTTCCATAAATATTCCTATTTTTTTGCTTTGCATTTCTTTGTACTGATATTTTAGAATATTTTCTGCATTCGTATTCTTTCATAATGATGTCTTTTTTTGTATCTCTGTGTACCACATCCTTAAATATTATATATAAGGCTGGATGAGTGTTAACAAATTCTTTTAACTTCTGTTCATTGCAGAATTTTTTTATTTCACCTTCAGTTATAAATTAGAGCTTTGCTGGGAGTAGTATTTTGTGTTAACAGCTTTTTTTTTTTCTTTAAAGACTTGTATACTGTCTCTCCATTCTCTGTTAGCCAGTAGGGTTTCTTATGAGAAATCAGCTATCAATCAATTGGAAATACTTAAGGGGCGCTGCTAGCCCCTGCTGTTTCTTGAATTTTTTTTTTCATTATTTTAGTTTGGGTCTGGTGTTGCGGCATAGTTGTTAAAGCCACCACCTGCAGTATCAGCATCCCATATGGGCAATGGTTCAAGTGCGGCTGCTCCACTTCTGATCCAGCTCTCTGCTATGGCCTGAGAAAAGCAGTAGAAGATGGCCCAAGTCCTTGGGCCCCTGTGGAAGACCTGGAAGAAGCTCTAGGCTCCTGGCTTCAGATTGGCACAGCTCTAGGCATTGCAGCCATCTGGGGAAAGAAACAGGGAATGGAAGACCTCTCCCCCACCTCTTTCTCTCTGTTTCTCCGTAACTCTGCCTTTCAAATATAAGTAAATCTTCAAAATTTTAAGGTATACAAATTCATGCATTTAATATATATAGATTTGAGAACATGATTCTTCTCCCCACCTCCTTCCCACCCATGAACCCACCTGTCTTCCTCCTCCTTCTTTCCTTTCCTTTCTAATATTTTGCAGAGATCAATTTTCAGTTAATTTTATATTCATAAGATTAAGCCTACACTAAGTAGAGTTCAATGATTACTATGAAGAAAAAAGAGAAAAGGAAAAAACAACCATACAAGAAAAACATTATTCCCTGGAAGTCAAGGTAAGAACTGTTAAAAATCATCATTTCTCAAAGTGTCAGTTTCATTCCTATAGATTACATTTTAATTACTCTGTTAGTTACTCTAAATAACAGAGACAGTATGGTATTTGTATTTTTGTGACTGGCTTATTTCATTAAGTATAATGTTTTCCAGTTGCATCCATTTAGTTTCAGATGACAGGATTTCATTTTTTACCACTGTGTAGTATTCCATAGTGTGTATAAACCATAGATTATTTATCCAGCCTTCAGTTGATGAAAATCTGGGTTGATGCCATACCTTAGCCATTGTAAATTGAGCTGAAATGAAGATAGGGGTACAGATAACTCTTCCATATGATTTCATTTCCTTTGGATAAATTGCCAGGAATGGGATGGCTGGGTCATATGGAGGTCTATATTATCTTTATAAGATATCTCCATATTGTCTTCCACAGTGGCTGTACCAGTTTACATCCCTACTGACAGTGGATTAAGGTACCCTTCTCCCCATTATCATTTGTTGTTTGTTTATTTCTGTACAAGAGCCATTCTAACTGGGATGACCTGAAATCTCATTGTGGTTTTCATTTGCATTTCCCTGATGGCTAGACATACTGAGAGGTTTTGAAGATTTTATTTGATTATTTGAGAGATAGAGTGACAGACCAAGTGGGAGAGAAAGGTCTTCCATCTCCTACTTCACTCCCCAAATGGCTGCAATGGCTGCAGGTGGTCCAATCCAAAGCCATGACCCAAGAGTTTCTTCTGGGTTTCCCACACAGATGTTGGGAACCAGGAGTTTGGGCCATCTTCCACTGCTTTCTCAGACCATAGCAGGGAGCTGGGTTGGAAGAGGAAAGCCAAGACATAAACCAGGGCCAATATGGGATACCAGCACTGCAATCAGAGGCTTGGCTCACTACATCTCAGCGCTGCCCCAAAATCCTGAGCATTTTTTCAAGTGTGTATTGGTCATTTGAATTTCTTCTCTTGAAAAATGTCTGTTCAGATCATTTGCCCATTTTTTGATTAGGTTGTTTATTTTGTCATTGTTGAGTTTCTTGAACTCTTTATAAATTCTGGAAGTTAAACCTTTGTCAGTTGCAGCGTTTGCAATATTTTCTCCCATTTTCTTGGCTGCCTCTTCACTTAGCTGAATGCTTCTTTGCAGTGCAGAAGTTTCTCAGTTTTATGTAATCCCTCTTGTTAATCTGGGCTTTGATTGCCTGTGCTTCTGGGGTCTTTTCCAAGAAGTCTTTCCCTATGCCAATGTCTCATAGGGTTTCCCAATATTCTCTAGTAATTTGATGGTATAACATCATAGATTTAGGTTTCTGATCCATTTTGAGTAAATTTTTGTGTAAGGTGTGATGTAGAGGTCTTATTTCATACTTTTATATGTGGAAATCCAGTTTTCCCAGCACCATTTGTTGAAAAGGCTGTCTTGGCTTCAGGGGTTGATTTTTGATCCTTTTTCAAAGATAAGTTGGTTGTAGATATGTGGTTAATTTCTGGAGTTTCTATTCTGTTTCATTGGTCTATACATCTGTTTTTGTGCTAGTACAAGGCTGTTTTGATTATAACTGCCCTGTATCATGTCTTGATGCCTGGTATTGTGATGCACCCAGCTTTGTTTTTGTTATTTAAGATTGCTTTGGGTATTTGAGGCCTCTTGTGCTTCCATATGAATTTTAGCATCAGTTTTTCTAGATCTGAGGATGTTGTTCATATTTTGATTGGGATCACATTGAATCTATAAATTTCTAGCTGAGAGTTTGTTTTAAATTGCTTGGTTTTGTGATAGTGAGGGGAAATGGGATCACTTTCTCATCTCCAGCTTCTGACTGTAGCTGGATCAGCACTGGGACAGGGAGCTGTTTAAACTTCCCCAATCACATTTTCATCTTTATTTAAAACCCTGTCCCACCCTCTCTTTAGTCAGCCAAAGACATTTCAGAGGAAAAAAAATCAAAAAAGCCCTGGCCTGAAGCACCGGCACCCCATATGGGTGCCAGTTCTAGTCCTGGCTGCTCCTTTTCTGATCCAGCTCTCTGCTGTGGCCTGGGATAGCAGTGGAAGATGGCCCAAGTCCTTGGGCTCCTGCACCCACCTGGGAGACCTGGAAGAAGCTCCTGGATCCTGGGTTTGGATCAGCACAGCTCCAGCCATTGCGGCCATCTGGGGAATGAACCAGTGGATGGAGGACCTCTCTCTCTGTCTCTACCTCTCTCTGTAACTCTATCTTTGAAGTAAATAAAATAAATCTTAAAAAAAAAAAAACAGAAAAAAAACAGTACCCTAAGAAACAGATAGATGGCACAACGTGATTGATGTGTTTCATCACCTCTGAAAGGATTAAAAGCTGTTTTATGTGGTGATCTGTCATTAAGGAGACCCATCGATTCCAGTCCACTCCAAAAATAGCACCAGTTTTTTGATACAAGACACCAGGGAATCAAATAGCTGTCATGCAGATATTGGCTTACAAAAAAGTCCCATCCACTCTGCCAAAATCCTGGCAACTAGAACTGAGACTTCCTTGAGAGTGGAAGGACTCCCAGATAAGAATCACAAAGCCTGTCAGCCTGTCACTGAAGAAATGTCACATTGCTATTGAAGGAATGGCCCAGGATCTTTGTTAGCATTATAGATGGAACTGTGAATTTCTGTACATCCCTATTACTGGCTAGGTGGATATTAACATATGTGTGTGAGATTTAAATATAGAAAAAATGGGAATTCTGTGTGGTTAAATAATCAAAAGCCTTGCCCTTGTTTCATTACTGTGTCAAGATGAGTTCCAATCCTTTCCTTGGGGGCCATCTCAGAAAATCCCCCCACCCTACACTAAAGAAGTTATTAGAACCAGCAGTTAAAAATTTAAAGTACTGCTCTTGTCTCTCACAACCTTGATAGGGGAGTCTCAACCTTCACCCAGGGGCAGTTTAGGGAAAACTTTCCTTCAACTCTATACAAAGAGAACTATTAAGTCAATTATACAGTCTTGGGACAAATTTCAGGAATTCTATATCTAGGAAATCCTCCACCCAGGAATGTTCCAGACAGGAAGAAGAAATAAAAATGAAGGGCCCATACACCCTCACAAAAACATCTTTTAAAGGCCTCTTTCCATTAAAACCTCAACCCAAAACCACTCCAATCCAGTTCACTTTAACTACCATACCTCCTAAAATATCATGCTTTTCCACCTGGTGTCATTTCTCTATTTAAAATTCATGATGACCCAGGAGGATAACTGGGGTGAGCACCTGAAGAGGTGGCAATTACAAATCCTGATACCCACCTCCTCTCACTTCATTGCCATTACTGAAGATTCTGAAGAGATGACTGCTTAAAAATCCATAAGACCCTCCCAAATCTGATGTTAGACAGGTCTGTTATCTTGTTCTGACCATTCTCAAAGCTGCTAGCCTTTATCAAATTAAAAAAAAAAAGTTTCATTTTCCTGTGGGACTGTTTCTCTTCAGGGTAATTCTATCAAGTGTATTCCAGAGCATTTTATCACCTGGTTAAGTTGTTCTACTTTTTCTCTGCCCTAACAACTACAGGTGATGTTCATGCTGCTTTTCATGGCCACTGTCTGCCTCCCTGCTGTCCATTCACCATGGAGTATTTTGTTGCTGCACAGCATGTAGAATGTACACATTCAATCTCACCTTATCCCTGTTCCTTATAGATGCAACCAAATATTTTATTTTCTATGAAAATAAAACATCAGAAGCAATTCAAGTTAACCCTAACAATGCCTTAGAACCTCTCACAGCTGCCTTACTAGCAGGTACTCTCATGAGGAGAATGAGCCAAGTATAGAATGAGGAGCTTAGGTATTTCAACATCTGTTTTCCATCTAAAAACTTGCTTACATAAACAAGGGGTTTTCTTCCTTTGTGAGAACAACACTAATATTTGCCTCCCTGCTAACTGGACTGGAACTTGTACTCTTACCTTTCTGTCTCCCAACATGAATGTGGCTCCTAATAATCAATTTAAGCAGGGACACTCACCACAAAAGATTGTCCCTATAATTCTCCTCCTAGCCATCTTAGGAACTGCACTAGGGGTGGGCAACAAGACTTAATGCATCCCTCTTCTACTCCCAGGCCCTTTCTGAAGTTATGTAAGACAGCCTATCTAAGATATCTCTGGCTTGTGCTGTGGCTCACTAGGCTAATCCTCCAATTGCGGCGCCGGCACCCTGGGTTCCAGTCCTGGTTGGGGCACTGGATTCTGTCCCAGCTGCTCCTCTTCCAGTCCAGCTCTATTCGGTGGCCTGGGAGTGCAGTGGAGGATGGCCCAGCTCCTTGGTTCCTGCACCCACATGGGAGACCAGGAGGAAGCACCTGGCTCCTGCCTTCGGATGGGCACAGCGTGTCGGCTGCAACACGCCGGCCGTAGCGGCCACTTGGGGGGGGGGGCGGTGAACCAATGGAAAAAGGAAGACCTTTCTCTCTGTCTCTCTCTCTCTGTCTAACTCTGCCTGTCAAAAAATAAATAAATAACATTTAAAAAAAGATATCTCAAGACCTGCTTAAGGTTCAAAATCAAGCTGAGTCCTTGTCAACAATTACCTTGCAAAATCAACAGAGCATAGGCCTAACAATAGAAAAAGAGGATCTCTACTCATTTTTAGAAGAATATTGCTTTTATGTGAATCAATCTATTCTTGTTTGTGATGCTACTTGAAAGCTGACATAGTACCCAAAATTCAACAATGGATATCCAACTCTTGAAACAACTGGTTCCAAAAGCTCTCCTTTCTACCTTGGCCTTTGTCTTTTCTCATCCTTGCATAGTGATTCTTCTTCTTGTTTATCTAGGGCCAGGCATCCTTCAGTTATTACAATGATTCATTCATTCAATGGTCCAGAATGTCACTCAGACCCACATCAACATTACCCTTCTTCTAAAAAGTGCTTAATTCCAACCACTGCTGCAGCTGAGAAAAAGAGGAGTCACTCCCCTAACTATGGCCCTTCTAAGCAGGAAGTAGCTAGGGAGACTGTGGGCATTGCATTCCTTCATTCTCCCTCATCCAGGGCTCTTTTTTATGTAACACCAGTTTTTTTTTTTTTTCTTTCTGTATATGTATCACAAAAATGCTGGATTTGTTAGAACCTATTAGGACAGAGGCCTGATAGAACCCATTAGCTCACTGAATCTGAATCCCCAGGTCCCATGAAACAGGACACAGACAATCTAAAGATTAGTGGAATGTTTATTGCTCAGGAAAGTCCCTCATCCAGGACCTTCCAAACTCATAAGACAATGCACTGTAAACTTCACCAAGGAGCCATTCTACACATCCTCCACCCATTTTATCAAGGTTCTTGTGATGCTCTGCACCTCCCACAACAAGCAGCTTAAGAAATGACTCTGCTGGATGCTCAAATAGAATGAAGCCTGCCTTTAAACCCATGGCATCCATCCAGCAGTTTCAACCCCACTGTCTTTATCCCCCCATTCTGTCTTCCACAGAGCAAAGACTTTTCTGTTTTAACTAGCCACCTCCTCACCTTCTTTGAGTGCTAAAATACTAAAACATAACAACTATATCCAAGGCTACTTCAAAAAGTTTACAGAAAAATGCAAATGTTTTTCCATAATACATCTTTTTAGTGAACTTTTTGAAGACCTCTCATGTACCATATCCCTCCACCACCATTGGCAACATACTGATGGCCAGGTTCTTCTTGCTTGCACATCTACCCTTCTCATCTCATTGATTTGACTCATAATGTAAAACTTCTATAGGAAGCCTTTAATGTAGAAATAGAGGTCAGACATCCAGAGAGCAACAGGCATGTGATGCAGGTGTTTGTAGTTCCAGCTTTTAGAGCTCCTTCTCTTGTACTTGATGAAAAATGAAAAGATGAACACAGAAGAGTCAGCAAAGAGTAAACAAAGTTTGACTGCAGGAACAGAGGCAACTCTCACAGTCAAGTGGCATAGCAAGAGGGACCTTTTGAAAGGAGCATTTGGAGGGAGCAGAGAGAAGACTCCCAGGAAAAGCAGCCAGCAGCAGCTTCTTCAACATAAAAAACAAATTAAAGGAAGTGATCTGGGATTTTACAGAGTTTTAAAGGAAAGTGTTCATCAAAGAAAAAAAAAAAAGTATGTGTCATGCTGTGAGCTCAGCTTGCCTTTGTATCAACCATTCCCACAATTTCAGGTCTATGGTCCCATCCCAAATTTAGCTTGTTATCCTAAGGTCTCAGGTTTTCATCCTTTACCTTGTTAACTGGTAGTCCCAGGCTTTCATCCACAGCCTCCTAGTACCCTATTAATTATCAATCCATCTGTCTTCTGTGAGACTGTTCTGAAGATTAATGTGGAGCAAGAGGGACCAGAAGTCTGTGCAGGGGTATCCTATAAAATGAATTAGGCATGTGAGGCCTCATTTGTATGACCATCTGAAGCCTTGATTGATTCTAGATGGGAGAAAATGAAGTCAGTAAGGCAGTTTATGAAGTCTGGGTCAAAGAGTAGTGTCAGGAGTGAGATATAGAATATACATAGCAGAGAAGATAGGAGTGACCACAGCCAGGGTTCACATCCCCCTTGCCTATTCAGCAGTACTTGTTGCTACATAATTTTCATCCAAGCCACAGTATGCAAAATGCGACTAACCATTATAAAATGTCTAAAGTTATTGACATACACACCACAGGGTTAAAGCAGTGACACAGGACTACATAAGCACTCCTGTTGAGGCAAGAATATAGTCTAAGGCCATTTTATTATCCATTCCATATGTTAGATTTTGGGGATTTTTAAAAACTTTTATTTAATGAATATAAATTTCCAAAGTACAGCTTATGGATTACGATGGCTCCCCCCCACCATAACTTCCCTCCCACCTGCAACCCTCCCCTCTCCCGCTCCCTCTCCCCTTTCATTCACATCAAGATTCATTTTCAATTCTCTTTATATACAGAAAAACAGTTTAGTATATATTAAGTAAAGATTTCAACAGTTTGCCCTCACATAGCAACACAAAGTGAAAAATACTGTTGGAGTACTAGTTATAGCATTAAATCACAAATGTACAGCACATTAAGGACAGAGATCCTACATGATATTTTTTTAAAAATTGATTAATTATGCAATTTCCAATTTAACACCAAGTTTTTTTTTCATTTTCAGTTATCTTTATATACAGAAGATCGATTCAGTATGTATTAAGTAAAGATTTCATCAGTTTCCACCCACACAGAAGCCCAAAGTGTAAAACTACTGTTTCAGTTCTAGTTATAGCATTACTTCACATTGGACAACACATTAAGGACAGATCTCACATGAGACGTAAGTACACAGTGACTCCTGTTGTTGATTTAACAATTTGACACTCTTGTTTATGGCGTCAGCAATCTCCCTAGGCTCTAGTCATGAGTTGCTGAGGCTATGGAAGCCTTTTGAGTTCGCCGACTTCGATCTTATTCCGACAGGGTCATTAGTCAAAGTGGAGGTTCTCTCCTCCCTTAGGAGAAAGGTACCTCCTTCTTTGGTGGCCCTGTTCCTTCTGTTGGGATCTTACTTGCAGAGATCTTTCATTTATGTCTTCTTCTTTTTTTTTTTTCCAGAGTGTCTTGGCTTTCTATGCCTAAAATACTCTCATGGGTTCTTGAGCCAGATCCGAATGCCTTAAGGGCTGATTCTGAGGCCAGAGTGCTATTTAGGACATCTGACATTCTATGAGTCTGCTGTTTATCCCACTTCCCATGTTGGATCATTCTCTCCCTTTTTAGTTCTGTTAATATTAGCAGTCACTAGTCTTGTTTGTGTGATCCCTTTTACTCTTAGACCTATCAGTGTGATCAATTGTGAACTGAAATTGATCACTTGGACCAGTGAGATGGCTTGGTACATGCCACCTTGCTGGCATTGTATTGGGGTCCCCTAGCACATTTCTAACTCCATCATTTGGGGCAAGTCCGATTGAGCTTGCCCAAATTGTACATATCCTCCCTTTCTTTTTCCCTCTCTCATAATTAACAGGGATCACTTTTCAGTTGAAATTTAAACACCTAGGAATAATTGTGTGTTAATTGCAGAGTTCAACCAATAGTACTAAAACAAAAACAAACAACAACAAGAAATACTAAAATGGGAAAAGATTTACATTGTATATCAATGAAATTTTTACTTAGTATATACTGAATCGATCTTCTGTATATAAAGATAATTGAAAATGATTAAAAAAAACCTCGGTGTTAATTTGGAAATTGCATATAAAATCAAACAATTTTTTAAAAAATCATGTAGGATCTCTGTCTTTTATGTGCTGTACAATGTGATTTAATGCTATAACTAGTACTCAAAAAGTATATTTCACTTTGTGTTGCTATGTGAGGGCAAATGGTTTAAAATCTTTACTTAACACATACTAAACTGAGCTCCTGTATACAAAGAGAATTGAAAATGAATCTTGATGTGAATGAAAGGGGAGAGGGAGTGGGTAAGGGGGAAGGGTAGTGGGGGGGGAGGGAAGGTATGGGTGGGGAAGCCATTGTAATCTACAAGTTGTACCTTGGAAATTATATTCTAAATAAAAGTTAAAAAAAATAATGAACAAGAGTATCCAGCAATCTCAGACCTAGAAAACACTCAGTGTTAAAAGGCTTGAAGCAGCTAGCAATCACATTTTTTTTTGGGGGGGGGGGCCGGGCAAAGTTAGACAGTGAGAGAGAGAGAGAGAGAGAGAGAGAGAGAGAGAGTGAGACAGAGAGAAAATTCTTCCTTCCCTTGGTTCACTCCCCTAATGGCTGCTATGGCTGGTGCTGTGCCAATCCAAAGTCAGGAGCCGGATACTTCCTCCTGGTCTCCCATGCAGGCTCAGGGACCCAAGCACTCAGGCCACCCTCCACTGCCAAGCCATAAGAGGGAGACCTCTAACCTAGAAGAGGAAACACTGACATACAGATCCAGCAATATTTAAAACAAAAGAATGGAAATTCATAAGTTTTGGCAATTAATGTTGCCTTATGTAATAAATTTTGATTAATTTCCATGAGCAGATTTTGGATTTTCCTGGGAGTTCTGGAACACTGTATCCAGACCATTGATTTTTTTAAAAAGATTTATTTATTGGCTGGCACCGTGGCTCAATAGGCTATTCCTCCACCTGTGCCACTGACACACCGGGTTCTAGTCCCAGTCTGGGCACTGGATTTTGTCCTGGCCGCTCTTCTTCCTGTCCGGCTCTCTGCTGTGGCCCGGGAAGACAGTAGAGGATGGCCCAAGTGCTTGGGCCCTGCACCTGCATGGGAGACCAGGAGAAGCACCTGGCTCCTGGCTTCAGATCAGCGCAGTGCGTCGGCTGCAGCGTGCTGGCCACAGCGGCCATTGAGGGGTGAACCAGCAGACAAAAGGATGACCTTTCTCTCTGGCTCTCTCTCACTGTCCACTCTGCCTGTCAAAAAAAAAAGATTTATTTATTTATTTGAAGGACAGAGAAAGGCAGAGAGGCAGAGAGAAAGAGATAGATCTTGCATCTGCTGGTTCACTCTAAGATGGCTACAATGGCCGGAGTTGCACCAATATGAAGCCAGAAGCCTGGAGATTCTTCTGAGTTTCCCACACAGGTGCAGGGGCCCAATGACTTGGGCCATTTTCTACTGTTTTCCCAGGCAATAGCAGAGAGCTGAATCAGAGGTAGAGCAGCCAGGGCTCGAACTGATGCCCATATGGGATGCTAGCACTGCAGGCAGAGGCTTTACCTGCTATGCCACAGCGCCAGCCCCAAGGCCTTTCATCTTAAAGCTCAGAAAATCTGTATTTAAGAACATTTGTTAGAGTCCTCCATAAATCTGATGGTGAGCATTTTTAGAGAAAAATATAAAACTGCAGCTGACAAAAGACTTTAAACAGCAATGGTTAAGATAATAAAGCATTAACTGATAAGAAGACGGCTTGTCTACTCAACATAGCATTTTATAAAATCCCTGAAGGATTTTATAAATATTTGTCCCTTTTAGACCTCTGAGCCATTTTTAAGGTGAATTCATTTTGAAAGGCAGAGTTAGTGAGAGAGAGAGAGAGAGATGAGAGAAAGAGAGAGAGAGAGAGATCTCCCATCCACTGGTTCACTCTCAAATGCCCACCACAGTCAGTGCTGGGCCAGGCCAAAGCCAAATACCAGGTCCCCCACGTAGGTGCAGGGACGAAAGCACTTGGGCCATCCTCTGTTGCTTTCCCAGGTGCATTATCTGGGAGCTGGGTTGGAAGTGGGGCAGCTGGGACTTGAATCAATGTCTCCGTGGGATGCCAGCATCTCAGTCAGCCTTACCAGCTCTGGGACATGGCAGGTCCTCTCTCTTTACATCTTTCTCAGGTTTTGATGTGGATGCCCATCAGGCACCACTTCCCTTCCCCAAGGCCAGTGTCGACCTGGCTGTGTCCTATCATGTTCTGAGCAGGCCAACATGCCCAGACCTTTCTCTCTGTTCCTGCCCCACTGCCAAGTGTGGGGCCAGGCCTGTCATGGAGAAGCCCACTCAGAGCGTGGGCAGGCTGTGTGCGGTGCTGTTGAGGTGCTCTGGTAGACCTGCCTGCCAGAGGCCTTGGGACACTTCTGCGGAGCCAATGTGGTAGGCAAGTGCTGGCTGCTGACCACCACCCACTTATTCAACAAGTAAGCCCCTACTCCCAGGAGAGGGTCCCCACCCATCAAATACTGCTGCTCTCAGAACATGCGGATGAATAAGGGCTGATGGATGGGGTGAAGGAGGTGGATAGGGCACCAATGCTTTAGCAGATGATTAGGAGCTGACAGGACAGGGTGGGGGATGGGGAGATACCAAGACTTTGGCACGTGAGGAGGAGCTGATAGGGAGTGCCCCCTTCACTGGGCACTCCTGCAGCAAAGATGGCTGTCAGAGAGAATGAACCTCAAGTAGCCCCTCCCTCCTCCCTGGTCTCCCCACCCTGGGGTCTGCCTGGCTTCCAGGGGTGGGGCGGCCTCTCAGGTGTCTGTCTCCCAGCACAACAGTGGAGCAAGTGTGGGCTCACCTGGACACAGCATTTCTGCTGTGTGTGGGCAGCAGCCAGTGAAGATGGGGCTGTGCAGGGTGGTGCTGCACCCTTAGTAGGACCCCAGCATCTTGGACTTCAACCTGTCCATGTTGGAGGTGGCCAGGTTCCTGGTATTCAACAAGAACATCCAGTCTGTCTGGAGCAAGTCTGCTCTTTGAGCCCAGCCACCTCCCTGTTAGGCACTGGATTCTGGGAAGTTGGTGGCCCTGATCTGCAGCCAGCAAGCCCAATGTGCTGCAGATGGTATCCCTGGGCATCGTGGAGAAGAGGACATGTAGTGCCTGCTACAACTTCTCATTCACCAACTCTATGGTAGGTTCCAGCTTCCTGGAGGGAAAGGTGGATTCCTGCCATGTGGGAGACACAGGTAGACAAGGAGGCAGCGTGTAGGGATGCCCGAGCCAATAGGTGCTCTCAATAACCAAATCAGGAATAACTACGGCCAACAGAAGAGATGTGGGCCTCTAGCCCCTGTGCCTCCTGTGTCACAGGGGGCACCCAGGCGGTCCTCTGTTTTCAGGGAAAATCAGGGATTACCCCTTTCCTGAGAGGAGACGGCCGGCATGTTCTACCTGGTGGGCATTGTTACCTGGGGCTGTGCGTAGAGGACCCTTCCTAGTGTCCTGATTTCACCTGGATTCTCTGAAGCCCTGCTCCTGAGGTTGGGGCTGCTCCTGGAGTAGATCCGATTCAGTGCTGCTGGGATTCTGAAAGCCACTCTGGGGCCCTGGACTGGTGGCTAACCCCAGTTCCCTGAGTCACTCCCATTTTAGAAACTTTCCTTTGTTTATTTATATATTTGAGAGGCAGAATTATAGACAGAGAAGGGTCTTTCATCCACTGCTTCACTCCACAAATGGTTGCAACAGCTAGAGCTGAGCCAATTGAAAGCTAGGTGCCAGGAGCTTTTTTCAGGTCTTCCATGCAGGTGCAGGGGCAGAAGCACTTGGGCTATCTTCCACTGCCTTCCCAGGCCATCAGTAGAGAGCTGGATTACAAGAGGAGCAGCCAGTACACGAATCAGTGCTCCATAGGGGATGCTGGTTCTGCAGGTGGACACTTAGCCTACTATGCCACAGCACAGACCTCTGCAACTTACTTCTGCCACTGCTCTGGATGTCTCTGAGACATGCATGTTGTCTCTGATGCACATGTACGCTACTACAGTGAGCTCAGGAATATTCTTTGCCATCATCACCCAGTTCCCATGGCCAAACATATTCTGCCCATCTGCTGGTGGGTCAAGGAATTTGTAGTTTACCAGTCTGCACTTGTAAGCAGTGAGCCTATCTGAATCTAATAATTTATGGCAAAATAATTGAGACCTGGGACAGAGGGAAAGGTATATACACTTTCATCAGCAAAATCAACTCCATATTTTTTCTAGAGACACAGGGGAAACCAAGGGGTCCAGAAGGAAGCTGCAATATTCCTTGATTAGTAAGGGAGTTAAGGAATGTAAGTGCCCAAGTAGTCACATGAGCAGTTGCATACATTATTGCAACCAGCAAAGGAGCCCCTATAGACATCTGCTCCAATAATAAGGAACAAATCAATTCCACATCATGACAAAGATCAGATTCATAACCTAGACAAGATATGTAAGGCTTGGGCTATGCCTTCACACACAATTTGATTGGCATGTACACTGAATAATATCCCTAATCACCCTCCATTCTCCTGACTTCACTGCCAAGCTTTGTAGATACAGGAACTAGGGACCAGAAGGAGGCCATGTGGTGATTTTCTATGTTAGCCTGGCTACAGATGCACACTTCTCTATTTACATCCACTTTGGTACCTAGGGAGTCTATGCCTACAGGAGATTCTGAATGCAGTGAGGAAGTTATAACAGCCTGGAACAGGTTCCCATGCTATAAAGCTCCAGGGTGGGATTGGATAGTTTGGATTTTGGATGGACCCTGATTATTCTCCTGGGATGTACACAGCTTAGGCTTTGGAAATTTCCTACATGTTCTTCCAACTTGAAATTTCACTTCTTCATGGTGGGATAACCGTGCTTCCTGACTGTGTTCCTAACTGAAAAACATCACCAAAATTCAGTAATAGGGGTATTCTGTCTTGAATGCAAATAATCTAATAATCGAGAGGTTTAAAAATCCACTGACTACTTCTGTTTTCAGTCTTACTTTCATTCTACACCTCACTTGTTTTCTCAATCATTTGGAAAGGTGAATGTCTCCGGCTCCTGCAGTTTGATTTTCATAAAATATATAAGGCCAAGTTGGGAAGAACATTTGAAAATGTTTGATCACCCTGAAAGATTGAATCCTTTATTAGAATTGAGCTTTCTGTCTCTAAAAATATTTTATCTTACTGTCAAATTTTTTTGATAAAGGATGACAACATTGCCTTTGCTTGGGTTTCATTATCAATAAAATGCAGCTAAGCATTTGTTTCCCTTTATGTTTTTGTTTATCCCTTTATGTGTGGTCAGCTGCATACCACCAGCAATTGCACTGGAGGCAGGAGTGATTTCTATAACTATCTTTGGAAAGGGAAGTAGGAAAGAAAAAGATCTACACTAGAGCATTCATGATCACATTTCTAGTCAGATCACTTAGAAATGGCCATGTTATAGGGGTGAAGGGTCCATCTTGATTGAGTACATTCTGTGATCTGATATGAATGCAAATACAGGCAGAATACAGAAAGAACTTTGCAGATAGGGAAAGGAAGCTTACAAAAATGTTCAATAAAATTAAGGATAACCTCAAAAGAGCAAAATGATACCTAAACGAATATGCTAAAAACAAGGAAAATCTGTTAGTATCAGACATTATTATATTTATGTACAAATATCTCTAAATAGCTTAATGAAATAAATAAAAAGTTTGAACCATGCCACATGAACTGAGTCAAGTGAGAATTCAATTAAAAACAGGGTTAACCCACTTAAACTGTGTAATACACATAATCCAAAATGCTAAAGAAAAAGTAAAAACTGGCACAAAATTAATTCTAAAACAACATAAACTTTAGGCCAATAGATTATACTGCTTAGATGTCTCTTCACTGTATAGAATATTTGATAGTGTGGCTAAGTTTAGGCCTACATACAGTTGTGTGTGATTCTCATGACCAGAGTTCACCATGCTCATTTTTTAACCTAGATAAAATATTTCTTGTGCATGGTTGGCAGAACAGTATGTGTACATGATTCAGGTGACATCCCTGTAGTCACATTTATGATCTAGATTAATATGGTGGAGAAACCACAGTAAGACAACAAAACAGTTATACCAAATAGCAATTTTGCAAATGATCAAAATATTTCAGGGGCCAGCACCATGGCTCACTTGGTTAATCCTCCACCTGCAGCACTGGCATCCCATATGGGCACTGGGTTCTAGTCCTGGCTGCTCCTCTTCCAGTCTAGCTCTCTGCTGTGGCCCAGGAAGGCAGTGGAGGATGGCCCAAGTGCTTGGACCCCTGCACTCACATGGGAGACCAGGAGGAAGCACCTGACTCCTGGCTTCGGATCGGCACAGCGTGCGGGCCATAGCGGCCATTTGGGGGGTGAACCAACGGAAGGAAGACCTCTCTCTCTCTCTCTCTCTCTCTCTCTCTGTAACTCTATCTGTAAAAAAATAAAAATAAAAAAAGATACTTCAAACATGTGTTATACAGTCAATACTTATTTTTAACAAAAATCAAAACTCAAGCTGAGCTCAGTTACATTGCTTCTCTAACAATAAGAGGTGGGCAAAATCTTAATGCTAAGTCCAAGAAAACAGGATAGATGTTTAACAACAAATATATAGTCTCTGCCTGTGTTATCCCCTTGTGTGAATTCTGCTAAGGTGTGACTTCCAGCAAGGGTTTCTGAACCTCTGGAAAGAGGCTTTGCCACAT
This sequence comes from Sylvilagus floridanus, assembly GCA_949820135.1. Lineage (NCBI taxonomy): Eukaryota > Metazoa > Chordata > Mammalia > Lagomorpha > Leporidae > Sylvilagus > Sylvilagus floridanus. Next base: position 11,049,661 of record OX463229.1, read on the forward strand.
TCATTATTTTACTCAGTGTGAATTCTTGGATGTTTGATGAGGACTGATTTAAAAAAAAATTCCACACTTGATACATTCATAAGGTTTCTCTCCCTGTATGAGTTATCTCATGCCTAATGAGGGTGTCTCAGTGAAAAAACTTTTCTGCATTCCTTACATTTATAAGTTTCCCCCACTGTGAATTTTCATATGCCTAATTAGGACTGATTTCCAATAGAAAGTCTTTCTAGATTTATTACATTCATAAGGCTTCTCCCCTTTGTGGATTCTCTCATGACTCCTGAGGGCTGAGTTTATTAAAAAGGCTTTCATACATTTACTACATTCATAAGGTTTCTCTCCTATGTGAATGATATGATGTTTAACAAGGTTTGACTTCTAGTAAAAGGCTTCTCCACATTCATTACAATCATGTTTCTTCTTTGTGGGAATTCTCTCATGCCTAACAAGGTCTGACTTCATGAAAAAGGGTTTTCTACATCCATTACATTCATAACGTATCTCACCTGGGTGAACTGTCAGATGTTTAGTGAGGAGCGTCTTCCAACCAAAGGCCATTCCACATTCATTACATTCATAAGGCTTTTCTCCTGTGTGAATTCTTTGATGCATAGTTAGTAGTGACTTATGCAAAAAAGCTTTTCCACACTCATTACAACTATAATGCTTCTTCCTGTGTGAAATTCCTGATGGTCAATTAAGACTGACATTTGATGAAACGCTTTTCCACATTCATTACATTCATGTTTCTCCTCTGTGTGAATTTTCTCATGCCTAATGAAGTCTGACTGAATAAAAATCTATTTTCTACATTCAGTACATTCATAAGGTTTTTCCCTTGTGTGAACTGCCAAATACTTGGTGAGGGGCCGGCGCTGTGGTGCTGCGGATTATAGCCCTGGCTGGAAGCGCTGGCATCCCATATGGGCTCCGGTTCTAGTCCCGGCTACTCTTCTTCTGATCCAGCTTTCTGCTATGACCTGGGATAGCAGTAGAAGATGGCCCAAGTCCTTGGGCCCTTGCACCTGTGTGGGAGACCTGGAAGAAGCTCCTGGCACCTGGCTTCGGATCATTGCAGCTCCGGCCATTGCAGCCACCTGGGGAGTGAACCAGTCGATGGAAGACCTCTCTCTGCATCTCTGCCTTTCTTTGTAACTCTGTCTTTCAAAATAAAATAAATCTTAAAAAAATGTTTGGTGAAGAGTGAATTCAACTGAAAGGCTTGTTACATTCATATGATTTCTCTTCTGTGTGAAATCTCTGATGCTCAGTTATGCTTGACTTTCTATAAAAAACTTTCCTGAACTCATTATATTCATGAAGTTTCTCCCCTGTGTGAATTCTTAAATGTTTAGAGAAGGCAGACTTCCAGTAAAAGGCTTTTCCACCTTCATTACAATCATAATGTTTCTCCCCTATGTGAATTTTTTGATACTCAGTTAAGGCCGACTTGCAGCAAAAGGCTTTTCCACATTTATTAGATTTATAAGGTTTCTCTCCTGTGTGATTTTTCTGATGTTTAATGAGAGATGACTTCCACTGAAAGGATTTTATACATTCATTACACTCACAAAGTTTCACCCTTATGTGAATTTTCTTATGCATTATGAGCTGTGACTTCTGAGAAAAGACTTCATATTTGTTACAAACATGTTTTTCTCCTGTGAAAATTCTCAGATATTTTGTGAGGAGTGAATCTCACTGAAAGAATTCCCCACACTCATCAGATTTATAAGATTTCTCTCTTATGTGAACTTTTTCATGCCTGATGAGATGTGTCTTCTGGAAAAAGGCTTTTCCACATTCATTGCACCTGTGGGGCTTCTCCTCTGTGTGAAATTTTTGATGAAAACTAAGGAGTGATTTACAGTTGAAACATTTCTCACATTGGTTACATGCATAAGGTTTTCCCCCTGTTTGTATTTTATTTGTTACAAGGTCTGATTTACAAATGTGAGTTTCTTCAGACTCCATAGACTCACAGACTTTGTCTACTATGTATGTTTGCTGAGGTTTAGTGAGGTTGGATATTTTATCAAAACTTATCTAGTTTATATGAGCTGCCTTGCCAACAATGATAGATGGCTCATTACAGGTTTTCCCATATTCATTTTGAACTTTCTCATATATATAGTGTATCACCTCCCTATTGAGGGATTTCCCTTATCCACTGTAGCCAAAAGGCTGCTGCACTGTCTGAATATTGTGATGCTTACTAATATGCTCTCAGCATTGGAGAGATTTCTTATGTATATTAGGAGCAACTGTTTTTACTCCAGCAATATCTCATGCAGTTCACTACAGAGATATACATACTGAAGTATATTAACATTTTACGGGTCTCATACCTGAACAATTTTCCTTCTCTATGATCAGTTTTGAAATTTGGCTTGAGTTTAATGTAGAAGTGTTGCTTAATTCAACTCTCACATAATTTGATGTAGTGTTGTTTGTAGTTATAAGTTTATTTAATATAATATATAATTTTATTTAAGTCTTGATTTCATTGCTGGCTCCAATCAGGTCTTCCATTTTATGGGCAACATAAATGGAAAAAGTGACTCTTCTGATCACTTCTCAGTCTTATGGCTAAGATCAAGTGTAGTATCTGTTCTTATCAGTTTAAGTGATCCTCCTGGAATGTTTGTGCAAAGGCAATGAATATACTATCCTAGTTGTATAATATTTCAACATATCATTAAGACATTTATGATATTAAATGAGTTTCTTTAATAAATTAATATAAGTTGCATCAACAAGTAGCCTGATGTTCACTATTGACTTTTGAAATAGTTCTAATATTTCTTTTAAAAAATGGGAGGTGGGTTAGGTGGTACAGTCTGTTAAAATACCACTTAGGATGACTGCATCCCATCTCAGAGTGATGAATTCCTGGCTAATCTCCTTCAAATGCAGATTCTTGCTAATTCACATCTGGAAAGAAGTAAGACATGTCTCAAACTTGAGACTAATACACCCATGTGGGAGACATTAATAACATTTTATTCCAGGCCCAAAGAGTTTGCTTTACGCAGCTGTGGCTATTGTAGGAATCTGGTGAAAAATGACAATATCTCATCCTGCCACCCTACCTTTCAAGAATATAAAAATATTTTTTTTTTAAAAGTGGGGGATTATTTTGTCAATATATTTATCCAGCCTAGCTAGAGTATTAAGGTGAGTGCTTTCCATTAGGCTTTTTTCCTGTTCTTTTCCACTAGCTTCTTTTCTTAAAAAACTTAGTGTGTTCTTCTCTTCAACTTTGAAGATGGAAAAATGGATCAGTTACATGCTTAAGAGAGCAATGTGTCTATCTCCTAGGCAGGATCATATCATAGAAACAGATCTGCACTTGAGTTGGCTATTCTACTTTCAACATAGCTCTTGCTAATGCACCTAGGAAAAGCCATAGAAAATGATCCAAGATCCCAGGGTCCTGCTATCCACGTGGAAGTCTTGAATGGAGTTCTAGGCACCTGATTCAGCCTGACCCAGCCCAAGCTGTTTTGGCCATTTGGGGATTGAACTAGTAGATGGAAGATCTCTCTCTCTCTCTCTCTCTCTCTCTCTCTGTAAATAAGCCTTTCAAATAAAATAAAAGCCTTTGTAAAAACTAAATTTACTCTTTAAAAAATAAAATGAGAGTTTGGTGCTGTGAAGTACTAGGCTAAGCTTCTGTCTGCAGTACCAGTATCCCATTTGGGTGCCAGTTCATGCCCTGGGTGCTCCCCTTTCAATTCAGCTCTCTTCTAATGACCTAGGAGAGCAATGGAAGATGACCCAAGTGCTTGGGCCCCTACACCCACATGAGAGACCCAGAAGAAGCTTTTGACTTTGGATTGGCTCAGCTCCAACCATAGTGGGCATTTGGAGAATGAACAAGTGGATGGAAGAACTTTCTCTATTGTCTCTCCCTCTGTCTGTAACTCTACCTCTCAAATAAATAAACAAAATCTTTTTAAAAAATAAAATTAATGGAGAATAAAAGCTTGAAATTTCACTTCTAAACAAATCTGAATCCTTCAATATGAACCAATGGTTTGACTCAGTCTTTCACACAGATTATCCTTGCTCTGTTTGTGAGTTCTAGGAATACTCATTTACAAGTGTCTATGTTGGGTCCTGCTTAGCTTTATGACTTGTGATATCACATTACAAAGGCTTGCTCATGATTATCATTTATAATTGTCTCATTTACTTATTTGAGAATCAAGAATGATCAATAAAGATAAAGGCAGAGAGTGCTACCATCCACAGAACAACAGCCTATTATTACTTGTTCATTCACTAATTCATTTGAGAGGAAGATAATTTTTTCAGCTTCTGATTCACTCCCAAAAAGCCTACAACAACAAGTTCTGTGTCTGGCTATACTAGGGATGGGAACTCAATCTGGGCAACTAAAAAAAGACCAGCACTGAAGAACTGCCTAATTAAAAATCCTTCAAAGCATTAATAAATATACAAATAAGTGTCTTAAGGTAAACTGTATATGAAACTTGATAGAAGGATATGTTAGAATTTTGGCAGTGTAGCTAAAACTATAAATGCTTTAGCAAAACAAGAAAAATAGGCATTTTGTAAATCTAAGGAACTATTCATCAACTGAAACAAAGTGGGTGGATGAAAACATGAGAGGCTTCTCTGCAGACTGCAGAATGTCTTCTTTGCTGCTAGAAACCAGCTGTCTTATTGACTGGGAGTTGGGGAAAATTTGACAAGGATTCTACACAGGCTCCTGAGCTACCCTTGTCCAGTGGGCAAGGGCTCACTAGATGCTAACTGATCTGACAGGCTGTGGTTGAGGGGTTCCTGCATCATCCATGGCTCTGCTTCTTGTTTAAACTTCAAGATCACTTCAGGTTGGCTAATATACTGTCCTGTTAATGGGAACCAATGCAAGACTTCACCTAATCACTAACGTCGGGCCTCTGGAGAAGGAAAGTGCTTGGCTTCAGGAGGGTCAATTTGAATACTTTGCTACAGAGTGTGGATACACACATTTTTTCATGGACTGGCATTCTATGCTGAAATAACACTGTACTTTAAAAGTTCATTTATTAGTCAAATAGAAAAAATATTTCACTTTAGCAAAACTAAGGAACTTCACTCACTCTAGGAGAGCAGGTTACTGTAGGTCTCTAGTATTACATCCCTATAGAGGATCCTCTGAGCATTGTCTAAGACTCACCACTCCTCCCAGGTGAATTTCACAGCAATATATTCAAATGATATCAACACCTATAAAAGCAAAGGTTTCTCCATATAGCAGTGGTGCCAGAATTAGAAAACTGTAATTCATTCTTCTCTCTGTGTGTGTCTAATAATAAGTATACACACTGGCTGGCGCTGTGGCTCAATAGAGTAATCCTCCACCTGTAGCGCCAGCACACTGGGTTTTAGTCCCGGTCGGGGTGCCGGATTCTGTCCTGGTTGCCCCTCTTCCAGGCCAGCTCTCTGCTGTGGCCCAGGAGTGCAGTGGAGGATGGCGCAAGTGCTTGGGCCCTACACCCTCATGGGAGACCAGGAAAAGCACCTGGTTCCTGCCATCGCATCAGCGCAGTGTGCCGGCCACAGTGCACCAGCCACGGCGGCCATTGGAGGTTGAACCAATGGTAAAGGAAGACCTTTCTCTCTGTTTCTCTCTCTCTCACTGTCCATCTGCTTGTCAAAAATAAATAAGCATACACACAATACCATAATAACACCAATATACAATACCACACTGTCTTTTTTTTTTTTAAGGGAAAGGGTTTATTGGGGATAACCCAGCAGACTGGAGGGAAGGGGCAAAGAGGGAAAAGGAGAGTAAGAGAGAAAGAGGAGAGAGGGGAGTGAGGGAGGAGAAGAGGAGCCTAGAGAGAGTGAGCAGGAGAGAAGAGAGAGGCCAAAAGCCACACTGTCTTGATTATTGGACCTTTATAAAATTTTTCTTTAATGTTTTAAAATATTTATTTATTTGCAAGCTAGAGTTATAGACATACAGATGGAGAGACAGAGAGAAAGGTCTTCTATCCACTTGTTTACCTCCCCTAATGGTTGCAATGGTTGGAACTGGGCCGATCTGAAGCCAGAAGCCAGGTACTCCTTCTGGGTCTCTCATGTGGGTTAGGAGCCCAAGCACTTGGGGCATCCTCTATTGCTTTCCCAGGCCATAGCAGAGAGCTTGAATGGAAGAGGAGCAGCTGGAAAACAAAGTGGCACCTTAGGGGATGGTGGCACTGCAGGCAGAGGCTTAGCCTAAAGTACCACAGCATTGGCCCCAGAATTTTTAAAAAATAGATTGTTCTGTATTCTTAAGTTGAAGTTCACTGCAACACCAAAGACATTTTGGTCCTCTCCACAAATGTATTGTCATGAATTTGAATACACAGAAGGCAAGTAGTAAAGACATAAAGAAAATAGGCAAAATGAATCAAATTAAAAATAGCACCACACCAAGCTGAGTGTTTCTGGGGGTGAGAAGAGATAAAGCAGGAAACATGTTGAAAGAACTAAAAATTGACCATTCTTATTTCCATACTTGGCCTAGTTCCAATAACAAAATGAAGTATACTTGCTATTTCTGTAAAATTGTTTATAGTAAAATATGTCTGTAAGCATTCTTATTTCCCCTATAACCAAAATAATTGCTATTATTCACATGAAACTAATGGCTCACTTATTTTTTTTTTGACAGGCAGAGTTAGACAGTGAGAGAAAGAGAGACAGAGAGAAAGGTCTTCCTTCCATTGGTTCACCCCTCCAAATGGCCACTATGGCCGGTGCGCTGCACCGATCCAAAGCCAGGAGCCAGGTGCCTCCTCCTGGTCTTCCATGCAGATGCAAGGCCCAAGCACTTAGGCTATCCTCCACTGCCTTCCTGGGCCACAGCAGAGAACTGGACTGGAAGAGGAGCAACCAGGACAGAATCCAGTGCCCCAACTGGGACTAGAACCTTGGATGCCAGCACCACAGGTGGAGGATTAGCTAAGTGAGCCATGGCACTGGCCAAATGGTTCACTTCTTAAAATACAGTATAGAATGGCCGCTGCTGTGGCATAATGTGTGAAGCCAACACCGGCGGGGTATGAGCGCGGCCGTGGCGCGGCCAGGCAAGGCCTGGGCGCTGCGCATGTGCAGCTGCCCCCGGATGCCCCCGCCCGAGCTGCACGGAACATAGCCGTGCAGAGCCGGGCCCATGAACTAACCCAAGCCAGGGCCCGCGGAGCCAGCCCGCGGGTGTCCCAGGGATGGCAGCACAGGGAGGGACCCGGCACGTGCGCACGTGGCCCCGGCCACTGCCATGGCAGACAGCCTCTGCATCTGGGTGGGAGACCTGGAGGAAGCTCCTGGCTCCTGGTTTTGAATTGGTGCAGTTACGGTCATTGTAGCCAATTGAGGGAGGACCAACAGATGGAGCAACTCTCTGTCTCTCCTCCTCTCTCTCTGTGTAACTCTGACTTTTAAATAAATAAAGAAATCTTTAAACAATAAAATAAAATACAGTGCACAATTAGGGGCCAATAAACAGTGGTAAGTTACTTGAACAAATGTGCATGTACAGTTTGGGAAATGCTAAATCAGACTTGCCCCAAATGGTAGAGTTAGAAATGTGCCAGGGGCACCGGTTTATTTAAAAGATTTGTTAAGGGACTTAAAGGGAGACTTAGACTCCAATACAATAGTAATGGGGGACTTCAATACTCCACTCTCAGAAATAGATCAACAGGACGGAAGATCAACAAGGAGACAGTAGATTTAAATGACACTATAGCCCAAATGGATCTAACAGATATCTACAGAACTTTTCATTCTACAGATAGAGCATTTACATTCTCTTCAGCAGTACATGGAACCTTCTTGACCAGATACTAGGCCATAAAGCAAGTCTCAGCAAATTCAAAAGAATTAGAATCATATCATGCAGCTTCTCAGACCATAAAGGAATGAAGTTGGAAATTAGCAACTCAGGAATCCCTAGAGCATATGCAAACAAACGGAGATTGAACAACATGCTCCTGAATGAACAATGGGTCATAGAAGAAATCAAAAAAGAAATCAAAAATTTTCTGGAAGTAAATGAGGATAACAGCACAACATACTAAAACTTATGGGACACAGCAAAAGCAGTGCTAAGAAGAAAGTTTATATCAATAGGTGCCTACATCAAGAAATTGGAAAGGCACCAAATAAAAGAGCATTCAATTCATCTCAAGGATCTAGAAAATTTGCAGGAAACCAGACCCAAATCTAGTAGAAGAGAAATAATTAAAATCAGAGAAGAAATCAACAGGATTGAATCTAAAAAAATTACAAAAAATCATCCAAGCAAGGAGCTGGTTTTTTGGAAAAATAAACAAAATTGACACCACATTGGCCCAACTAACTAAAAAAAGAAAAGACCCAAATCAGTAAAATCAGAGATGAAAAACGAAATGTAACAACAGACACCACAAAAATCAAAAGAATCATCAGAAATTACTACAAGGACGTGTATGCCAGCAAACAGGGAAATCTATTAGAAATGCATAGATTCCTGGACACATGCAACCTACCTAAATTGAACCAGGAAGACATAGAAAACATAAACAGACCCATAACTGAGACAGAAATTGAAACTAATAAAAGCCCTCCAAACAAAGAAAAGCCCAGGACCAGATGGATTCACTGCTGAATTCTACCAGACATTTAAAGAAGAACTAACTCCAATTCTTCTCAAACTACTCAGAACAATCGTAAAAGAGGGAATTCTCTGAAATTCTTTCTATGAAGCCAGCATCACGTTAATTCCTAAGCAGGAAAAAGATGTAGCATTGAAAGAGAATTGTAGACCAATATCCCTCATGAACTTAGATGCAAAAATCTTCAATAAAATTCTGGCCAATAGAATGCAACAACACATCAGAAAGATCATCCACCCAGACCAAGTGGAATTTATCCCTGGTATGCAGGGATGGTTCAATGTTCGCAAAACAATCAACCTGATACACCACATTAACAGACTGTGGAAGAAAAACTATATGATTATCTCAATAGAAACGGAGAAAGCATTTGAAAAAATACAACACCCTTCCATGATGAAAACTCTAAGCAAATTGGGTATAGAAGTAACATTGCTCAATACAATCAAAGCAATTTATGAAAAACCCACAGACAACATCCTCAGCATTTCCACTGAGATCTGGTACCAGACAGGGATGCCCACTCTCACCGCTGACATTCAATATAGTTCTGGAAGTTTTAGCCAGAGCTATTAGGCAAGAAAAATAAAAATTAAAGGGATACAAATTGGGAAGGAAGAACTCAAACTATCCCTCTTTGCAGACAACATGATTCTTTATTTACGGGACCCAAAGAACTCTACTAAGAGACTACTGAAACTCATAGAAGAGTTTGGCAAAGTAGCAGGATATAAAATCAATGCACAAAAATCAACAGCCTTTGAATACACAGGCAATGCCACAGTTCAGAAAGAACTTCTAAGGTCAATCCTATTCAAATAGCTACAAAAACAATCAAATACCTTGGAATAAACTTATCTGAGGACATTAAAGATCTCTATACGATGAAAATTACAAAACCTTAAAGAAAGAAATAGAAGATTATACCAAAAAATGGAAAAATCTTCCATGCTCATGGATTGGAAGAATCAATATCATCAAAATGTCCATTCTCCTGAAGGCAATTTATAGATTCAATGCGATACCAATGAAAATACCTAAGACATTCTTCTCAGATCTAGAAAAAATGATGCTGAAATTCATATGGAGACACAGGAAACCTTGAATAGCTAAAGCAATCTTGTGCAAGAAAAACAAAGCCGGAGGCATCACAATACCAGATTTCAGGACATACTACAGGGCAGTTGTTATCAAAACAGCATGATACTGGTACAGAAACAGATGGATAGACCAATGTCACTGAATAGAAACACCAGAAATCAATCCAAACATCTACAGCCAACTTATATTTGATCAAGGATCCAAAACCAATCCCTGGAATAAGGACAGTCTATTCCATAAATGGTGCTGGGAAAACTGGATTTCCACATGCAGAATCATGAAGCAAGAACCCTACCTTTTACCTTGCACAAAAATTCACTCAACATGCATTAAAGACTTAAATCTACGATCTGACACCATCAAATTATTAGAGACCATTCGAGAAACCCTGCAAGATATATGTACCGGCAAAGACTTCTTGGAAAAGACCCCAGAAGCAGAGGCACTCAAACTATTAACTATTGGGATTGCATGAAATTGAGAAGTTTCTGTACAGCAAAAGAAACAGTCAGGAAAGTGAATAGGCAACATACAGAATGGGAAAAATATTTGCCAACTATGCAACAGATAAAGGGTTGAGAACCAGAATCTACAAAGAGATCAAAAACTCCACAACATCAAAAGAAACAACCCACTTTGAGATGGGCCAAAGACCTCAATAGATACTTTTCAAAAGAGGAAATACAAATGACTAACAGACACATGAAAAAATGTTCAAGATCACTAACAGTCAGGGAAATGCAAATCAAAACCAAATGAGGTTTCACCTCACTCTGGTTAGAATGGCTCACATTCAGAAATCTACCAACAACAGATGCTGGAGAGGATGTGGGGAAAAAGGGACATTAACCAACTGTTGGTGGGAATGCAATCTGGTAAAGCCACTATGGAAGTCAGTCTGGAGATTCCTCAGAAACCTGAATATAATCCTACCATACAACCCAGCCATCCCACTCCCTGGAATTTACCCAAAGGAAATTAAATTGGCAAATAAAAAAGCTGTTTGCACATTAATGTTTATTGCAGCTCAATTCACCATAGCTAAGACCTGGAACAAACCCAAATGCCCATCAACAATAGACTGGATAAAGAAATTATGGGACATGTACTCTATAGAATACTATACAGCAGTCAAAAACAGGGAAATCCGGTCATTTGCAACAAGATGGAGGAATCTGGAAAACATCATGCTGAGTGAATTAAGCCAGTCCCAAAAGGACAAATATCATATGTTCTCCTTGATCAGCAACAACTAACTGAGCACTAAAGGGGAAACCTGTTGAAGTGAATTGGACACTATGAGAAACAGTGACTTGATCAGCTCTTGTCCCGACCGTTGATGTACAATGTAAAACACTGTTGATGCACAATGTAAAACTATCCTTTTTAGTATTTTTTTATTCTAGTACTATTGGTTGAACTCTGTAATTAACACACAATTATTCTTAGGTGTTTAAATTTTAACTGAAAAGTGATCCCTGTTAAATGTAACAGTGGGAATAAGAGAGAGAGGAGATGTACAATTTAGGACATGCTCAATCAGACTTCCCCCAAATGGTAGAGTTAGAAATGTGCCAAGGGATTGCAATACAATCTCATCAAGGTGGCATGTACCAAGGCCATCTCACTAGTTAGTCCAAGTGATCAATTTCAGTTCACAATTAATCACACTGATAGGTCTAAGAGTCAAAGGGATTGCACAAACAACACTAAGGTCTGCTAATACTAACTAATAGAATCAAAAAGGGAGAGAACGATCCAGCATGGGAAGTGGGAGACACAGCAGACTCATAGAATGGCAGATGTCCTAAATAGCACTCTGGCCTCAGAATCAGCCCTTAAGGCATTCAGATCCGGCTGAAGAGCCCATGAGAGTATTTTAGGCATGGAAAGCTAAGACACTCTGGAAAAAAAAAAAGAAGACCTAAATGAAAGATTTCTGTGAGTGAGATCCCAGTGAAAAGAACGGGGCCATCAAAGAAGGAGGTATCTTTCTCTGAAGGGAGGAGAGAACTTCCACTTTGACTAAACCCTGTCGGAATAAAATCGAAGTCGGCGAACTCAAAAGGCTTCCATTGCCTAGGCAACTCATGACAAGAGCCTGGGGAGATTACTGACGCCATAAACAAGAGTGTCAAATTGTTAAGTCAACAACAGGAGTCACTGTGTACTTACTTCTCATATGGGATCTGTCCTTAATGTGTTGTCCAATGTGAGGTAATGCTATAACTAGTACTCAAACAGTATTTTACACTTTGTATTTCCATGTGGGTGCAAACTGATGAACTCTTTACTTAATATATACTAAATTGATCTTCTGTATATAAAGATAATTGAAAATGAGTCTTGATGTGAATGGAATGGGAGAGGGAGTGGGAGATGGGAGGGGTGCGAGTGGGAAGGAAATTATGGGGGGTTAGCCATTGTAATCCATAAACTGTACTTTGGAAATTTGTATTTATTTAATAAAAGTTAATAAAAAATGAAATGTGCCAGAGGATTCCAATTCAATCCCATAAGTTGGCATGTACCAATGCCATCTCACTAGTCAAAGTGATCAGTTCCAGTTCACAATTGATCAGAATGGAAAGATTATGAGTCAAGGGAATCACATGAACAAGACTAGTGTCTGCTCATATTAACTGAAAAATTTAAAAAGGAGAGAATGATCCAACATGGGAAGCGGGATACACAGCAGACTCATAGAATTGCAGATTTCCTAGACAGCACTCTGGTATCAAAATCAGCCCTTAAGGCATTCAGATCTGGCTGTAGAGCTCATGAGAGTATTTCAGTTATGGACAGCCAAGACTCGGGCAAAAATATAAAAATAAAAAAATAAAAACAAGAAAAGCACGTAAATGAAAGATCTCTGCGATTGAGATCCCAGTGGAAAGAACAGGCCATCAAAGAAGGAGGTAACTTTCTCTGAAGGTAGGATAGAACTTATACTTTGACTAGGGCCTTGTCTAAAAATGATCAGTGTCAATGAATTCAAAAGGCTTACATAGCCTTGGCAACTCATGACAAGAGCCTAGAGTGATTACTGATGCCATAAATAAGAGTGTCAATTTGTTAAGTCAACAACAAGAGTCACTGTGCACTTACTCCTCATGTAGTATCTCTGACCTTAATGTGTTGTACAATGTGAATTAATGCTATAACTAGTTTTCAAACAGTACTTTACACTTTGTATTTCTGTGTGGGTGCAAACTGTTGAAATCTTTACTTAATATATACTAAATTGATCTTCTATATATAATGTTAATTGAAAATGAGTCTTGATGTGAATTGAAAGGGAGAGGGAGCAGGAATGGGAGAGAGGAGTGGGTGGGAGGGAAGTTATTGGGGGGAAAAGCTACTGTAATCCATAAGCTGTACTTTTGAAATTTATATTTATTAGATAAAAGTTAAAAAAATAAAATTTAATTAAAAAAGTCACCTCAAGGAAAGAGAATTTATAAGGGCTAAATGGACACTTTGAGGGTAAGAAACCAGAGACATGACCCTAGGAAAAAGGATAAAGGGCTCACTCTAATAAAGAAAGAAAAAAAAAGGAGATGGGAAGAACAGAATTCAGGACTAACAGAGGGTGAAGCAGACGGAGTTTGATTCCATATTATGTAGTTGGGTAGATACTATCAAGGTAAGCTGAAACTGGAAAGATGTAGAAAGCACATGATGGAAATACATGAAACTGAATTTCAACACATGTTCGAAGTTTCTATAGTCAACTATGTGTAGATATCCAACTGCCATGTGGACGTGTATGATAGAGTGCTCAGGAGAATGACCCAAAATAAAGATAAAGGTTTAAGAAGTAGCAGAATTTTAGTAATTCTTGAAGCCTTAAGAGTGAATGAAATGGCTTAAAGAGAAAATAATGAAGGAAAGCAGAAGAGTTCTGAATCTGAGGAAAAACTATCATCCATTGACAAAGGGAAGGAATGATTTATAGAATGAGAGAATAAATAAATTGAAGGCAGGTGCTGTTGTGTAGTGAGTAAAGCCACCACCGGCAGTGCCAGCATACCATATGGGCACCAATTTGGGTCTCTCAGCTACTCCACATCCTATCCAGCTCTCTGCTGTGGCCAGGGAAAGCAGCAGAAGATGGCCCATGTGAGAGTCCTGTCCTGGCTTTGGATTGGCCCAGCTCTGGCCATTGTGACCATTTAGGTGAATGGAAGACCTCTCTGCCTCTGCCTCTCTTTCAAAGAAATAAATGAGTATTTAAAAAGGAAGAATAAATTTAAAGTTTTTTTTTCAGGGATACAGAAAAACACAATAGTAAGAAATCTACTAATATGACAATATAGAATTTCGAATTGGGAGAGAGACCTTCCATCTGCTAGTTCTCTCCCCAAATGGCTGCAATAAGCAGGGGTAGGCCAGGAGCCAAGAGCATCACTGGGAATCCCATATGGGTGCAGGGACACAAGCACTTGGATCATGTACTGTTAATTTATCCAGGAGCTTTACCAGGGAGCTGGATCAGAAGTGGAGCAGCCTGGATTCAATCCAGCACACACATGGGATACCAGCACTGCATGCAGCAGCTTTATCCACTATATCTCAGTAGATATGACAAATACAGCCCACAACCTATTGAATGAGGAAAAGCAGAAAGCTTTTCTTCTGAGATATGGACCCAGAAAAGGATATCCACTCTGTACTGCTATTAATATGCCACTGTAAGTGTTAGTTAAAGCAATTAGGCAAGAGAAGGAAATTAAAAACAAAAGAATAGCAAAAGAAGGATTCAAATAATTCCTATTTCCAGATGACATGCTCTTCTATATAGAGGTACCTAACAGCTCCATGAAGAGACTTATAGAACTGACAAGTAAATTCAGTAATATTCAAGAATACTTAATAAAAATCAGTAGCATTTTTACACACCGATAGTAAGCTGTTAGAAGGAAATTATAAGAACAATCAGATTCACAATAACTACAAGAAAACAAAATACCATGGAGTACATTTAAGATCTGAAAGGCCTTTGCAATTAAAATAACAAAACAGGGGTCTTTGTCATGCCTTGTGGGTTAAGCCACCACCTGCAGCACCTGCATCTCATATAAGAGCTGGCTCAAGGCCAGGCTACTCCACTTCCAATCCAACCCCTTGCTAATATACCTGGGAAGGCAGCACAGGATAGCCCAAGTACTTGAGCCCCTACACCCACATGGGGACCCAGCCCTCGTGGTTACAGCCAGGTGGGGAGTGAACCAGTTGATAGAAGATCTGTCTCTCTCCCTGGAACTCTGCCTTTCAAGTAGATAAAATCTTGTTTAAAACATCAAAAAACGCTGATAAAATAACTAAAGAAGTTACAAAAATGGAAAGATCTCTCATGTTCATGGATTATAAAAATTCATATTATTAAACTTTTCATGCCATCCAAAGTAATTTAAAAATGCAATTCCCATCAAGACATCAATTTAATTCTTCACCAAACTAGAAAAAAACGCCTTAAAATTCATTTGGAATCCAAAAAGCCCCCAAAAGAGTCAAGATAATTCTGAAAAATAGAAGAATCTGGGGGTACCACAATATCTCATTTCAAGACAACTTTCAAAGGTATTGTTAAACTGATATCATGACAGACATATACACCAATGTAAGAGAATGGAGATTTCAGAAATAAATTCAAAAATATATGGCAACTGAGCACCAATAACACACTGGAGAAACAACAGTTTCTTTAATAAATGATCCTGAGGAAAGTGGATATCCATATGCAGAAGAATGAAACTGGAACTCCCATCTCTCTCTATAAAAAATGAATTAAGTGCCGGCACAGTGGCTCAATAGGCTAATCCTCCACCTTGCAGCGCTGGCACCCTAGGTTCTAGTCCCGGTCGGGGCACCGGATTCTGTCCCAGTTGCCCCTCTTCCAGGCCAGCTCTCTGCTGTGGCCAGGGAGTGCAGTGGAGGATGGCCCAAGTGCTTGGGCCCTGCACCCCATGGGAGACCAGGATAAGCAGCTGGTTCCTGCCATTGGATCAGCGTGGTGCACCGGCCACAGTGCAGCCACTATGTCACATGGGTAAAGTGGCTGCCTGAAGTACCGGCATCCCATATGGGCACTGGTTCAAGTCCTGGCCGCTCCACTTCCAATCCAGCTCTCTGCTATGGCCTGGAATGCAGTAGAAGATGGTCTAGGTCCTTCGGCCCCCCTCCCCAAGAGGGAGACTGGGAACAAGTTCCTGGTTCCAGGTTTGTATTAGCATAGTTTCAGTCACTGCAGTCATCTGGGGCATGAACCAATAGATTGAAGACCTGTCTCTCTTTCTCTGCCTCTGCCTCTTTGTAACTCTGCCTTTCAAATAGATAAATAAATCTTTTAAAAAAACAGACAAAGAGATAAAAAAGAATACATATGGAACTGGAGAAACTTCACAGATAAATCAATAACAGTTAAGAAATAAGTAATGATGTGACTAGACATTTCTCAGCTGAAACACAAATGGTCAAAATCCATGTGATCACATGTTCAATGTCACTAGCCATTAAGTTAACACAAATCAAACACTATGACTCTAAAAAGTCAAAAAATAACAAATGCTAGTGATGGTACGAAGAAAAGAAAACTTTTTTACATTGTGGATGAGAAGGCAAATTAGTTCAGGCATTATGGAGAACAGTATGATTGTTCTCCAAAGGTTTCAAAACTAATCTACCATTCGATGCAGTTGTCCTTCTCCTTGTTATAAATCAGAAGGAAATGAAATTAACATATCAAATAGATACTTGCCTTCTCATGTTCTGTATAGCAGTAATCAAACTGGGCAAGATAGGTATCCAAACTAGGTGTCCATCAATGGATTAACGCATGGAGACATTTCACTGAATCACACAAAAAAGGAATGTTGCTATTTGCTGCAAAATGGGTGGAACTGGAGATCATTAAGTGAAATAAACCAGACACAGAGGGAGAGATATCACATGTTCTCTTAATGCATCTTAACTTGTAATTGCTATAACTACAGACAGTAAAGGAAGGAGTTGGGAAAAGAAATGGTATGGATAACAGGTGCCAAACGCAGTGATATAAAAGTAATAAGTTCCTGTGTTCCATAACACAGTGATGGCTACAGTTCACAGCATTATGTATAAAACTGCAGTGGAGATTCTGAGGAAGAAGGAGATGTGCATCTGTGTGCGGAAGGTGTAGATGTGAAGCAATGATCACAGACATAACACACAACCCTAGAAGTCTAGAGCTGGAGAAAGAATCAGCTTGGTAGAGTGAGGTTAGATCAGACTGCAGCACCCCATGCTACTGGTGATAAAGTCAGAGTGAGAGCCTAGAGGTCTACACTTTGTGTCTGGCCTGGAGCCCTGAGGGTAAGAGGGTGCACGCTCACCCAGGAAAAAAAGGGGGCACTTTCTTTGTACTCATCTCTGCTTCCTCCCCGCAACAGTGCCTTGCAACCAGGTGAAAGAGGGTGGGTGTCATTTTGTACATAAGTACACATTGGCTACAGTAGCTCATCTGCACTTGCTCAGCAACTGGCAAGGACAGATGTCATTTTGCCAACTCCCAGCAATGGGTGCAGATACAGTGACATTCTGACATCAGTACTGGATGCAGAAACTCTTGCATGTGCCCAGCAACTGGCGGGCAGAAGGCATCATTTTGAAATAAGTAAGGCTGAGGCCAGCATGTATTATGCATGTTTGGGATCCAGGGATTTTACCAGAGGGAAAAATACATCTTGTCAATAAACTTTGAGTCTGTTGGGATGATTGACAGGGGGCCGGGCATCCATGTACAATTGCGAGGTGCCCCCAGCCTCTCAACATATCACTGCCTCTGGGGCTCAAATTGGCTAGGCAGAATATTCACATGCAGCTGGCTCTGTGAATATCTTTGCCTCTCCATGAATAGGATCAGGCTAGAGGGGAAGAGTGGATCCTCTGTACTACATGACTGTGCCTGCCCCATGGGCTGACACTGTGAACTCTGTGACTGTTTGAGTGGGTGCAGGGTGTTGCTGGGTTTCTGGGCAATCATTGTTTATAGATCCACACATTCTGAGCTCCCTTATTGGGGTGAGATATCCCAGAGGATCCGTGTTTATCCTGAGGACTGCACAGATCCTTTGTGCAGCTCATACATCAGAATGGTTGAAGGATACACCCACTGAGGCCTAACAATCAGGCACTGATCACCTTAGAAGAGAGGAGGGGAGAGTGTGATGATGCCAGCATAGGTGATCATCCTCTCCCCTCTGTTGACAATAAGGGAAACATACCACATCCAACATGAGTGTCACCCTGGATACTCACCTCATCCTGGAGCACAGACTAGAGCCCCAGGCCACAGCCAGCTCAAGCATCTGGGTATTCACTACTAGAGCAGAAGCCACAGAGGCTTAGTTGAAGAATAAAAGCCATCAGAGGAAAGATCCAACAAGTGTCTCCACAAGTGCCTAAAAATAAACTCAGAAATTCAAGAACCAAGAATAAGAAGACAGCATGACTTCCCCAAAGCAATACAAAAACATTCCAATATTAGACTTTGAAGATGAAGATATTTATAAAATGCCTGCAACGGAATTCAAAAAATTAATGAAAGGAATATTCAGAAACAAAAAGAAAAGTTCAAACATTAAAGAAATCCATGAATGATATGAATGAATACTTCTCCCATCAAATTGAGATTCTGAGAGAACCAGAAGGAATTCCTGGCTCCTCGCTTTGTCCTGGTCCATTCCTGGCTGTTGCAGGCATTTTGAAAGTGAACCAATGGGTGGGAGCACTCTCTTTGTTTTCTCTCTTTTGTCTCCAAATTCCCTTGCTGGCTTCCTTTCTTCTTTCTCTCTCCTGCTCTAATAAATTAATAAAAATATTTTTAAAAATTAATAAAGGCAAACCATGTTAGGGCTAAATAGGCCAGGATATTATCAGGGTTGAGGATATTGCCCCAATATCATGTGACGATTACACACCCTTATCAATAAGGCATTGCTCTGCCATGCAAAGCTCTACAGATGTGTATAGTAGTCTCATACTTACAAAAAAGACGGACACACTTGCCTTAAAAGCATATATAGCCGGTTATACTTGTACCTTCAAAGGAAAAAAAATCACAAATTCTGTTTAATTCTCTCCACAACCTAATGGGTTGTTGTGCATCACTTTTGGGTACCTGCATGTACTTTTTGTTAACATTTTATTTATTCGAGAGGCACAGTCACAAAGGGAGGTACAGGGAGAAAGATCTTCCATGAGCTGGTTCACTCTCCAAATGGCAGCAACAGCGTCATCTGGGCTAATCTGAAACCAGGGATCAGGATCTTCTTTTGGGTCTCCCACATGGGTGCACAGGCACAAGTACTTGGACCATCTTCTACTGCTTTCCCAGGCCATAACAGGGACCTGGATAGGAAGAGGAGCAAGACACAAACTGGTGCCTATATGGGATGGCAGCACCATAGGCAGAGATATAGACTACTCCCCACTGCTCTGGCTCCCCCATGCATGTACTTTTGAGACTAGTTCCTAAATAACCTTCCTCTAATTACCCAGACATGATTTCCCACTTTTATTCTTTTATCTTAACATTTGCCCTCAGCATGAATGGCTTTCTCATCTCTCTTGCCCTCACCCATGATCCAGCTGTATCCCCTGTTATAGATGAAGCTACACAGCCCAGTCAATCTCCTCTGATCAACAGAGGAACTCATGTAAGAAACTCATGTGCCAGTTTATCCAGAAATCTTAGAATGCTTGTTGTTCCCCAGTGTTTATTAAGGTTGGTTCTCATTGACTTTTTCAGCCTTTATGTTTCTTGAGACTTATTGCTCGTTCCATAAAGTTCCAAAATATCATTAATTTAATCCATTGAAGTGCCCCTATGCACTGAGGAACCATAGGGACCAGATCCATACCCCTGGTCAGGGATAGATTAGGAAGCTGCCTCAGGCCTTAGGGAAGGCGGAAAACAGTGATAGAAAATCAGACAAATTTTATATTGAAACTTAACTTTACTCTGACGGAAGTAATCCCAACTCACAAGGCTCACCTGCATGTTCAGGTTGTTGAAACAGGATGGTATTCAATTCTGAGGGCCCACATGAGCCAAGTCCCATCTGGCTTAACCATAATTTTTTTTTCACCAAAAAACCTGTGTGTTCAGAACCATAAACATAGACCTCATGCTCAGCAACCACATTTCACTCTGTGAGCCAACCAAAAAGACTTCTGCCCTTTGGCACACGCACCAAGTGTTGAGTCAAGTATACTTCTGTGACTGTGGATCCATTTTTTTTTTACAGGCAAAGTGGACAGTGAGAGAGAGAAAGGTCTTCCTTTGCTGTTGGTTCACCCTCCAATGGACGTCACAGCCGACGCACTGTAGCAGGCGCACTGCGCTGATCTGAAGGCAGGAGCCAGGTGCTTATCCTGGTCTCCCATGGGGTGCAGGGCTCAAGCACTTGGGCCATCCTTCACTGCACTCCCTGGCCACAGCAGAGAGCTGGCCTGGAAGAGGGGCAACCAGGACAGAATCTGGTGCCCCCACCGGGACCAGAACCCAGTATGCCCATGCCGCAAGGCGGAAGATTAGCCTAGTGAGCTTCGGCGCCAGCCTGGACCCAATTTTTAACACATTTTATTTTTAAGAGATATCTTAGATTCATATTAAAATTAAGATGAAGGTATAGAGATTTTTCCAAGAATCATCCTAAAACAGAAACCTTTGCATGTCCCAAGAAAACATTCCCCATGGAGAATAGTAAAGACTAAAACTGAAGACACAAAAGACAGGTTCACCTCATTGATAATGGACCCCAAACTCTGGGCCTCTCCTGTCTTGCAGGACTCTGTACAGCTTTCTACACAATAAACTCACTTTTGCTTTGCACTCTTGAACTTAGCTCTTTATTTTTATACTGAGATATAAAATCATCATGCAAAAATCAATACCTTTGCAGTCACAGAAAATACCATGGCTAAGAAAAGACTTGTAAGATCAGTACCATTCACAATAGCAACAAAATATTTAAGTACCTTGGAATAAATTTAACCAAGGATGTCAAAAATCTTTGCAATGAAAATTACAACATATTAAAGCAAAAAATTAATTAATCTTCCACTTTCATGGACAGGAAGAATTAATTTAATCAAAACGTTCATACTATTCATAGCAATTTACATATTGAAAGTGATGCAAATAAAAATACCAATGAGATTCTTCTCAGAACTGTAAGAAACAATGCTAAAATTCTTAGGGAATACAAGAGACCTTGAATAGCTATAGCAATTTTACACAAGAAATCAAAGCTAGTCCCAGCAGAATACCAGATTTGACAACATCCTACAGGGCAGTTACAGTCAAACCACCCAGTACAGGCAGAAAAATAGACATGAAGACCAAGGGAAAAGAATAGAAGCCCCAGAAATAAATCCACACCTCCACAACCAACTAATATTTGACAAAGGAGCTAACATTAATCCTTGGAGAAAGGACAATCTCTTCAACAAAGAGATTATTGGATCTCCAAATGCAGAAGTATGAAACAAGACCTCTATATTACAACTTATACAAAAATCAGCTCAAAATGGATCATGGATCTAAATCTACAAACTGATGCAATCAGATTACTAGGGAACAATGGGGAAACTGAAAGACACTGGCATAAGCAAAGACTTCTTTGAAAAGACCCCAGAATCACAGGCAATAAAAGCAAAAACATAACATGTATGGAGGTTTTTCAAAAATTGTTAAAACTGTCATTCCTTAAAATGCCACTTACCTACTAGCAGTGTTGGTTATCTTTTAAGAATTAACTTCCCCCAAATGACTGTAAGTTATATAAGAGAAGAAGCCATTTGCTCCCTTTCTTATCTTGCAGCATCCCTCACTCCATCCCAACACCAATGATGGTAGATCAATATATATGTTCACTAATATGTTCCACACCAAGTAAATTAAATGTGTTCCTAAAACTTATTGAGAATTTACTGCATGCTAGCCTCTTTTAAAGCACTTTAGAAAGATTAACTCATTTATTTCTCATATAAATCCTAAGAATCACAGCTTTTATTATTACCTCCATTTTACACAGAAGAAAACTGGGATTTATTAAATAATCTGGCTAAGGAGTAAGAAACTGACAGAGACAGAATGAAATCCCGGCTGGTTGAGTCCATGTTCCATGCTACCATCCAACATTGGCTCTGAATGGGCCTATTTACTGAGCTCTGTAACTGTGTGGCCAAGTTCTTAACAACCTGAATTCTGATTTGCAAGAATTAAAGGTCCTTGTTTCAACTGAATTTTCTGTAATTCACTCTTTCCCTCAAATACAGAGCACAATCAAGCCATCCGCAGGTGAGAGAAATGTGCAGCTCTGGCAATACAGAAATTCAGTTCCTTGGCACCGCATTCTTATGGGCATCAGTGAGGCTGGCAGGAAAGCTGCTCAATCCCAGGGTGGCAAACTGTGGGCTGCCAAAAATGCATTGCAGTTCTGCTTCTCATTGTTCATTCTCTTCTGTTCTTGCTCATCTCTCATACAACTCTTGCCATAGTACCAGCCCCAGGATATACTTAATTTTAACAAAATTAATAAACTATGAGCAAAAGTAATTGAGGAAACACAGAGAAAAGTAACACTAGTCCCATTTTCATGTATTAAAACAATTGTTTACAGAGAAAACAGCCATTGTCAAGATCTGGAAAAAAAATATTGTAAAACTATAGGGGTAAAAATTTGACTAGAGATAAAAATCCACTATACTTTGAAAATCAAATTCCCAAACACAAATATAAATTCCTAAGATCCAATGTAACAAGCATAAAATAGGAAAAATCCAAATTAAGCCAAGCAAGTTGAATCACAATTTGAAGGCCACCAACCAATAAAAGTTACAGAAGCAAAACTTCAATTATAGGAATATAAAATATTTCAAACATTTAAGAAATAAGAAACACACCTATACTTCTCAGATGTACCAAAGTATAAATAAGCAAAGAATATTTTCAGATTTCTTTTAGAAAGCCAGCATTACATTGATAATGACGCAAGGTTGACTAGAACTTGAAATAAAAATTAAGCATAATCCTCTCATATACAAATGTATAAATCATTAGTTTTTATAATAAATGAAATTATACGTGAAATGTAATGAATAACAAGTAACATATAACAAAAAATACAAGAGGTAGTTAACATTTCTAAACAAGTCATGTAATTTTTCCAGGTAGGGGAAAACTCAAGGAGAAAAACTGCATGACAATTTAATGTTCAAAAACATCTAAAAATCGGTATGTAATTTTAAAAAACTGATAGCAGTATAGTAAAAAAGAGTAACGGCTTTCTTATTTAGATCAAGATTTTTTAAAAGGGTTCTACAACTAGAACCTCAATTAATACAGAATCATTGACAGCTTTTACCTTGGAAGTAAAGCTAGACCAGGAATTCTCTACTACCGCCAACTTCTTACTGGAGGAGTAGTTGGGGGAGAGGGGAAGAGAATAAAGAAATAAAATTAAGGTGGCCAGTGCTGCGGCTCCATAGGCCAATCCTCCACCTAGCGGCGCTGGCACACCGGGTTCTAGTCCTGGTTGGGGCGCTGGATTCTGTCCCGGTTGCCCCTCTTCCAAGCCAGCTCTCTGCTGTGTCCCGGGAGTGCAGTGGAGGATGGCCCAAGTGCTTGGGCCCTGCACCCCATGGGAGACCAGGAGAAGCACCTGGCTCCTGCCTTCGGATCTGCGAGGTGTGCCGGCTGCAGCACGCCGGCTGCAGCGGCCATTGGAGGGTGAACCAATGGCAAAGGAAGACCTTTCTCTCTGTCTCTCTCTCTCACTGTCCACTCTGCCTGTCAAAAAAAAAAAAAAAAAAAAAAGAAAAGAAATAAAATAAGGTGTAAAGATCAATTTCTGAACAATAAATTGCCAATATATTGGAGATATTTATTTAGAGGCAATCCATAAAATCTAAAAACAAATAAACTAATAAATGAATTTAATGTTGCAGGAAAGATCAATGTTTTAAAAATCCATTAGATTACCAAGTACCAGCAAGAAATAAATAGACAGTATAAAAGGTCAACAGGCAGAGTGGAAAACAAATATTCACAGAAGAAAAAAGATTAAATTATGTTATATTCCAGTATTATTCCAATCAATATTAAAAAGTAATACAAATGAACCAACAGAAAAATGAGCAGAAATACAAGGAAAAAGAAAGCGCCGGAAGTGGATAAACAGCATTGTAACTCACTGAAACAGGTTACCGCCAGCTCCAGGCAGGATCCGCAGGGAGAAGGACCGGGACACAGGCCGAGGCCAGTGGGTAGCAGGAGCTCGGAGGTGAGAGGCTCTCCAGCCGCGGGGAGGCAGAGCCCAGGGGCGGCCATTTCAGACCTGAACCCATCCAGGACAACTTGACGTTAGGGGTCCATGCTGTGGGGGATGCTGGTTGGCTCCGTGCTTTGTGACGTTACCTGCGCTCAAGGCCGGCAAGCTGTCCAATCAGGCATAGTGACGTCCACGCTGCGTCAGCACGTGGGGCCTTGACTGCACAATCCTCTTACAGTTTGGCCTGCAGAGTGAAGTCCTGGGAGACAGCTCCGCCGCCTTGAGGCTCCCAAGCGAAATCGGCCTCTGCAGCTCTCCACCTTCACTCACCGGGGACGCTGGGCACCTAGGAAGCTGACAACCACGACATGGTGAGTGTGTAGGCCTGGTGGTACCGAGAGGGGAAAACGGAGCCTAAGGCCGGGAGGACACGGGCCCCCGGCGTCTGTGGGCTCCATATTGGCGCTGGCACAGGGCTTCCCCTCGGTCCCCTCGGACCCGTGGTTGGGGGATCTACCGGCACCCAGGACCCCCGAGGTCCTGCCTCTTCCCTGCTTGGCGGAGACTTCTCAGCCCCGGAGCCATAGCGGGCCAGCTGTGTGGCAGTAGCTTCATGTCTCCCCCATTGTGCAGTGGGGACTGGGTGGTCACTAGGGAGAATGTGGGCTCTGTGTATGCGGTTCATGTGGGACAGGCGCTGTCGGTTCCTCCTTCCCTCCCGACAGGGACCTGGTTCCCCCGAGTTTTCTCAATATGTGGCCTGCAGGGTATTTTCCAGGGCACACAGCTGTTTCTAGGATGTCTCACTCCGTTTTATGTTTCCAATAGCACAGCAACATAGATTAAGGTAGAAACAGGTTTTATTTGGCTTGGGGTTTTTACCCAGGTTTGAGGGAGGCAGAAAGACCCTGTAATTTGGCACTTGGGTATCGTCTTAGCACTTACACTTTCTCCATACAGGGTGCCATCTCTAATTGCACTTTCAAAATAGAATTTTGACCACTCAAATTTATGTGTGTTTTAAAAATGATTTCTCTTCCATGAAAGCCTGCCATATCCCGGAGATATGTCTAGTTTACTAAGTTATTTTGAATTTTCATTTTAATATAGGAGCCTGTTTTTGTTTTGCTTGTTTTAATTTTTTCAAGATTGTCAGAGTATGATTGACACAATTTGTGTATCTTCAAGGTATGAAAACTGATGTTTTGCTATGTGAGGGACGTCAAAAACTTATAGACAATTCACATTTCCTTTTGATTACATTTTTCATAAACTTTCTGGAATCTTCTTGTACATATACATTATGAAATGATTAGGACAATCTAACATATCCATCACATTACATTCCTATGTTATTAAAGAATATGTAAGATAAGATATTAGCAAGTTGGAATATGTGATATCATAATCATCTAGTTGCTGTGTTGAATATTAAGTTCTTGAGGTGCAAATGTGTGTTCAGCTACCATTTCCCGATGTCCTTCACTCTCAGCCTCTGACAACCACTATTCTGTTCTGTGATTAAGTGGGACTTTCTTAGATTACATGTATGAGTGAGATTGTGTGGCATTTATCTTTCTGTGCCTTATTTCAAATAGCCTAATGTCCACATTTATATTTTTGGATCCACATTCTGAAAAAAATGGAAGAATTTCCTTTTTAAGGTTGTCTGTGATTCCTGTGTGTGTGTGTGTGTGTGTATTTCACATTTTCCTTATTTATCTGTTGACAATGGGGTTGTTTTCATATCTTGTTTTCATGTTCTTGTAGATAATGCTGCCATTAATGTGGAGATACAAGTGTCTATTTGAGATACTGATTTGATTTCCTTTGGATATATACACAGTAGTGAGATTGCTTTGTCATAAGTTCTATGTATTTAATTTTGATTGAGGACCTACATAATGTTTTCTGTATGTTTTCTGTTTACTTTCTCATGAACAATTTTTATATTCCCTTTTTTCCACCCTGGTCCAATGTTATCTTTTTACTTTAGGATAATAATGATTTTTACATGTACAAGATGATAACCATTGTGGTCTTGATAAGCATTGTAGTCTTCATTAGTAGTTTTTGAGCCCCTTTTCAGTTACCTGTTGGTTACTTGTATATATTCAATGGAAAACTAATCAATCCTTTGTGTGATTTTTGTTAACAGTATTTGTTTTTGAGTTGTCTGTGTTCAAGCTCAGGTTTTCCAATATTTTCTTCCATTCTTTGCTATATCTGTTCTATTTTTCCTATCATATGCAGAATATTTCTTAGATTTTTTGGAGTCTTTTCTTTTGTCACCAGTGCTTTTAGTGTCATATCTAAACAATCATTGTTGAGACTAATATCAATGCATTTTCTTCCATTTGTAAAGGGTTTTATATTCTCAGATCTTTTATGTAACCCTTCAATTTATTTTGAGATGACTTTCATGCCTGGTGTAATATAAAGATATTATCTTTCAGTTTTTGGCATGTGGATGTCCAATTTGCCTCTGCTTCAGATGTGGTCACTAAACAATGAGTAGCCACTTGGTAACAGTGGTGTCATTTGCTGAACCCAACACCCCCAGTGATGTGTCTCTAAGTGTCAGGATCCAGGAAGAAACTGTCACAGTCCAGTTTTTCCCTAATCTGCCTTGTCTCCCAGACCCACTCTTCTGTGCTCTGCTTCTCTTCCCTGTCTGCCTGAATAGATCTCAGAAGTGAGCATGCACAGAGAGAGAGACATGTGAAGCAATGTGCAATGTTCGGGAGAAGCAGAAACTATGTATTAAAGGTGCTGGGCCCAGAGCTCTTTCTCCTTTCTCTGAAAGCCTTGGATATATGGAGGCACTTACTGAGGGATTGACATTTGGCATGTGTTACTACCCTGCTTAGTATGTCCACATCCTATATTGGCATGCCTAGGTTACAGTCACAACTCTTAATTGCAGCTTTCTGCTAATACGCTCTTTTGAAGGAAGTGATGGCTGAAGTATGTGGGTCCCTTCAACCCACATGAAAGACTAATATCATCTGGCAAGCAGAGCTGATGGGGTCCTCCATGCAGAGTGGATGGACATAAGATGTTCCTTTGCTGCAGTGTGTGTTGGAGATCTAGAAAATAACACTCCATCATGAACTTCCTTATGTTAAACAATGATGCACAATTGAGAAAAGAAGGCTCTGAGGTATTTAGCCATTTTTCCAATTAG
Organism: Sylvilagus floridanus; assembly: GCA_949820135.1. Taxonomy (NCBI): domain Eukaryota; kingdom Metazoa; phylum Chordata; class Mammalia; order Lagomorpha; family Leporidae; genus Sylvilagus; species Sylvilagus floridanus. Next base: position 11,076,930 of record OX463229.1, read on the forward strand.
TCTATGCAGCTGCTGTCCCCACAGGAAAGGGGCCCAACTGGAATAGTCTCAGTCTGACCACATGGATGCAGGAGGGTTATTTAAGTTTTGAAAATTAATTTTAGTCACATTAAAGGCACAGAGATCTCTCACCCACTGTTCTCTCTCCAGATATTCACAATAGCTGGGATTCAGCCAGGTTGTGATATGACAACATCAGGTCTTATGAAGTGAAAATCCCAGAACTCTGTATGGGTGGCACAGACCCAAGTAATTGAGCTATTATCTGCTGCCTCTTAGGGTGCAATTTAGTAGGAAACTGGATTGGAAATGGAGTGAGACTCAAACTCATACACACTAATATAGGATGTGGGTCTCGAAAGACCCCAATGCTCACCCCTCTATTATTTTAAGAGGATTCCTACAACAGTCCAAACCAACTCTCCTGACCCTGATGTTCATAGTCCCTGAAGTTAAGCTGTGCAGACCCTCAACACCCTAGAAAATACCCAAGTGCATCCACACAATGGAGTGTTCACAGCAGCAGCTTCCTGCTGTGCTTGTCATTCAGAACCATGCAGCTACAAGTGTGCCATCAGGTGCTGTTCTCCTTGACATCTCTTCATTTTCCACAAGCTGGTACCACATCTGGCCATACACATCAAAGTGACCACTATCAGATGCTGTGTTGAAGGAGGATCTCAATTTGTCTCATTTCAGATAAACTTCATGTGTTGCCTCAGACACTCCTTGGCACTTATGTGGCTCATCCCTCCAGTCTCCATAGCAGGTCCCTTGGCACAGTATTTCATGCACCCCACAGGCACCTCTGTGGGTGACATTCATCTGTTTACTGGGCTCATAGTCTAGATAATTATGACCTCTTGGGCAATGAATTGGGTATTACTTCATCAGTGTGGTGAACCAGCCCTGCTGGGTCATTGGCAAAAAGGAGGACAAGTCCTTAGTATAACTGCATGGTCAACATATTAAGGCAAGACTCTTCCTTTTACCATGAACCCTGGAATTGTTTCTCTCCACTTCTCATTTACCATTTCTCATGCTTGGTTGGCATGGACAGTCTGGAATATCTCTTCTTCACCAAGCCTAATGCTTTTAACAGATGGGGTATGCTGATGAGGAGCCTGCACATTTCCTCAAGCCCCTCTGCAGCATCAACACTCAAGCAGGCCATAGTAGTATTTGCCTCAGTTAATCACCACATATTGGAAGCATGTGTTCTGTGTATCTGTAACTTATCACAGGTGGAAGCTTAACATCCTACCTCACAACCATAATTCCAACCAGTCTATTTTTACAAGTTAAGCAAAGCAACCATTTTCAGACTGCATTGATTTGCAAGAATGTGATAAAATAATTCTAATGGCATTAAGGTTAGATGTTTGATATCTTGGTAAATTTGCCTGGAGAGAGTTTGTGCCTTCTAATTTTGTATTAGGAAGGAAGGCAAGTTAGGGGTGACAACCATAGCATGTAGTGAGTAGAAGACAACTTTTCTGATTGGTTCTCCCCTTTAAACAGCCTTACATGGAATAGAAACTGCTCAAATGTTTGTTGATTGAGTAGAAATATACAAACCTGGAAGATATGAGAAAAACCCAAACACCTATATTTTTTCAGTGATTTACTGTATACCCAGCTTTGTGTTCATGCTGTGGGAGCCAGTGCTATGTCTAAGAATACTGATAGCAGCAGCAATTTATTGTGCATCCTGTGAGCCAAGCATTCTGCACATTTGTTTTTCATTTTCTCTGCTACTCTCTGTGAGTTGGACATCGTGGTTTTTTTTTTTTTTTTTTTTTACAGGCAGAGTGGACAGTGAGAGAGAGAGACAGAGAGAAAGGTCTTCCTTTTGCCGTTGGTTCACCCTCCAATGGCCACCGCGGTCGGCGCGCTGCAGCCGGCGCACCACGCTCCTCCGATGGCAGGAGCCAGGAGCCAGGTGCTTTTCCTGGTCTCCCCATGGGGTGCAGGGCCCAAGCACCTGGGCCATCCTCCACTGCACTCCCGGGCCACAGCAGAGGGCTGGCCTGGAAGAGGGGCAACCGGGACAGAATCCGGTGCCCCGACCGGGACTAGAACCCGGTGTGCCAGTACTGCAAGGCGGAGGATTAGTCTGTTGAGCCACGGCGCCGGCCGTGGTTTTTTTTTTTATCCATAAGGAAATTGAGGCCAAAAGAGGCCAACCAGCTGGACAACAAACAGTAAGGTGTACGCTTAACTCCTGTACTATAAGATCTGCTTGGCTCATAAAGCATGCTTTCTTGTGGGAAGTAAACATAGTTAGGACAATTACAAATTAGCATGCTAGGGGCTAATTGTGTAGTATGCCTCATTTGCTACATATTTGTGTGCTATCAGCATTTCATAAAGTGTGGGTTTTTGTCATGGTTAAATCTTTATGCTCTGGAGTTACATGCCTGGATTGGAATCATTCTTGTGTGTGTAAACCTGGACATGTAGCCATGCATTTAAACATTTATTACAACTTCTTATAAAGTGTGGATGATAAAGGTACCTGCCTCCTTGTTGTGAGGGATATTTAACTTGTGTAAAATAATTCAGTGTGTGGTAAGCATTGCATCTCAGCAGGTTAAGCTGCAACTTGGAATGCTCACATCCCATATTGGAGTGCTGGTTTGAATGCTAGCAACCACCATTCAGCTAGCTATTGTTGTACTTAGGAAAGCAGTAGAGGATGGCCCAAGGGCTTGAGTCCTGCCACACCTGTGGGAGGCTTGGATGGCATTCCTGGCTCTTGACTTTGGCCCGATTCAGTCTTAACAGTGGGCATTTGATGATTTATCCAGTGGTTGGACTGTCTCTCCCTCTATTCTCCCTCCTCACACTCTCCCCCATCTCTCTTTACCTCCTTCTTTATCTTTTACTTTACTTTTTAAATAAATAAAAACAAAATGATTCAGTGTCTGACAAAGTGTGGTTCTCATACAATTGTAAGGTTTACAAAGCCACTGATTTGTATCAGTTCTGTTCATCTATCCTGTACATCTGAAATGGTGCTTTAAAAATAGGTAAACAGTAAATGTTTAATGAAAAATATATTTTAATATGTAAATATCTAAGTCCAGTCACATTAGAAACATCCTCATTCTACTTTCACATGTAAAGCAAGATAGAGATGGACTGAATATGGGGCAACATAAACCCAGAGGCAGAGGGGAACCAGAAGGAATGGAGAAACTTTTGCAAAATGAATTATTGGAAAGTATGCTGGCTAAATAGCTCACTTACATGTTTTCTCTCTAGTTTTAGAATGAGTATACTCTGTATGTTTGTCTTTGGTAATCACAATATAATGTGACACAGTTTTGTCTCCATTTTAAGGTTGATCCTGTAAAAAGCTGTTTTACTATTTCTTAGGCTTAACACTGGATTCCACCTCACTTTCAATTTTCATTAGACAGCTGCTATGGAATATTTCTATGCTTCTCAAGAAAGAGTAACACTGACATGTAAATCCAGGTGCATCATTCAAATCATCCCACCAGATTTCTCAATGCTTGATATAATCAGAAAACTGCGTTTGCTTAGCTTCTTGGTAAAGTTCATTCATAAACTCAGAAATAATTTACTGAAAATATGTGTGTCTGTCCATGGCTGTAGTGTAACAAGTTTAGTCTATGAATTCAGTCCTGTACTTTAGGAGTTTGTAGGATTATTGAATGAAGTAAGGGGCATACCATAGAGTATTTCAGGCATGGAAAGCCAAGACACTCTGGCAAAAAAAAAAAAATGACTTAAATGAAAGCTCTCCGCGAGTGAGATCCCAGTGGAAAGAACAGGTCATCAAAGAAGGAAGTACCTGTCTCTGAAGGGAGGAGAGAACTTCTACTTTGACTATGACCTTGTCTAAATATGATGAGAGTCGGTGAACTCAAGAGGCTTCCATAGCCTTGGCAACTCATGACAAGAGCCTAGGGAGATCACTGACGCCATAAACAAGAGTGTCAATTTGTTAAGTCAACAACAGGAGTCACTGTGCACTTACTCCTCATGTAGGATCTCTGTCCTTAATGTGCTGTACATTGTGATTTAATGCTATAACTAGTACTCAAATAGTATTTTTCACTTTGTGTTTCTGTGTGGGTGCAAACTGTTGAAATATTTACTTAATATATACTAAACTGATCTTCTGTATAAACTAAACTGATCTTCTGTATATAAAGAGAATTGAAAAAGAATTTTGACGTGAATGTAAGGGGAGAGAACGTGAGGGGTGGGAGGGAAGTTATGAGGGGGGAGCCATTGTAATCCATAAGCTGTACTTTGGAAATTATATTCATTAAATAAAAGTTAAAAAAATGAAGTAAAGGGCATAATAGATTTCTATTTAATATGTATAATGGCTTTTGTACTTAAAATATGTTCTAGGTCTTTTATGTCAGTTAATTGACATTAACCGTTACTTTGTATCCTTGGTACTGCATTATGGAATATTTTCCTTTCATATCTCAAAGTAAATTCCACAGTTCTTAAAGATAGTTTTGTGATTCTGATCATTGCTTACAACATGTTACTGCAAAAATAATAGAATGGTTGCAATTTCATGGTTTTATTGACTGTGGGCTTGGGAGATTCCAAAAGGGAGGAAAAAATAAGTTGAAACTCTATTGATTTTGCTCTTCATTGGAGCATTGCACAGCATAAAACCACTGCCCCTCCAAGCTTTCTTCAACCACACACCTCATTCTACCAAAGTCTTTTTTGGCATATTCTATAGTTCCATTTATACAGAAAAGGCAAATATATATGGACAGATAGCAGTTTGTGACTTACAAGGGTCTGCTGGGTAAAATTGGTAAAATTGGAGAAAGACTTCAAAAATGCTTGTAAAACTTTTGGAGTGATAGGAATTTCCTAAAGCTGGATTGTGGTGATGGTTTCTTGCCTGTATACATTTACTAAAAGTCATTGAACAGTATTGTTAGAATGTATGGTTATTTTATGTATATGATATACACAAACTTTATTTTCAATTTAAAATTAAAAAAGTGTATTCATGGTCTTTTTTACCATTAACAGAAGAAAGAATAATCAATGTTTTATTATTGTCAGATATTATTTATATATATTATATAATATGATTGATATCTTATACTATTTGTCTAGATAGAATCTATTCTAGATAGAATCTGAGTACTTACCTTTCTAGCAATTTAATAAATTAGATGATCTGAAAAAGTTTCAATTACAATTCATTTAGCACATTGGAGTTAAGTATATTAAATATCCGTTTAAAGGCGTTGCTGAGCTTAAAGGGCTTCTCTGGAGTCAGAGAAGAGGAATGAGGGCATTTGGAGCAGCAGGTAAGCTGCTACGTGGGGCACCTGCATCCTATATCTGAGTGCCTGACTTTGAGTACTAGCTCTGCTTCTGATTCCAGCTTCCTGCTAATGTGCACCCAGGGAGACAACAGCTGATGGCTCAAGAACCTGGGTCCCTGTCACCCATTTTGTGACTTGAGTTGAGTTCTGAGCTCCTGGATTTAGCCTGGTCCAGTCCCAGCTGTTGCAGGCACCTGGGAAATAAACCAGCATATGGAGGATCTCCTTCCCTCATCTCTCAGTCAATCTGCTTTTCAAATACAATGAAAATAAATAAAATTTTTAAAAAAAAGAACAGGAAGCCACATGGAGAAACAGTCTTTTTTTTTTTCTCTTCCATTGCTCAGAGGACTGGATTTTACCAGCCATATGGAAGCTACCATCCCTGTAGCTTCTGGGCTTTAATGGTAAATGAGACAGCTGCTAAGCCAAGACCATCAAATGGCTACATCCTCAGTGAAACTGTGTATGAGGAAATTTCACCTGCCACTGAAAGGAGATAATAAGAAAAATTGTCCATTTTGGCTACTCCTGTCACAGTTGAAAACCTCTCTAAATAAATTGAAACCTCAGTTCTACACTCAAGTTTTTTAGGCCCATTATTCTACATAAATATTTGTTTACTTTTCTTTTTCTTATTTATGAGGGGGTCTGTAAAAAGTTTATATAAGTGCATATTATGAAAAAAATGTAGATATTTAAAAATATTTTTACCAAAATGAACTTATTTTTGAAGTCCATTTTCAACTAATTATCGAGGGTACCTTCATATGATTTTTTATGAGTCTATTTTATAGTTACAAACTGGGAACCACTTTGGTGTATTTTTGCTTATTCCCCCCCCCCAATTAATCTACATCTCCTCCCTCTCTTATTCCCTCTCTTATTCCCACTCTTATATTTAACAGGGGTCACTTTTCAGTTAAAATTTAAATACCTAAGAATAATTGTGTGTTAATTACAGAGTTCAACAAATAGTATTAAGTAGAACAAAAAAATACTAAAAGATGAAGTATTAAGTTATTCATCAACATTCAAACAAGGGCTGATCAAGTCATTGTTTCCCATAGTGTCCATTTCACTTTAACAGGTTTCCCCTTTGGTGCTCGGTTAGTTGTCACCAATCAGGGAGAACATATTATATTTGTCCCTTTGGGACTGGCTTAATTCACTCAGCATGATGTTTTCCAGATTCCTCCATTTTGTTGCAAATGACCGGATTTCATTGTTTTTGTCTGCTGTATAGTATTCTGTAGAGTACATGTCCCATAATTTCTTTATCCAGTCTACTGTTGATGGGCATTTGGGTTTGTTCCAGGTCTTAGCTATGGTGAATTGAGCTGGAATAAACATTAATGTGCAGACAGCTTTTTTGTTTGCCAATTTAATTTCCTTTGGGTAAATTCCAAGGAGTGGGATGGCTGGGTTGTAGAGGTAGGTTTCTATTCAGATTTCTGAGGAATCTCCAGACTGACTTCCATAGTTGCTTTACCAGATTGCATTCCCACCAACAGTTGGTTAATGTCCCTTTTCCCCCACATCCTCTCCAGCATCTGTTGTTGGTAGATTTCTGAATGTGAGCCATTCTGACTAGGGTGAGGTGAAACCTCATTGTGGTTTTGATTTGCATTTCCCTGACTGCTAGTGATCTTGAACATTTTTTCATGTGTCTGTTGGCCATTTGGATTTCCTCTTTGGAAAAATGTCTATTGAAGTCCTTGGCCCATCTCTAAAGTAGGTTGTTTGTTTTGTTGTTGTGGAGTTTCTTAATCTCTTTATAGATTCTGGTTATTAATCCTTTATCTGCAGCATAGTTTGCAAATAGTTTTTCCTATTCTGTCAGTTGCCTCTTCACTTCCCTGACTGTTTCTTTTGCAGTACAGAAACTTCTCAATTTGATGTAATCCCAATTGTTAATTTTGGCTTTGACTGCCTGTGCCTCTGGGGTCTTTTCCAAGAAGTCTTTGCATGTACCCATACCTTGCAGGGTTTCCCCAATGTTCTTTAATATTTTGATGGTGACAGGTCATAGATTTAGGTCTTTAATCCATGTTGAGTGAATTTTTGTGTAAAGTGAAAGGTAGGGGTCTTGCTTCATATTTCCCCATGTGGAAATCCAGTTTCCCAGCACCATTTGTTGAATAGACTGTCCTTATTACAGGGATTGGTTTTAGATCCTTGATCAAATATAAGTTGGCTGTAGATGTTTGGATTGATTTCTGGTGTTTCTATTCAGTGACATTGGTCTATCCATCTGTTTCTGTACCAGTACCATTCTGTTGTGATTATAACTACCCTGTAGTATGTCCTGAAATCTGGTATTGTGATGCCTCCGGCTTTGTTTTTGTTGTACCTGATTGCTTTAGCTATTCGAGGTCTCCTGTGCCTCCATGTGAATTTCAGCATCTATTTTTCCAGATCTGAGAAGATTGCCTGGTATATTGATTGGTATCGCATTGAATCTATAAATTGCTTTTGGAAGAATGGACAGTTTCATGATATAGATTCTTCTAATCCATGAGCACGGAATGCTTTTCCATTTCTTGGTATCCTATTCTATTTCTTTCTTTAAGATTTTTTAGTTCTCATCAAAGAGACCTTTAACATACATTGGACTTCTATATTACCTCATGACTTAATTTTTGTAGGTTCTATGTATCCAGAAATCTATTAATTTCTTCCACGCTTTCCAATTTGTTTGCATATAAGTGTTTGTATCAATTTCTGATGACTCTTTTAATTTCCATGATAGGCATTGTAACATCACTTTTCATCTCTGAGTTTACCAATATGAGACTTTTCCTTCTTATTTGATTAGTTGGGCCATCGGTGTATCAACATTTTTTTTTCAAAAAAAAAAAAGCTTTTCATTGATCTTTGTTTCTCTTTTATATCTTTAATTTTTATTATTAATTTCCTTCTACCAATTTTTTGTTTGGTTTGTTCTTATTTTTGGAGATCCTTAAGATGCATTGTTAGATCATGTATTTCATTTCTTGATATAGGCACTAACTGCTATAAACTTTTCTTTTAAACACTGCTTTTGCTGTAACCCATAAGTTTTGAAATGCCATGTTGTAATCCTCATTTATTTCTAGGAATTTTTTTATATCCCTTTTAATTGCAGTCTCCATTTCTGTACTTTTGAAACTAATTTCCAGCTTTATTCCATTGTGGTCAGAAAAAACACATGGTATGATTTCAGTTTTTTTGGAATTTGTTGAGACTTGCTTTATGGCCTAGCACATGGTCTATCGTAGGGAAAAATCCATGCGCTCATGCAAAAAAATTGTATTCTACAGCTGTGGGATGAAATGTTCTGTCGATATGAATTATTTCCATTTGTTCATAGTGTGGATTAGCTCTGTTTCTTTGTTGATTTTTTTGTCTAGTTGATCTGTCCATTGATGAAAGTACAGTGTTGAAGTCCCTAAAAATTGTATGTCTCCCTTTATTTACATTAAAATTTATGTAAATACCCAAGTGCCCTAGCATTGGTTGCATATATCTTGAATATATTTGCACCTTCCTGTTGAATTGATTCCTTAGTCATTGCATAATGCCATCCTTTGTGTCTTATAATAGTTTTTGTGTTAAGGGCAATTTTGTCTGATATTAGAACGACTACTCCAGTTCTTCTCTGACTTTTTAGCATGTGATACCTTTTGCCATCTTCCGTTCTGTCTATTTGAATCTTTGGTAGTGAGGTGTGGTTTTGTAAGAGAGCTGACAGATGGTTAGTTTTTTAAATTGATTCAACCAGTATATATATTAAATTTTAGAATTTAGGCCATTTACATTCAAGATTATTATTGATAAGTAACAGCTTGTTCTTGCCATTTTCCATCAATATTCCCATTGTTTGTTTTGGAGTTCCATTGTACTTTTATTAGATTTTCTGCCTTCCCATTCATCTTGACATGATTATCTTTCTTGACATGTTTCTGTGTGTAGCACATTCATAAGTATCATTTGTGGGGCTGTTTTAGTGCTTACAAATTCTTTCAATTTCTGTTTGCTTTGAAATGCCTTTATTTTACCTTCATTCATAAATGAACATGCTAGCATGGTTGGGTTCCGGGTGAGGGTGGCCATCTTCTTGCTTTGTTCTCATGCGGTGGAGACAGATCAGCTCTCTGGTATTTCTTCCCCTGCCCTTTTTTGTTTTGTAAGATTTAGTTTTTACTTGAAGAGCAGTTATGTGTGTGGGGTGAGAAGACACACACAGGGACGGGTGTGCGTGCACACACACACACACACACACACACACACACAGAGGGAGAGAAGAAAGATTTTCCATCTGCTGGTTCACTCCCCAAATAGCCACAATGGCTGGGACTGTGCCTGGCAGAAGTCAGGAACCTGGAACTCCATCTAGGTTTCCAGTGTGTGTGTCAGGGGCCCAAGCATGGGCCATCTCCTGCTCCTTTTCCGGGCACGTTAGCAGAGAACTGGATCAGAAGTGGAGTAGCCAATACTTGAACTGGTGTTCACATGGGGTGCTGGGGACCCAGGCAGTGACTTAACCCCCCGTGCTGTAACACCAACCCCTGTAAGAACATTTCCATCCTGTGTTTTAAGGACTTTGGAGTCCTTGTATACCGTGCGTAACTTTCGTCTCCATGATCATGCTGTAAATGAGAGACCCTGCGTTGGGTGTTTTGGGTCCGGGTACACATGGGTGTGCTGCAGGTGCCATTCCTTGTCCTTTCACCTGCCAAGGGGCATTCATGCGTTTCCAGTGTCTTCGCTGAAGTGAGCAATGCTCCAGTGGACATGTGAGTGCAGGCATGGCTCTGCCATATACATATATGTATTCATGTATATCCCATATGCACACATTATATTCGCAGGTACACATCACATGCATGTACATAAACACATCACAGAAATACATGTCGCATATATGTTTCACACGCATGTACATACAGACATTGCACTCATGTACACATACACGTTACATGCACATGTCATCAATCCGGACGTGGGCTGGTGGGGTCGTGGGAGAGTTTGAGTTGTTTTAATTTTTAGGGACCGCCCCCATGCTGTTTTCAACATACTGTACTGACTGACGTTCCCTTGAGAAGTGTGCTAGATCCCTCTTTCTGCACCTGTGTCCTGGGTCTTTTGGTAATAGCCAGTCTGGTGGAGTACATGCCATCTTCTATGGTTTTAGTCTTATTTATCTATTTTGAGATGTATATGTTTTTTTGAAAGTTAGAGTTGGAAGAGAGAAGGAGGGACAGAGAGAGGGCTCTTTCATCTGCTGGTTTGCTGCCCAGATGGCCGCAATGGCCAGAGCTGTGCCAGGCCAAAGCCAGGGGTCAGCAGCTCCTGGACTTAGATGCCCATACACGTGGGCTATCCTCCACTGCTTTTCCCAGGTCATTAGCAGAGAGCTGTTTTGGAAGTGAAGCAAGTAGGATACAAACCAGTGCCTGTGTGGGATGTCAGCGTCTTAGGCGGCAGCTTACCAGCTGTATCACAACACTGGCCTCTCTGTTGTGATTTTAATTTGCATTTTTAAGATAATTGGTGATCGTTACTTGGATGTATGCTTTTGAGAAATGTCCCTTCAGGAGCTGTTTGTTCTCTTGTTCCTGATTCATTTGTGTTCTTTGTATTATTGTAGTAGCCTCTCACCTGATAAATGATTTCAAATATTCTCTCTCAGTGTGTGGGTCGGTTCTCTACTGAGAGAACTGTTGCTTGGTCCTTTGCTTGGAGAAGGATTTTCTTGTATGCAATCTCATATGTTAATTTTTATTTTTGTCGCCCAGACCTTTGGGGTCACATCCAAGAACTTAGTGCTCAGACCAATGCCATGGACCTTCCCCTCTGCTTTGCTCTAGTCATTTTAGTTGTGGATATTATGATTAAGAATTTATTTATTTATTTATTTACTTCTTGGGATATGTGTGTATGTATGTGTGTGTGTGTAACAACATAGATATCAGGTCTCTAGCACAAACCACCATCACAGGCATTTAATTTTAATTTATTTTCTTCTTATTTGAAAGGCAAAGGAGGCTGAGAGACGCGGGTGGGGAGGGATCTCCCATTTTCTGGTTCACTCCCACAATGCCCAAAATGCACTCAGGGCTGAAACTAGGAATCGGGAACTCAATCCAGGTCTCTGACATTGGTGGCAAGAACCCAAGTATTTGAGCCATCACCACTGCTTCCCAGGGTCTGCCCTGGCAGGAAGCTGGAGTCAGGAGCCCGAGCCCTGATGTGTGGCATGGGTGTCCTAAGCACTAGGCCAGATGCCAACCTTTAGAAGGTGCGTGGCACAGGGACCCTGTGTCGTTCTGTGCTGTGTTCCCAGTGGTTTGGCTGTGACAGGCAGAGGGCTTTGTGTCTTGTGAGGTGGTTCATGAACGGGGCCTCATTCTCCTGCTGCTCCCCTGAGTGTGTGGGTTCTGAGTTGTATTCCTGTTCTTTCCTTTTTTTTTTTTTTTTGACAAGCAGAGTTAGTGAGAGAGACAGACAGAGAGAAAGGTCCTCCCTCTGTTGGTTCACCCCCCAAATGGCTGCCATGAATGGCGCGCTGTGCCCATCTGAAGCCAGGACCCAGGCGCCTTCCCTGGTCTACCTTGTGGGTGCAGGGCGCAAGCACTTGGGCCATCCTCCACTGCTCTCCTGGACCACAGCAGAGAGCTGGACTGGAAGAGGAGCAACCAGCACAGAATCCGGTGACCCAACCGGGACGAGAACCCAAGGTACCAGTGCAAAAAGTAGAGGATCAGTCTAGTGAGCCGCGCTAGGCCCCTGTTCATTCTTGTGAACATATGTCCCTCAGAATTGCCCCCCGCTTCTCTGGGGAGTTGTTGAAATTCTCCGAGTTCTGATCACGCGTCTGTGGCTCAGTCCCTGCATGGCCGTTTCATCTGCTTTCCTGTAACAGGGAGCTTGTTGGGGTCTCTCCTGCTACTCCGTGCTGGGCAGCTGGGGCTGCAGGATCAGAGCACCACAGGACCAGTGGCTCAGGCAGCAGAAATTGCTTTCTCACGTCTGGAGACTGGGAAGGCCGAGACCACAGTGCTGGCAGAGCGGGTTTCCTGCTTGCTGTGTCCTCACTTGGAGGAGGCCAAGGGGAACTAGTTGAACTGGCGCCCGTATGGTAAGCCGGCACTGCAAGGAGTGGCTTTACCCGCTACCTCACAGTGCCGACCCTCCTGGAAGCCGTTCACCATGGGATCCAGCTGGCTGCTAACACGCCTGGGAAAGCAGAGGGAGACGGCCCAAGGACTTAGGCCCCTGAACCCAGAATGGAGTGCCGGCTAAATCCCCTGGCTTCTGCTTCAGCCCCTGGCTTCTTTCCAGTCCGGGCCTTTGTAGCCACCTCGGGGGTGAACCCCCAGATGGACGATCACTCAGAGAGAGAGAGAGAGAGAGAGAGAGAGAGCGCGAGCGAGCGAGCTGACGATGCCCCCTGCAATGCTTCTCTCTCTTAAAGCGGCTGCAAGGAATGGCCAGTGCAGGGCCAGACAAGAGGCAAGAGGCAGGAGGTCCATTGAGGACTCCCACGAGGCAGGGAGGTGCGGTCCAGAGAACCTGGGCCATCAGCGTCTGCGTCCCTGGTCATAGTCTGGAGAGGCAGGACTTGAAGCGCCTTTGGGGCTTCAGACTCTGGATGCATCAGTGTACAGGTGCGCGTCCTGGGGTGCCATGGTGACGGCCCGTGGGGAGTGCGCCTGCGCCTGGCGCCATGACCCGGAAGTGAACCTGCACGCCTTGCGCCAACTAAGCTCAGTGCTCCGCAGGAAGTCAGCGCCGTGTGTCTGCTCCTTCCCGGCAGCCTGCGCAAGCCGTGAGGAGAGGAGCCGTCCTCGACGCTGCTGGCCGAGCCCGAGGAAGACCCAGCGGCCCCAGGGTCAGGCCGGGATCAGGAGAGGCTGCGTGTCCGAGGCTTCCACACCGTTTTTCAGGCGGTTTGCTCTTCTTTGGCCCCTTCCGGAAGCAACGGCCTTCACGGACCTCTGACCGGGCAGCAGCCCGGGCCCCCATTGGAGGTGAGTGGCGCGCGGCTGTTGCGGTTACCCGCTGGGGGTCTTGGCTGGCTGCGTGCCTGTTGCTCTTGGGTCCCGAAGGCGCGGGTGGAGTCGCGGTCCTGCTGTGCGGACGGTCTGGAAGGGTCCCCAGGGTGCGAGCAGCTGTGCGAGAGCAGAGGTGGCTGGGTCTCCTCCCGGAACGGCCCCGCGTTCCCGTCTGTGTGCTTTTTGAGGGCCGAGCTGCCCTGCTGTAGACCTCAGAGACTGTTGGCGGGAGCAAGGAGAGTGAAAGTGCCTGTTTCCTGGTCTGGAAGGACAGTTTCAGGTTCCTCGCGTTGGGTGTGATGTCAGCGCTCAGTGGGCTTTTCATGAAAGAGCCTTGTCAGGCCGAGGTGTACCTTCCGTTCCTGATCTGATGATTTGTGTTTTCGTATTGCAAACGTCATGGACGTTTTGTGAACTGGGTTTTCTGTGTCTATCGGGATACTTTGTGGGCTTTTCCCACGTGGATTCTGTTTGGGATCGATTGATTTTGTAGGGTAGCCACCCTTGCATTTCCGGAGTAACTCTCGGTGGTGCACAGTGTGCTAAGCTTTGGTTGTGCTTCTGGATGGCGTGTGGTCATATTTTCTTGAGGCATGTGACACATCATGACGGATCTGTGTGTGCCATTTTCTTTATGATGTGCTTGTGTTGGATGTTGGGAGAAGGCTGCTCTGATGGAATGAAATGGAAGGCTTTTCCTCTTCATCTCCGCTTTGGAAGGGTTTGTGAATCACAGATTTTAATTATTCTTTCCATGTGAGTTCTCACCGGTGGAACCATCTGGACCTGTGAACTCCACTTTGGAGTTCACTCCGGCTCTGTTCATGGCCTCACATAGGTGGGTGCAGGCCATTTCGGGAAGACTCCTGGTTCCACGACTTACCAGCTGCTTGGCTTTGGGCACATTGCTGGAACTCTCTGTGCTGTAATCGGCTCTTTCATGACTTGGGATGGGGCATCTCTGTTGGGAAGCTGGTCACTAGGCAGTTGCTGCAGTTCCTGCGCTGCTTGCCTGGGACTGTTCCTGCTGGGTGGTGCCTCTGATGGTCCCGGTCTAGCAAAGTGAGCACGGTAGTGGTGTGGAGAGGCAGAGCTCACCTAATTAGTGTAGGTGGGCTCGTTTTTCCTTAGCCTGGCCAAACTCTGTGTAGGCATCTGATTGCCTGCCAGTGGGCATGGCTGCCACAGAGTGAATCCACTGCCCCAGGGAAGTTTATTCAGCTGGCTTAGACGAGCCTGGAACTTGGGGACACACAGTCCCTGTGATTTGCTGCCCTTGTCACCAGGAAACATTACTGCCCTGCCACAGTGTGGGGCACCGTGAGGACATCTGCATTGGATCAGCACCCACCTCTCTCTGTCGAGTGGGCCACTGGCCTTGGTGTGGTTGGTGTTGCATGTGGATGTGCAGGCTGGACCCACAGGCTTCTCCCTGCATGAAACCAGGTTAGGGAGACAGGGGCCTAGACTTAGAGAGCTGTTAGTGCAGGTTTATGCAAATATATGTGTGCGTGCGTGTGCGTGTGTGTGTGTGTGCGCGCGTGCGCAGGCTCAAGGGGACTTCCCAAAGCTCATGTTAGAAGAGAACTTCACGTAGTTTATTTTGGTGCCAAAGGTTTTTGAAATCCATGCATGCTTTATTCGTAATATACATTTCTCATGAATGGTTTGGAGGTTCCTCATATGCAAGCATTTCAATCTTTTTATGGCATCAAAATAAACTTACCGTTTCATTCTATTTTCTGTGAACTTCTTGAAGTATCCTTGTGTGTAATTCTTTATAAAAGCATGATGAAAACTCATTGCAGAAAATTCAAAAAATGCAAAACCATTTGAAATTACCCAAGATATATTTTCATTTTTTTCTACTTGAGTACTTTGATGCCTTTGAAATTACATTTTACGTTCAGTGTGGCATCCTGTCCCCCCCCACCCCCCGTGGAACTTGTTTTCAGCTGTTCTAATTATAAACCAAATTGTAAACTGAAGGCAGTGACTTGGCCCATGCTGTTGTCCCTATTGTCTGCTCCCCTGTGAGAGGTCCTGTTCACGAATGGAGGGGCATCTAGTGCTAGAGTGTACCTGCCGGCTGCTGGGCCCGGGTCCCACACTATGCAGGGCTAGTTCATCCTCATGTGGTCGTGGGGAGGGACTACTCACTTAGAACAAGGAGAGAGGGGTTTTTGAGGCTCGGGAGGAGTCACGAACACTGGCCAAGTGCTATTCTAGTCCGGGTTGTGTACTAAGCACTTGACTTCTTTACCTCGTTGACCTGGCATGATAGCCCATCGTACAGATGGCTAAACTGACAGGCACAGAAGTTTGGTGGCTCACCGGGGACATGCACAGCAGGGCTGGCAGGTGAGCCCAGGTGCCCTGTCCTAAAGCAGGTGATCCGGACCCTCACGGTGCCTGCCTCTCCAGGCAGGTGCTGGGTCTCAGTTCTGGGGGCTGTTACCTTCCATTGATTGATTGACTGGTAGGAGAATGAGTCCCTTGGATATAGTGTCCTACTTGTCAGCGCATGGAAGGGTTGTGTATGTGGGTGGGGGCGGGACAAGGCCCACAGGAACGCCTACTGTGGAGGACAGGTGGGACCCCACTGTGCCTGCCAGCCGTCATGTATCTCGCCCACCCGAGATCTCGTCCCGGCACTTTGTTAGCAGCATGGCTTACTGTAGGCACATTATAGAAAAATTGCTCAATTCCTACTCTTGACTATCTTGTCCAGATTTGCTGGTTGGTTGTCCTAAGGGAGTGGAATCCTGTGTTTCCGCCCCCCTCCCCCCCAAGTATACTTGCTGTGTCGGTGGGACACACAGTGTCGATGATTGAGTTCTCCCATCTGGTGATGCCACTAAGGAGTTGGAGCTGGGACAATGGGAATTGTATCTGCTGCAGCACCAGGCCTGGTAGTGTGGGGACGTGAGTTCATGGGTTAGCTGTGTCAGGTTGTCTCATGCTCTTCTGGAGGCCTTGGGGGTGTGTTAGTCAGCTCAGGCTGCTGTAGCAAACCCCACAGCTGGCCTGGCCCAATGACAGGCATTGACTTTCTGATGGTTCTCAGCATTGCAAGTCCGACCCAGGTGCTAGCACGGTTGGGTTCCGGGTGAGGGTGGCCATCTTCTTGCTTTGTTCTCATGCGGTGGAGACAGATCAGCTCTCTGGTATTTCTTCCCCTGCCCTTTTTTGTTTTGTAAGATTTAGTTTTTACTTGAAGAGCAGTTATGTGTGTGGGGTGAGAAGACACACACAGGGACGGGTGTGCGTGCACACACACACACACACACACACACACAGAGGGAGAGAAGAAAGATTTTCCATCTGCTGGTTCACTCCCCAAATAGCCACAATGGCTGGGACTGTGCCTGGCAGAAGTCAGGAACCTGGAACTCCATCTAGGTTTCCAGTGTGTGTGTCAGGGGCCCAAGCATGGGCCATCTCCTGCTCCTTTTCCGGGCACGTTAGCAGAGAACTGGATCAGAAGTGGAGTAGCCAATACTTGAACTGGTGTTCACATGGGGTGCTGGGGACCCAGGCAGTGACTTAACCCCCCGTGCTGTAACACCAACCCCTGTAAGAACATTTCCATCCTGTGTTTTAAGGACTTTGGAGTCCTTGTATACCGTGCGTAACTTTCGTCTCCATGATCATGCTGTAAATGAGAGACCCTGCGTTGGGTGTTTTGGGTCCGGGTACACATGGGTGTGCTGCAGGTGCCATTCCTTGTCCTTTCACCTGCCAAGGGGCATTCATGCGTTTCCAGTGTCTTCGCTGAAGTGAGCAATGCTCCAGTGGACATGTGAGTGCAGGCATGGCTCTGCCATATACATATATGTATTCATGTATATCCCATATGCACACATTATATTCGCAGGTACACATCACATGCATGTACATAAACACATCACAGAAATACATGTCGCATATATGTTTCACACGCATGTACATACAGACATTGCACTCATGTACACATACACGTTACATGCACATGTCATCAATCCGGACGTGGGCTGGTGGGGTCGTGGGAGAGTTTGAGTTGTTTTAATTTTTAGGGACCGCCCCCATGCTGTTTTCAACATACTGTACTGACTGACGTTCCCTTGAGAAGTGTGCTAGATCCCTCTTTCTGCACCTGTGTCCTGGGTCTTTTGGTAATAGCCAGTCTGGTGGAGTACATGCCATCTTCTATGGTTTTAGTCTTATTTATCTATTTTGAGATGTATATGTTTTTTTGAAAGTTAGAGTTGGAAGAGAGAAGGAGGGACAGAGAGAGGGCTCTTTCATCTGCTGGTTTGCTGCCCAGATGGCCGCAATGGCCAGAGCTGTGCCAGGCCAAAGCCAGGGGTCAGCAGCTCCTGGACTTAGATGCCCATACACGTGGGCTATCCTCCACTGCTTTTCCCAGGTCATTAGCAGAGAGCTGTTTTGGAAGTGAAGCAAGTAGGATACAAACCAGTGCCTGTGTGGGATGTCAGCGTCTTAGGCGGCAGCTTACCAGCTGTATCACAACACTGGCCTCTCTGTTGTGATTTTAATTTGCATTTTTAAGATAATTGGTGATCGTTACTTGGATGTATGCTTTTGAGAAATGTCCCTTCAGGAGCTGTTTGTTCTCTTGTTCCTGATTCATTTGTGTTCTTTGTATTATTGTAGTAGCCTCTCACCTGATAAATGATTTCAAATATTCTCTCTCAGTGTGTGGGTCGGTTCTCTACTGAGAGAACTGTTGCTTGGTCCTTTGCTTGGAGAAGGATTTTCTTGTATGCAATCTCATATGTTAATTTTTATTTTTGTCGCCCAGACCTTTGGGGTCACATCCAAGAACTTAGTGCTCAGACCAATGCCATGGACCTTCCCCTCTGCTTTGCTCTAGTCATTTTAGTTGTGGATATTATGATTAAGAATTTATTTATTTATTTATTTACTTCTTGGGATATGTGTGTATGTATGTGTGTGTGTGTAACAACATAGATATCAGGTCTCTAGCACAAACCACCATCACAGGCATTTAATTTTAATTTATTTTCTTCTTATTTGAAAGGCAAAGGAGGCTGAGAGACGCGGGTGGGGAGGGATCTCCCATTTTCTGGTTCACTCCCACAATGCCCAAAATGCACTCAGGGCTGAAACTAGGAATCGGGAACTCAATCCAGGTCTCTGACATTGGTGGCAAGAACCCAAGTATTTGAGCCATCACCACTGCTTCCCAGGGTCTGCGTCTGCCCTGGCAGGAAGCTGGAGTCAGGAGCCCGAGCCCTGATGTGTGGCATGGGTGTCCTAAGCACTAGGCCAGATGCCAACCTTTAGAAGGTGCGTGGCACAGGGACCCTGTGTCGTTCTGTGCTGTGTTCCCAGTGGTTTGGCTGTGACAGGCAGAGGGCTTTGTGTCTTGTGAGGTGGTTCATGAAAGGGGCCTCATTCTCCTGCTGCTCCCCTGAGTGTGTGGGTTCTGAGTTGTATTCCTGTTCTTTCCTTTTTTTTTTTTTTTTGACAAGCAGAGTTAGTGAGAGAGACAGACAGAGAGAAAGGTCCTCCCTCTGTTGGTTCACCCCCCAAATGGCTGCCATGAATGGCGCGCTGTGCCCATCTGAAGCCAGGACCCAGGCGCCTTCCCTGGTCTACCTTGTGGGTGCAGGGCGCAAGCACTTGGGCCATCCTCCACTGCTCTCCTGGACCACAGCAGAGAGCTGGACTGGAAGAGGAGCAACCAGCACAGAATCCGGTGACCCAACCGGGACGAGAACCCAAGGTACCAGTGCAAAAAGTAGAGGATCAGTCTAGTGAGCCGCGCTAGGCCCCTGTTCATTCTTGTGAACATATGTCCCTCAGAATTGCCCCCCGCTTCTCTGGGGAGTTGTTGAAATTCTCCGAGTTCTGATCACGCGTCTGTGGCTCAGTCCCTGCATGGCCGTTTCATCTGCTTTCCTGTAACAGGGAGCTTGTTGGGGTCTCTCCTGCTACTCCGTGCTGGGCAGCTGGGGCTGCAGGATCAGAGCACCACAGGACCAGTGGCTCAGGCAGCAGAAATTGCTTTCTCACGTCTGGAGACTGGGAAGGCCGAGACCACAGTGCTGGCAGAGCGGGTTTCCTGCTTGCTGTGTCCTCACTTGGAGGAGGCCAAGGGGAACTAGTTGAACTGGCGCCCGTATGGTAAGCCGGCACTGCAAGGAGTGGCTTTACCCGCTACCTCACAGTGCCGACCCTCCTGGAAGCCGTTCACCATGGGATCCAGCTGGCTGCTAACACGCCTGGGAAAGCAGAGGGAGACGGCCCAAGGACTTAGGCCCCTGAACCCAGAATGGAGTGCCGGCTAAATCCCCTGGCTTCTGCTTCAGCCCCTGGCTTCTTTCCAGTCCGGGCCTTTGTAGCCACCTCGGGGGTGAACCCCCAGATGGACGATCACTCAGAGAGAGAGAGAGAGAGAGAGAGAGAGAGATAGGGCGAGCGAGCGAGCTGACGATGCCCCCTGCAATGCTTCTCTCTCTCAAAGCGGCTGCAAGGAATGGCCAGTGCAGGGCCAGACAAGAGGCAAGAGGCAGGAGGTCCATTGAGGACTCCCACAAGGCAGGGAGGTGCGGTCCAGAGAACCTGGGCCATCAGCGTCTGCGTCCCTGGTCATAGTCTGGAGAGGCAGGACTTGAAGCGCCTTTGGGGCTTCAGACTCTGGATGCATCAGTGTACAGGTGCGCGTCCTGGGGTGCCATGGTGACAGCCCGTGGGGAGTGCGCCTGCGCCTGGCGCCATGACCCGGAAGTGAACCTGCACGCCTTGTGCCAACTAAGCTCAGTGCTCCGCAGGAAGTCAGCGCCGTGTGTCTGCTCCTTCCCGACAGCCTGCGCAAGCCGTGAGGAGAGGAGCCGTCCTCGACGCTGCTGGCCGAGCCCGAGGAAGACCCAGCGGCCCCAGGGTCAGGCCGGGATCAGGAGAGGCTGCGTGTCCGAGGCTTCCACACCGTTTTTCAGGCGGTTTGCTCTTCTTTGGCCCCTTCCGGAAGCAACGGCCTTCACGGACCTCTGACCGGGCAGCAGCCCGGGCCCCCATTGGAGGTGAGTGTTGCGCGGCTGTTGCGGTTACCCGCTGGGGGTCTTGGCTGGCTGCGTGCCTGTTGCTCTTGGGTCCCGAAGGCGCGGGTGGAGTCGCGGTCCTGCTGTGCGGACGGTCTGGAAGGGTCCCCAGGGTGCGAGCAGCTGTGCGAGAGCAGAGGTGGCTGAGTCTCCTCCCGGAACGGCCCCGCGTTCCCGTCTGTGTGCTTTTTGAGGGCCGAGCTGCCCTGCTGTAGACCTCAGAGACTGTTGGCGGGAGCAAGGAGAGTGAAAGTGCCTGTTTCCTGGTCTGGAAGGACAGTTTCGGGTTCCTCGCGTTGGGTGTGATGTCAGCGCTCAGTGGGCTTTTCATGAAAGAGCCTTGTCAGGCCGAGGTGTACCTTCCGTTCCTGATCTGATGATTTGTGTTTTCGTATTGCAAACGTCATGGACGTTTTGTGAACTGGGTTTTCTGTGTCTATTGGGATACTTTGTGGGCTTTTCCCACGTGGATTCTGTTTGGGATCGATTGATTTTGTAGGGTAGCCACCCTTGCATTTCCGGAGTAACTCTCGGTGGTGCACAGTGTGCTAAGCTTTGGTTGTGCTTCTGGATGGCGTCTGGTCATATTTTCTTGAGGCATGTGACACATCATGACGGATCTGTGTGTGCCATTTTCTTTATGATGTGCTTGTGTTGGATGTTGGGAGAAGGCTGCTCTGATGGAATGAAATGGAAGGCTTTTCCTCTTCATCTCCGCTTTGGAAGGGTTTGTGAATCACAGATTTTAATTATCCTTTCCATGTGAGTTCTCACCGGTGGAACCATCTGGACCTGTGAACTCCACTTTGGAGTTCACTCCGGCTCTGTTCATGGCCTCACATAGGTGGGTGCAGGCCATTTCGGGAAGACTCCTGGTTCCACGACTTACCAGCTGCTTGGCTTTGGGCACATTGCTGGAACTCTCTGTGCTGTAATCGGCTCTTTCATGACTTGGGATGGGGCATCTCTGTTGGGAAGCTGGTCACTAGGCAGTTGCTGCAGTTCCTGCGCTGCTTGCCTGGGACTGTTCCTGCTGGGTGGTGCCTCTGATGGTCCCGGTCTAGCAAAGTGAGCACGGTAGTGGTGTGGAGAGGCAGAGCTCACCTAATTAGTGTAGGTGGGCTCGTTTTTCCTTAGCCTGGCCAAACTCTGTGTAGGCATCTGATTGCCTGCCAGTGGGCATGGCTGCCACAGAGTGAATCCACTGCCCCAGGGAAGTTTATTCAGCTGGCTTAGACGAGCCTGGAACTTGGGGACACACAGTCCCTGTGATTTGCTGCCCTTGTCACCAGGAAACATTACTGCCCTGCCACAGTGTGGGGCACCGTGAGGACATCTGCATTGGATCAGCACCCACCTCTCTCTGTCGAGTGGGCCACTGGCCTTGGTGTGGTTGGTGTTGCATGTGGATGTGCAGGCTGGACCCACAGGCTTCTCCCTGCATGAAACCAGGTTAGGGAGACAGGGGCCTAGACTTAGAGAGCTGTTAGTGCAGGTTTATGCAAATATATGTGTGCGTGCGTGTGCGTGTGTGTGTGTGTGTGCGCACGTGCGCAGGCTCAAGGGGACTTCCCAAAGCTCATGTTAGAAGAGAACTTCACGTAGTTTATTTTGGTGCCAAAGGTTTTTGAAATCCATGCATGCTTTATTCGTAATATACATTTCTCATGAATGGTTTGGAGGTTCCTCATATGCAAGCATTTCAATCTTTTTATGGCATCAAAATAAGCTTACCGTTTCATTCTATTTTCTGTGAACTTCTTGAAGTATCCTTGTGTGTAATTCTTTATAAAAGCATGATGAAAACTCATTGCAGAAAATTCAAAAAATGCAAAACCATTTGAAATTACCCAAGATATATTTTCATTTTTTTCTACTTGAGTACTTTGATGTCTTTGAAATTACATTTTACGTTCAGTGTGGCATCCTGTCCCTACCCCCCCCCCCCCCCCGTGGAACTTGTTTTCAGCTGTTCTAATTATAAACCAAATTGTAAACTGAAGGCAGTGACTTGGCCCATGCTGTTGTCCCTATTGTCTGCTCCCCTGTGAGAGGTCCTGTTCACGAATGGAGGGGCATCTAGTGCTAGAGTGTACCTGCCGGCTGCTGGGCCCGGGTCCCACACTATGCAGGGCTAGTTCATCCTCATGTGGTCGTGGGGAGGGACTACTCACTTAGAACAAGGAGAGAGGGGTTTTTGAGGCTCGGGAGGAGTCACGAACACTGGCCAAGTGCTATTCTAGTCCGGGTTGTGTACTAAGCACTTGACTTCTTTACCTCGTTGACCTGGCATGATAGCCCATCGTACAGATGGCTAAACTGACAGGCACAGAAGTTTGGTGGCTCACCGGGGACATGCACAGCAGGGCTGGCAGGTGAGCCCAGGTGCCCTGTCCTAAAGCAGGTGATCCGGACCCTCACGGTGCCTGCCTCTCCAGGCAGGTGCTGGGTCTCAGTTCTGGGGGCTGTTACCTTCCATTGATTGATTGACTGGTAGGAGAATGAGTCCCTTGGATATAGTGTCCTACTTGTCAGCGCATGGAAGGGTTGTGTATGTGGGTGGGGGCGGGACAAGGCCCACAGGAACGCCTACTGTGGAGGACAGGTGGGACCCCACTGTGCCTGCCAGCCGTCATGTATCTCGCCCACCCGAGATCTCGTCCCGGCACTTTGTTAGCAGCATGGCTTACTGTAGGCACATTATAGAAAAATTGCTCAATTCCTACTCTTGACTATCTTGTCCAGATTTGCTGGTTGGTTGTCCTAAGGGAGTGGAATCCTGTGTTTCCGCCCCCCTCCCCCCCAAGTATACTTGCTGTGTCGGTGGGACACACAGTGTCGATGATTGAGTTCTCCCATCTGGTGATGCCACTAAGGAGTTGGAGCTGGGACAATGGGAATTGTATCTGCTGCAGCACCAGGCCTGGTAGTGTGGGGACGTGAGTTCATGGGTTAGCTGTGTCAGGTTGTCTCATGCTTTTCTGGAGGCCTTGGGGGTGTGTTAGTCAGCTCAGGCTGCTGTAGCAAACCCCACAGCTGGCCTGGCCCAATGACAGGCATTGACTTTCTGATGGTTCTCAGCATTGCAAGTCCGACCCAGGTGCTAGCACGGTTAGGTTCCGGGTGAGGGTGGCCATCTTCTTGCTTTGTTCTCATGCGGTGGAGACAGATCAGCTCTCTGGTATTTCTTCCCCTGCCCTTTTTTGTTTTGTAAGATTTAGTTTTTACTTGAAGAGCAGTTATGTGTGTGGGGTGAGAAGACACACACAGGGACGGGTGTGCGTGCACACACACACACACACACACACAGGGAGAGAAGAAAGATTTTCCATCTGCTGGTTCACTCCCCAAATAGCCACAATGGCTGGGACTGTGCCTGGCAGAAGTCAGGAACCTGGAACTCCATCTAGGTTTCCAGTGTGTGTGTCAGGGGCCCAAGCATGGGCCATCTCCTGCTCCTTTTCCGGGCACGTTAGCAGAGAACTGGATCAGAAGTGGAGTAGCCAATACTTGAACTGGTGTTCACATGGGGTGCTGGGGACCCAGGCAGTGACTTAACCCCCCGTGCTGTAACACCAACCCCTGTAAGAACATTTCCATCCTGTGTTTTAAGGACTTTGGAGTCCTTGTATACCGTGCGTAACTTTCGTCTCCATGATCATGCTGTAAATGAGAGACCCTGCGTTGGGTGTTTTGGGTCCGGGTACACATGGGTGTGCTGCAGGTGCCATTCCTTGTCCTTTCACCTGCCAAGGGGCATTCATGCGTTTCCAGTGTCTTCGCTGAAGTGAGCAATGCTCCAGTGGACATGTGAGTGCAGGCATGGCTCTGCCATATACATATATGTATTCATGTATATTCCATGTGCACACATTATATTCGCAGGTACACATCACATGCATGTACATAAACACATCACAGAAATACATGTCGCATATATGTTTCACACGCATGTACATACAGACATTGCACTCATGTACACATACACGTTACATGCACATGTCATCAATCCGGACGTGGGCTGGTGGGGTCGTGGGAGAGTTTGAGTTGTTTTAATTTTTAGGGACCGCCCCCATGCTGTTTTCAACATACTGTACTGACTGACGTTCCCTTGAGAAGTGTGCTAGATCCCTCTTTCTGCACCTGTGTCCTGGGTCTTTTGGTAATAGCCAGTCTGGTGGAGTACATGCCATCTTCTATGGTTTTAGTCTTATTTATCTATTTTGAGATGTATATGTTTTTTTGAAAGTTAGAGTTGGAAGAGAGAAGGAGGGACAGAGAGAGGGCTCTTTCATCTGCTGGTTTGCTGCCCAGATGGCCGCAATGGCCAGAGCTGTGCCAGGCCAAAGCCAGGGGTCAGCAGCTCCTGGACTTAGATGCCCATACACGTGGGCTATCCTCCACTGCTTTTCCCAGGTCATTAGCAGAGAGCTGTTTTGGAAGTGAAGCAAGTAGGATACAAACCAGTGCCTGTGTGGGATGTCAGCGTCTTAGGCGGCAGCTTACCAGCTGTATCACAACACTGGCCTCTCTGTTGTGATTTTAATTTGCATTTTTAAGATAATTGGTGATCGTTACTTGGATGTATGCTTTTGAGAAATGTCCCTTCAGGAGCTGTTTGTTCTCTTGTTCCTGATTCATTTGTGTTCTTTGTATTATTGTAGTAGCCTCTCACCTGATAAATGATTTCAAATATTCTCTCTCAGTGTGTGGGTCGGTTCTCTACTGAGAGAACTGTTGCTTGGTCCTTTGCTTGGAGAAGGATTTTCTTGTATGCAATCTCATATGTTAATTTTTATTTTTGTCACCCAGACCTTTGGGGTCACATCCAAGAACTTAGTGCTCAGACCAATGCCATGGACCTTCCCCTCTGTTTTTCTCTAGTCATTTTAGTTGTGGATATTATAATTAAGAATTTATTTATTTATTTACTTCTTGGGATATGTGTGTATGTATGTGTGTGTGTGTAACAACATAGATATCAGGTCTCTAGCACAAACCACCATCACAGGCATTTAATTTTAATTTATTTTCTTCTTATTTGAAAGGCAAAGGAGGCTGAGAGACGCGGGTGGGGAGGGATCTCCCATTTTCTGGTTCACTCCCACAATGCCCAAAATGCACTCAGGGCTGAAACTAGGAATCGGGAACTCAATCCAGGTCTCTGACATTGGTGGTAAGAACCCAAGTATTTGAGCCATCACCACTGCTTCCCAGGGTCTGCCCTGGCAGGAAGCTGGAGTCAGGAGCCCGAGCCCTGATGTGTGGCATGGGTGTCCTAAGCACTAGGCCAGATGCCAACCTTTAGAAGGTGCGTGGCACAGGGATCCTGTGTCGTTCTGTGCTGTGTTCCCAGTGGTTTGGCTGTGACAGGCAGAGGGCTTTGTGTCTTGTGAGGTGGTTCATGAACGGGGCCTCATTCTCCTGCTGCTCCCCTGAGTGTGTGGGTTCTGAGTTGTATTCCTGTTCTTTCCTTTTTTTTTTTTTTTGACAAGCAGAGTTAGTGAGAGAGACAGACAGAGAGAAAGGTCCTCCCTCTGTTGGTTCACCCCCCAAATGGCTGCCATGAATGGCGCGCTGTGCCCATCTGAAGCCAGGACCCAGGCGCCTTCCCTGGTCTACCTTGTGGGTGCAGGGCGCAAGCACTTGGGCCATCCTCCACTGCTCTCCTGGACCACAGCAGAGAGCTGGACTGGAAGAGGAGCAACCAGCACAGAATCCGGTGACCCAACCGGGACGAGAACCCAAGGTACCAGTGCAAAAAGTAGAGGATCAGTCTAGTGAGCCGCGGCTAGGCCCCTGTTCATTCTTGTGAACATATGTCCCTCAGAATTGCCCCCCGCTTCTCTGGGGAGTTGTTGAAATTCTCCGAGTTCTGATCACGCGTCTGTGGCTCAGTCCCTGCATGGCCGTTTCATCTGCTTTCCTGTAACAGGGAGCTTGTTGGGGTCTCTCCTGCTACTCCGTGCTGGGCAGCTGGGGCTGCAGGATCAGAGCACCACAGGACCAGTGGCTCAGGCAGCAGAAATTGCTTTCTCACGTCTGGAGACCGGGAAGGCCGAGACCACAGTGCTGGCAGAGCGGGTTTCCTGCTTGCTGTGTCCTCACTTGGAGGAGGCCGAGGTCAAGTCTGGTCTTTCTACCTCTTCTTATCATGGGGAGACCGCACCCTCCTGAGCTTAGCCACTCCGTCCACCTCCCAAAGGGCTCGCTGCCTCAAGCCCTTGCCTAGGGGTCCAGGGCTTCAGCACATGGATTTTAGAGGGGCAGACAGTTCAGTCCATGGCAGCCTGCATAGAATTTGCTGTTTCTAAGCAGTATTTGACAAACCATTGGGAAGTTTTTTTGGCTCATGCTGGTGCTTAAGTAAACATTCTCTTTATGTTGTTCACAAGCAGGCTTAGCGCTGGGTGTGTTAGCAACAGAGAAAGTCAAGGGGAGGTCTTACCAGGCTTCAAGAATCAGATGCGGTGGAGTTTCTCGGTTTGTGCGGTGCTCTGTGCCTCTGCACTGCGTGTTCCTCTCAGCGGGCAGTGGGTAAACAGATCCTGACTTCTCCCCCATAAGGAAGTTGGGTATAATGTGTGGTGCCCAGGGCCAGGGTCCTGGGCTGGTTCAGCAGACAGACTTCCAGTGAGGATTGTTTGTGAGCAGTAGGGGGCAGTACCACCCATGTAATGTCGTTCCCTAGGAACAGCATAGAAGCTTCCAGTGGACATCTGAGCTGTGTGGGTTCTGGTGGCACCTTCAGTGCTTGATGCTGACCTGCTTGGTGGTGTGGTTGCCTTGGCGTCTGTCATGGGAAAGGCTCAGGCATTCCCTCTGTCATCCTAAGTGGAGAACGAAGTGGTGGTTTGTGGCTCACAATGGGGAAACCTTCCTCTGTCTTTTGAAATAAAAGCAAATCAGAAGTTGCATGCTGGATAGATACCCTGTGGTTTGTAAATGCAATGAGGGAGCCACACACATAGGTGGGACAGGACCTGTGTGTGTGTGATGCCCTCCTTGCTGATCTTGGTTAACAGAAGTGCAGTGCTGATTGTTTGCACAGAAAAAGGCAGAACAGGCCATTGTCATGGGAGAGCAAGGTGGACAGCCAAGGCCCTTGGGGATTTTGATCCAGGCTGTGACTTATCACTTGCAGTTCCACCTGTGCAGTCAGGAGGCCACCGTGAAGCCCTCGTCCAGGGACAGATGCAGGTTCAGGGGCAGAGGCTCTTCTGTGGCCTCCTGCAAGCAGGAGGTGACCCTGCAGTGGCTCTCAGTCTGCCCCTCTCAGAAGCATTTAACTGGGGAGCACATGTGGGCCCCGTTTACTCCTTGGCAAGGACTCTCACGGCTCACAGGCTTCTGGAATGAGGTGTTGCCGTTTGCAGCAGAGAGCAGGCTGCTGGATGCCGAAGATGGAAAAGGGGGAGTCCATGGTGCCGTGTAGGAGGCTGTGCTGGGCTCTTTCTTCCTGTGATTCCTGTTCACTCTCTCACCAACATGTGCAGCATAGAACAGGCTGCTGTGTGGGCCCGGGAGGAGTAAATGGTACTGGGTGTCATTATGTGTCCTCTCTCACCAACAAGTGCAGCAGAGAGCATGCTGCTGGATGCCGTGGAGGAATGGGGGGACCCATGATGCAGGGCGTCGTTAGGTGCCCTCTCCCACCAACTCTGTAAGGTAGTTGGTATTTCAATCCCCATTTGGTAGAAAGAGATGGAAAGACTGTTCTTGCTTAAAGATAGAAGAGAGAGAACAATCCAGTGGTATGCACTGTCCTTTTTTTAAAAAAAAATTATTTATTTGAATGCTAGAGTTACAGAGAGTAGTAGAGACACAGAGAGGGATCGTCCATCCACTGGTTCACTCCCTAGATGGCCGCAATGTCCGGAGATGCGCTGATCCAACCCTGGAGCTTCTTCCTGGTCTCCCAGGTCAGCCAGGGGCCCAAGGACTTGGGCCATCCTCTACTGCTTTCCCAGGCCATAGCAGAGAGCTGAATTGAAAGAGGAGCAGCTGGGTTTCAACTGGCAAGTCAGGCCAGGGCTTTAACACGTTTTGCCCCAGCGCAGGCCCACGCTGTCCTAATCATGTAAGTTCTTGGAAAAAACAGAACGAAAATAAACTTATTTTTGTGCAAAAAATGGAAATCCATGAATAGATGTTTTTCATAAAATTTGTTTTCCATCAGCTTCCTGAAGATTCCTTGTACTCTGAATTAAAAGGTTAAAGATATTTTAGGAATGATTGGAGAAATTTAATATATGCTGTACTCGATCTGATGTTAGTGTATAATCACAAATATATTGAGTGTGATTATGAAAGTGAAATTATGTCAGAATGTTTTGTTCTTAGGAAACATATGCAGGTGTAGTTACAGGTAGAAGAGCATCGTGTCTGCATTTATTTGATAGAGTTCAGGAGACATAGAGACTGTAAATGTGACGTAAAGTGATGTTGAAATGTTACAAAAGAGTAATTTTAGATAAATATTTGATGGATGGCTATTTGTGCTCTTTTTATGTAATTTTAAAACCTTTTTTCATGTTATTTCAGGAAGGGCAGGGAGATAAGGAGGGAAGGAGGGAGGGAGGGAGAGAGAGAGAAGTTTTCCATCTGCTGGTCCATTACCCAATTGGCTGCAATGGGCGTAGCTGAGAGTAATTGAAGCCAGGAGCCTCACTGAGATCTCCTCATGGGAACAGAGGCACAAGGACTTGGGGCATCTTCTGCTGCCATCCCAGACCACAGCAGAGAGCTCTGTTGGAAGTGGAGCAGCTGTACTCGAACCAGTTCCCATATGGTAAGCCGGCACTGCAAGGAGTGGCTTTACCCGCTACCTCACAGTGCCGACCCTCCTGCCGGAAGCCATTTGCCGTGGGATCCAGCTGTCTGTTGTTAGCTGTCTGCTAACATGCCTGGGAAAGCAGAGGGAGACGGCCCAAGGACTTAGGCCCCTGAACCCAGAATGGAGCGCCAGCTATAGTCCCTGGCTTCTGCTTCAGCCCCTGGCTTCTCTTCCAGTCCGGGCCTTTGTAACCACCTGGGGGGTGAACCCCCAGATGTATGATCACTCAGAGAGAGAAGAGAGAGAGCTGGCAATGTCCCCTGTACTGCTTCTCTCCCCAAGTGGCTTTAAGAAACAGTTAAACAGTGCAGGGCCAGGCAGAAGCCAGGAGGTAGGAGGCAGGAACTGCATTGAGGACTCCCACGAGGCAGGGAGGTGGGGTCCAGAGAACCTGGGCCATCAGTGTCTGCGTCCCTGGTCACAACTTGGAGAGGTGGGACTGGAAAAGGCCTTGAGGCTTCAGATGCTGGATCCAGCAGTGTGCAATGCGTCCTGGGGTGCCATGGTGAAGGCTCGTGGGGAGTGTGCCTGCTCTGGGCACTGTGACCCGGAAGTGCACCCACAGGCCTGGTGCCAACTGCCCCACGGAGCTCCACGGGTCTGGTCAGCGCCACGGGTCTGCTCCTGCCCGAGAGCCTGCACAAGCCGTGAGGAGAGGAGCCATCCTAGATGCAGCTGGCCGAGCCTGAGGGAGACCCAGTGGCCCCAGGGTCAGGCCAGCATCAGTGAGTCTGCGTGTCCGAGCTGCCGCGCCGTTTCGCAGGCGCGTTCTTTGCCCCCCTCTGGAAGCAACGGCCTTCGGGGACCTCTGACCCAGCAGCAGACCAGGTCCCCGTTGGAGGTGAGTGGCGCGCAGCTGTTGCAGTTACCCGCTGGAGGTCTTGGCTGGCTGCGTGCCTGTTGCTCTTGGGTCCCCAAGGCGCGGGTGGAGTCGCAGTCGTGATGTGCAGATTGTCTGGAAGGGTCTCCAGGGTGCTAGCAGCTGTGCGAGAGCAGAGGTGGCTCGGTCTCCTCCCGGAACGGCCCCGCGTTCCCGTCTGTGTGCTTTTTGAGGGCCCAGCCGCCCTGCTTAGACCTCAGAGACTGTTGATGGGAGAAACAAGAGTGAAAGTGCGTGCCTGTTTCCTGGTCTGGAAGGACAGTTTCGGGTTCCTCGCGTTGGGTGTGATGTCAGCGGTCAGTGGGCTTTTCATGAAAGGGCCTTGTCAGGCCGAGGTGTACCTTCCGTTCCTGATCTGATGATTTGTTTTGTAGTGTCGCAAGAGTCATGGACATTTTGTGAACTGGGTTTTCTGTGTCTATCGGGATACTTTGTGGGCTTTCCCCATGTGGATTCTGGTGGGGATAGAAGGGTTGGATAACACACACCAAATCAGAGTTTGATCAAAAACCCCATCCCTGGTGTTCGGGCATGGCTGGCTGACTGTACTTTACAGTAACCCATTATGGGTTAAATGGACAAGCAGAATAGGGCTGTTTCAGGACTCCAGTATCCAAAAAGTGGTATCAGGCAAAGGAGTGTTGGTTACCCTGATTTGATCAGTAAACATTGTATATGTGTTTGGAAATGTCACACCGTAGCCCATCAACATGCATGATTATTATTAACAATAAATTAATGTCAAAATGCCAGGGTTTTTAAAAATATTTTTAAATATTTCTTTATTTATTTGAAAGAGTTACAGAGAGAGGAGAGGCAGAGAGAGAGAGCGAGCGAGAGGTCTTCCTTCTGCTGGTTCACTCCCTAATTGGCTGCAATGGCTGGAGCTGCGCAGATCCGAAGCCAGGAGGCAGGAGTTTCCTTCGGGTCTCCCACGTGGGTGCAGGGGCCCAAGGACTTGGGTCATCTTCTACTGCTTTCCCAGGCCATAGCAGAGAGCTGGATCAGAAGTGGAGCAGCCGGGTCTTGAACCGGTGCCTATGTAGGATGCCAGCGCTTCAGGCCAGGGTGTTAACCCACTGCGCCACGGCGCCAGCCCCTAAAAGATATTTTTGAAAGGCATAATTACAGAGAGATGGGGAGAGAGAGAGAGACAGAGAGAGAGGGAGGGAGGGAGGGAGAGAGAGGGGTATCTTCCATCCTCTGGTCCACTCCTCTAATCGCTGCCACGACTGGAGCTGGGTGCATCTGAAGCCAAGAGCCAGGAGCCAGGTTTCCCATGCAGGGTTGCAGGAGCCCAAGAGTTGAGCCATTCTCTGCTGCTCTCCCAGGCACATTAGCAGGGCACTGGATTGGAATTGGAGTACCAGGAATCAAACTGCTGCCCATATGGTATGCTGGCACCACAGGAGTCACCACTACACCACAGCACTCGCCCCTAAGTTTTTTGTTTGTTTTGTTTTCACTTTTAATTCTTCCTATGGCTTTATCCCTGAGCAGAGGATAGGACGAGTGTTCCCAGCCTCATTGGGTCAGGAGTAAATAAAGCCTGAAATAGTGGCTGCATTTGTTCATCTGGAACTTGATACCAGAGCCCAGAATTTTAGTTTTATAAATATTGGAAATGTTTGGCTCCAGAGTTTAAATGAAATTTAGCATCTTTATTTTTTTGTTATTCTGAATGTGAATTATTTGTCCCTAAAGTGTGCGCACATTACAAAATTCATGATTTAGAAAGTGGAAGTTGAAAAGAGAAAATGGAAGTTACCCCTCAGTTCTGTTTGGAGATGTCCGAAACACTGTTGACAGTTTTGTGTGCCCCTTTACAGGTGCTTTCCCTGCATTAATAAAAGTGTGTGTTTATGTTTGTGTGTGGAGGGGTATTTGTATGTGTACAGTGGGTATTTGTATGTGTATAGTGCTCACATGCACATAGAAATGACTTTGTGCAGAACTGTGCTCTCAATAGGATGGTTTTCCATCTTCCCTTTTATACTTGCCAGTATAATAAGTTTTGTATCATCATAAACATATAGATCTAATTCTCTTCAGTGACTGCATAAGATTACATTGTATTCCAACATAAGTGGTTGCTATTTTGTGTGAGAATTCTGATTTTTCACCATTAAAATAATGCTGCAGTGAGAAACCTGGAATATCCATACCTGAGCATCCCTGGAACTGCTGTTTTGATGACTGCTGTTTTGTTATTTGAGAATCACTAGGTCAAGTACAGTCCTATTTAAAATGTTGCTAGGTCCTTCTACATTATCCTCCATGGTTGCATCCATCTACAGTTCCACAAACAGTGAGGTAAATCTCCTGTGCCTTCCATCAACACTAGGTTTTTATAATTCACATTCCTTTCAGTGACGCATCTGCTTTAGCACAAGACATCTGGAAGGGGAGAGCTGCCCTTCCATCACTGCCTGTTGGCACACCAATGGCAGGCAGTGTAGAGGAGTCTGTTAAAGCTAACAGGGAGCTGAGCATCTGCAAAGCTAGAAACAGAAGTGTTTGGCTTCCATTCCTGTTTATTAATTCAGATAATGTTTAGTGAAGGCTGTTGCTGGCCAGGGACCCTGGGAATAGCGTGATAAACAAGACCATGCTCTGCCTTCACGAGCTTGCATTCTAGAGTGGGTCAGGCTTCAACATATCCGGTAGGATATAAGGTCAAGTATGGTGGAGACTTCAGCTGAAAAATAAAGCAGAGAAAAGGACAAGGGAGGAGGTGTGTGTGGGGAGACCAGGTGCAGGAGAGGATGCCACTCGGATGGTCTTGGAAGGTTCTCTGCTGGTGGGACTCTTGACTAGAGACCCGCATGCAGTAAAGCCTGAGCCCCACTGATAACCTTAAGGCTCCATCCAGCTGGGTCTGGCAATAGCAAGTATAGAGGCCTGAGAAAAGAGCCAGTTAGGCAGGTTCCAGAAGAAGCCCGGGAGCTGCACTGACTTTTGATTTGCTAGAGGAAGATAATTGAGCTACCTACTTTCTTTGTCAAATGCCGTGTTCAGGCGAGTGAAACTGTGAACCTCATGTGTGTGTCTTTGAAAGAGTGACGCTGTTCATGTACAGCAGCACTTGAACCACTAGAATGCAGCATCTTAACCAGTAGACAGCAAGTCTCTGTCAGCATTCTGTAGAATGAAGTGGCGTTGCATGCCAGCTCTCTCTCGACCACAAGGCGGACTTTGTTGAAATTTACACAGGTGTTGAACAGACCTCCGCACCTTCAGTGTGGAAAGGACTAGAGCAGTGCATTCTTGTACCTGACTGCCCTTCATTCTGCCTCTTTGTGTTGTACATTATAAATGTGCTTTCAAAGCTCTGGTGCTCACAGCTGAAAATAAAGTAGGTTTGGAGGACAG
Source organism: Sylvilagus floridanus (assembly GCA_949820135.1). Lineage (NCBI taxonomy): Eukaryota > Metazoa > Chordata > Mammalia > Lagomorpha > Leporidae > Sylvilagus > Sylvilagus floridanus. The sequence continues at coordinate 11,110,469 of OX463229.1, forward strand.
TCACAGACAACTCTGTCCACTCAGCAGGTCAGGTAGTTTCTCCTTAACCATTGTACCAAATGCCCTACTCTACCCATTATTAACTCTCGTCCTTTCAGAGTTATTAGCTGTGTTATAAAATGTCTAGATTTCTGGGTGGTTTTGTAAATCTTAAAGTAAAAAATAAGAACATTTGTTGCCAGCATTGTGGCTTAGGTGGTAAAGCTACCCCCCATGATACCAGCATCCCATATGGACACTGATTCAAAGTCCCAGCTAAACTTCCAATCCAGCTCTCTGCTAATGCACTTGGGAGGGCAGCACAAGGTAGCCCAAGTGCTTGGGCTCCTGCATCCACGTGGGAAAGCCAGAAGAGGCTCCTGGCTCTTGGCTTCTGTCTGGCACAGCCCTGGCCATTGTGGCCATTTGGGGAGTGAACTAGTGTGTGGAAGACCTTTCTCTTTCTCTGACTCTCCCTCTCTTTCTTCAAGTCTGCCTTTAAAATATATGAAATGTTTTAAAACAAGAACCTTTAACCATTCAAAGAAAGCCTCAAGTAGAAAGAAAAAGAATCTTGCAGACCCACAGTACTCAATGACCTGAAACCTTGACTGAAATTTTTGTTGAAGTTTGCTGATAAAGTGTTCACCTGAAATCACACATATTGACTTGTGTGAGCTGAGCTGGTAGATATTCTTGAAACTGTCAAAATCACTTCTGCTAGTTTTTACACGATGTACCTGTTATTCTCCTGAGCTACTTGAGAGCTGTTGGGTAGAGATGTTATTACTGGCAACGTGGTCACACTGCACAGCTCCCATGGGCACCATTACACTCTGTAACTGGCATTTCCAGGGCTGGTGCTGTGCACACCTGGATAGTCTTACCCACGGGTGGTGTGGTATCTGCACAATGTCTGCATGATGGTTCTCTTTTCATTTAGATGGTTGGCAGGGTTCTGTTAGTACATAGTCTCTCAACTTGTGACTTCAATATTGCTCACTCACATGTTTTTGAGTCCCCTCGGGGATTTGGGTATATTTGTGGCCCTGATTGGTTGCCCACTTTACTAGAGACAAGGATAGGCCTAACCTTGCCTCCTGGAACTTTCTCTGAGTTAGAAACCTCTTAGAGTTATTATACAACCTTGAAATTTTGTATTTAATGGTGGATCTTTAAGCAGAGGTATCTTATAGTGCAGCAGTCATAGACTTATTTTTCTTCTTCTTCTTTTAGTAAAGAGGAGGGCGTCGGCGCGTTGGCTTCAGCCGCTACCTGGCCGCCCGCCGTGCCTCGTGGGAAGCCGAGCCTCCTCGCCATGAGCTTCCTCTCCACCAAGGTGGCGCCACAGACTGCGCCCGAGCTGCATCCCGAGGCCGAGCCGCAGCGCGAGCCGGAACCCGAGGCGGTGCCGCAGCCCCCGGAGCCGCCGGCGTCGTGCCCTCCCGCGGCCGGCCCGCCGCGCCACTGCGACACGAGCTGCCTGGAGGCGCCGCTGTCGCGCGCCTTCGGGAGCCTGGGCTGGGCCGTGGGCTCGCACCCCTGGCTCTTCCTGCTGCTGCCCATGGTGCTGACGGTGCTGCTGGGCATCGGGCTGGTGCACCTGCCCAAGGACGAGCTGGGGGACCTGGAGGAGCAGTACACGCCGATCAGGAGCCCGGCCAAGGCGGAGCGGCGCTTCGTGCAGAGCCACTTCGCCACCAACGACTCGCACCGCTTCTCGGACGCGCGGAGGAGCACCGAGGCCAACTACCTGTCCATCCTCGTGGTGTCCAACGACGGCTCGGTGCTGGACGGCGACGTGTTCGCCGAGGTTGACCGCCTGGACCGCACAGTGCAGGCCCTGCGTGCGGCACAGGAGAACCGGACGGAGATCCGGTTTGAGCAGGTGTGCGCCAAGTACAAGGCTGTGTGTGTGCCCTGCAACCCGCTGCTGTACGCGTGGCAGCAGAACCGGCGGCTGGACCTGAGCCGGGTGTTGTTCCCAATCTACAGCCACGACAGCCACCCCGTCTACCTGGCTGGCTTCTTCGGCAAGCTCGTGCTGGGGGAGAGCGTGGGCATGAGCCAGCTGCTGCTGGAGGCCAAGGCCATGCGGCTGCTCTACTACCTGAAGACGGAGGACGGCCGCGACAGCGAGCTGAGCAAGCGCTGGCTGACGCACTTCCTGGCCCGCTTCCCCAGCATGCAGGCCGGGCTGGCCCTGCAGAGGGTTCACCTGGTGCACTTCACCTCCCTCTCCAGACAAATGGAGTTGGAGGCCACCTTGGAGACGGTGGTGCCGCTCTTCTACTGGGCCTACGCGCTGCTCATCCTCTTCGCCGTGGTCTCGTGCTACCGGCTGGACTGCGTGCGCAACAAGATGTGGGTGGCGGCCTTCGGCGCGGTCTGCGTGGTGCTGGCCGTGGTGAGCAGCTTCGGCCTGATGCTGTTCATCCGCGTGCCGTTCGTCGCCATCGTGGCCAACTCGCCCTTCCTCATCCTGGGCGTGGGCGTGGACGACATGTTCCTCATGGTCTCGGCCTGGCAGAAGACCCGGCTCCGGGACGGCGTGCGTGAGCGCATGGCCCTGGTGTACTCCAAGGTGGCGGTGTCCATCACCATCACCACGCTCACCAACGTCCTGGCCTTCTACACGGGGGTCATGAGCTCCTTCAGGTCCGTGCAGTACTTCTGCATCTACACGGGGACCAGCCTGCTCTTCTGCTACCTGTACAACGTCACGTGCTTCGGCGCGGTGATGGCGCTGGACGGCAAGAGGGAAGGGCGCTGCTTGAACTGGCTCAAGAAGCCTGACCCCCGCTATTCCTCGCTCAGGAAGTCCTGCTGCCTGCCGTGCGGCACCGCCCCGGACGAGGAGGGCCTGGACGTCCACCCCATGAACTTGTTCTTTCGGGACTACTTCGGCCCGTTCGTCACCAACCCCTGGTCCAAGGTCTTCGTGGTGCTGATCTACATCGCGTACCTCACCAGCAGTATCTACGGCTGCTTCCAAGTGCAGGAGGGCCTGGACGCGCGCAACCTGGCCAGCGACGACTCCTACATCATCCCCTACTTCAACGTGGAGGAGGATTACTTCTCCGACTACGGCCCCAGGGTGATGGTCATCGTTACCGAGCCCGTTGACTACTGGAGAGAAGATGTCCGGCAGAAGCTGGGCCAGTGTATGATAGACTTTGAGAAAAACGACTATGTCAATAAGAATCTGTCCGAGTTTTGGCTGCCAACCTACGTGAGCCATCTGAAGAACAGCAGCCTGGACCCCAACGATAAGGACACGTTCATGGACAACGTGTCTGCGTTTCTAGGCAGCATGCCGTTTTTTACCTACGACGTTAACATTTCGTCTTCCAAGGAGATTGTCTGTTCCCGGGGCTTTGTTCAGACCATGGGCGTCTCCACCTCGACCAGCAAGAAGCTGATGCTGCTGCAGCTACGGGAGATCGCGGCCACCTGCGCCGTGCCCCTCATGGTGTACAACCACGCCTTCATCTACTTCGACCAGTACGCGGCCATCATAGAGAACACGGTGCGCAACGTCCTGGTCGCCTCGTCGGTTATGCTGCTGGTCTCCCTGCTGCTGATCCCGCACCCCGTGTGCTCCCTGTGGGTCACGTTTGCGATCACGTCGGTGACTGTGGGCGTCGTGGGGTTCATGGCCTTCTGGAGCGTGAACCTGGACTCCATATCCATGATCAACCTCGTCATTTGCATAGGGTTCTCTTTTGACTTCTCCGCGCACGTATCCTATGCGTTTGTTTCCAGTTCTGAGACCTTAGTCGACAGGAAATCCGTCGAGGCACTGTATCTGCTGGGCTACCCGGTGCTGCAGAGTGCGATTTCGACAATCATAGGGGTGTGTGTTTTATTTGCAGCAAAAGCATACATTTTCAGGACTTTTGCTAAAATTATGTTCCTTGTTATGTTCTTTGGGGCTGTTCATGGCCTCATTTTTATTCCAGTGTTCTTAACATTCTTTGGAAAGTGTTTGTGAATATACTTGAACATCAAAAAGCAGTTACAGAATTTCTGTTTGCCCTGGCCGAATCTGATAAAAATGTACTATTTCACAAATAATAAAAAAATGTAAATTTAGTTTTGTCTTCCGTTTCTTTCATTAATATATTTTACCTTGCAGTGTACAGGGTTTCCACTTTCTTGCTTACGTTTAATTCCTAAGATATGTGTGTGTCTTGTTACTATTGTAACTGGGATAGTTTTCTTTAGTGGTTTTAAGCATAACTCATTCTCAGCATATAGAAATCCTTCTGATACTTGTAATTCTGCAACTTCACTGAATTTGTTTATTCTGATAGCTCTTTTGGTGGCTAGAAAATGCCCTATTTACGAATAATCAATAAACTTGAATTTATTTTTGTCTTCAGTTTCTGACAGCAACATTTTACGTTTTTCAGTGCTCAGGTGTTCCACAATCTTGATTAAGTTGAATCCTAAGGTTTTTATGTGTTTTTAAAATCATAATCAGCATTGCTTCTCTTCATTCTTTGAAAAAGGTGATTTGTTCTCTGTATGTGGAAGTTCCTCTGATATTTGTAATACTGCAAAATCTCTGGATTTTCTTTGTCTTAGCAGTTTTTTTTTTTTTTTTGGTGGAGGCTTTGGGTTTGCCTTATATGTAGTGATGTCGTTTCCTGTGTGACTTTTATTTTTTTCTTTTCCGGTGCAGCCGTGGAACTACCAGGGAGGGGCTGTTTGGGGGTGGGAGGGCTTTGTGATTTCTGATGAAATCTTCCTAGGAGTTAGTACATTTCCTGTTCACTCGTGGTTCAGTCCTGATAGGCGTTACATTTCTAGGAATCTATCAGCGCCTTCTGGGCTCTCCACTGTGTTGGCTCTTAACTGTGCAGGGTATCTCTCCCAAACCTTTCTGTTTCGCTGGCATCGACTGTAATTTTCTTAGTTCGTTTGTGGTTTGATTGAGTTCAGTTTTTCTTCATTAGTCTAGCTAAACCTTTGCTAATTTTCTTTATATTGTCAAATAACCAACTCATTGTTTTTTCCATATTTTCAGTTATTTGTTTGAAATCTTATTCTTTCTCTCATTCTGTTAACTTCAGGCTTAGTTTACTAGAGCTTCTGTTTCTATTTTATTAAGGTATAAAGTTATCATATAAAGTTATTTATTAGGGTATAAGGTCTTTTTCATGGAAGGTCTTTCATTCCTAATGTAGGAATTATTTCTATAATTGTTCCTATTTGAATGACTTATGCTGAATCCCATGTTTTGAATGTCTTGTTTACATTTTCATTTGTCTCATGATTTTTTTTTTTCTGCTGAGGTTTTCCTTGACTGACTCCTTACTCAGAAACGTGGTTGATTTCCAGACATTTGTGGATTTTCCAGATGTCCTCTGTGGCTGATCCCTAGTTTCCTGCCATTTTGGTCAGAGAGTTGCTACTGTTCCAGTCGCCTTGAGGTGGCCAATACCCTTAGGTGGGCTGGCATCTGCTCTCTCCTGGACAGTGGTGCAGGTGCCCTCAGCGTGATGTGCTTTCTGTGGAGTTCACTCCGGCTCTGTTCATGGCCTCACATAGGTGGGTGCAGGCCATTTCCAGGCAGGCGCTGACTCCTGGTTCCACGACTTACCAGCTGCTTGGCTTTGGGCACATTGCTGGAACTCTCTGTGCTGTAATCGGCTCTTTCATGACTTGGGATGGGGCATCTCTGTTGGGCAGCTGGTCACTAGGCAGTTGCTCCAGTTCCTGCGCTGCTTGCCTGGGACTGTTCCTGCTGGGTGGTGCCTCTGATGGTCCCGGTCTTGCAAAGTGAGCACAGTAGTGGTGTGGAGAGGCAGAGCTCACCTAATTAGTGTAGGTGGGCTCGTTTTTCTTTAGCCTGGCCAAACTCTGTTGTGGCATCTGATTGCCTGCCAGTGGGCATGGCTGCCACAGAGTGAATCCACTGCCCCAGGGAAGTTTATTCAGCTGGCTTAGACGAGCCTGGAACTTGGGGACACACAGTCCCTGTGATTTGCTGCCCTTGTCACCAGGAAACATTACTGCCCTGCCACAGTGTGGGGCACCATGAGGACATCTGCATTGGATCAGCACCCACCTCTCCCTGTCGGGTGGGCCACTGGCCTTGGTGTGGTTGGTGTTGCATGTGGATGTGCAGGCTGGACCCACAGGCTTCTCCCTGCATGAAACCAGGTTAGGGAGACAGGGGCCTAGACTTAGAGAGCTGTTAGTGCAGGTTTATGCAAATATGTGTGTGTGTGTGTGTGTGTGTGTGTGTGCGCGCGCGTGCGCAGGCTCAAGGGGACTTCCCAAAGCTCATGGAAGAAGAGAACTTAACGTAGTTTATTTTGGTGCCAAACGTATTTGAAATCCATGCATGCTTTATTCGTAATGTACATTTCTCATGAGCAGTTTGAAGGTTCCTCATATGCAAGCATTTCAATCTTTTTATGGCGTCAAAATAAACTTACCCTTTAATTCTATTTTCTGTGAACTTCTTGAAGTATCCTTGTGTGTATTTCTTTATAAAAGCATGATAAAAGCTCATTGCAGATAATTCAAAAAATCCAAAACCATTTGAAATTACCCAAGATCTTCTGACTCAAAGCAAACTAATATTAGTGTACAGATATATTTTCATTTTTTTCTACTTGAATACTTTTATGCATTTGAAATTATATTGTACATTCAGTGTGGCATCCTTGTTTTCATCTGTTCTAATTCTAAAACAAATTATAAACTGAAGGCAATGACTTGTCCCATGCTGTTGTCACTATTGTCTGCTCCCCCGTGCCAGGTCCTGTTCATGGCTGGAGGGGCAGATCTCTGGTGGCACCTAGTGCTAGAGTGCACCTGCTGACTGCTGGGTCAGGGTCCCACACTCTGCAGGGCTAGCTCATCCTCATGGGGCCCGGGGGTGAGAATAATGACTTAGGACAAGGAGAGAGGCGTTTTTTAGGCATGGGAGGTATCACTAACACTGGCCAAGTGCTGTTCTAGTCCGAGTTGTGTTCTAAGCACTTGGCTTCCATTACGTTGTTGACCTGGCATGACAGCGCATCTTACAGATGGCTAAACTGATAGGCACAGAAGTTTGGTGCTCACCTAGGACACACAGGCAGGGCTGGCAGGTGAGTCCAAGTGCCCTGTCCTGAAGCAGGTGATCCGAACCCTCATGGTGCCTGCCTCTCCAAGCAGGTGCTGGGTCTCAGTGCTGGGGGCTGTTACCTTCCATGGATTGATTGATTGGTAGGAGAATGAGTCCCCTGGATATAGTGTCCTAGTTGTCAGGGTGTGGAAGGGTTGTGTGTATGTGGGTGGGGGGAAGGACCACAGGAACACAGCCCATGTTTGGGGCTGTGGAGGGCAGGTGGGACCCCACAGTAGAGAAGTTGGCCTGGCCCTCTCCACAGAGGCAGCAAGCTGTGCTGGTGGAGGTTAGCTGCAGCATTTTTGGATGGAGTGCCCTCCTGAGGCCCCTCAGTGTTTGCTCTCCTCCTGCTGAAGTTGTGCTCACCCATGGTCTGCCCATGATTCCATCCCTTCCCCGGCTGTGTGAACTGGGCAGCTGACGCAGTGGCTGCTGTTACAGACTGTGCTCTAGAAACAGCTTGGAGAGGATGTTGGGAGGTGAAGTTTTGTAAGGCCTTGGTGTCTTGTCTGACCTGGGCTGTGCTTATGAAGGGGGTGGCTGCTGGTGTGGCTCATGCACAGGCCGTGGAGTCAGTCAGCTTGCATTTCCTGTGTTCTTCAGGCCTTAGAACTGGCCCCAGCAAGCAGGGCCCACTTGGCTTTCTGTCACCTGGCGTCTCTTACCTTTTCCATTCCTGAATGGATTTTCTGGGCTACAAAGCCACGTAATATGTTTGTAGACTTCCTGGGTCTCTGGAGGGTCTCGGTCCCATCCGTGGTGCGGGAGGAATAGCATAACTTCTGGAGTTCACATGGGGTGCTGGGGACACAGGCAGTGACTTAACACCCTGTGCTGTAATACCAGCCCCAGTAAGAACATTTCCATCCTGTGTTTTAAGGGCTTTGGAGTCCTCGTATACAGTGCGTGACTTTCATCTCCATGAACATGCTGTAAATGACAGAACTTTCTGTGGGTGTTTTGGGTCCGGGTATTCATGGGTGCGCTGCAGGTGCCATTCCTTGTCCTTTCACCTGCCAAGGGGCATTCATGCGTTTCCATTGTCTTCACTGTGGTGAGCAATGCTCCAGTGGACATGTGAGTGCAGACATGGCTCTCCATATACATATATGTATTTGTGTATATACCACATACACATATTACAGTCATATGTACTTCTCACATACATGTACACATACATATCACACATATACATGTCACCTACAGATATCACAACAATACATGCATGACATATACACCTTACATGCACATGTACATAAATCCGGACGTGGGCTGGTGGGGTCGTGGGAGAGTTTGAGTTGTTTTTAGCTTTTAGGGACCCTCCATGCTTGTTTTCAACATGCCGTACTGACTGACGTTCCCTTGAGAAGTGTGCTAGATCCCTCTCTCTGCACCTGTGTCCTGGATCTTTTGGTAATAGCCAGTCTGATAGAGTACATGCCATCTTCTATGGTTTCAGTTTTATTTATCTATTTTAAAGATTTATATGTTTTTTTGAAAATTAAAGTTGGAAGAGAGAGGGAGGGAAAGAGAGAGGGCTCTTTCATCTGCTGGTTTGCTGCCCAGATGGCCGCAATGGCCAGAGCTGTGCCAGGCCAGATCCAGGAGTCCCTGGATGCAGGGGCCCATACACATGGATCGTCTTCCACTGCTTTTCCCAGGTCATTAGCAGAGGGCTGGATTGGAAGTGAAGCGAGTGGGACAAAAACCAGTGCCCGTGTAGGAGGTCAGTGTCTCACGTGGCAGGTTACCTGCTGTGTCACAACACTGGCCCCTCTGTTGTGATTTTTATTTTCATTTTCTGATAATTGGGGATGGTTACTTGTATGTTACTTGTATGTCCATTCAGGGGCTGTTTTCTTGTTACTGATTCATTTGAGTTCTTTGTATTGAGATAGTAGCCACTCACGTGATAAATGATTTCAGTATCCACTCTCAGTGTGTGCGTTGGTTCTCTACTGAGAGAACTGTTGCTTGGTCCTTTGCTTGGAGAAGGATTTTCTTGTATGCAATCTCATATTTATTTTTGTTTTTGTCGCCCACACCTTTGGGGTCACATCCAAGAACTTAGTGCTCAGACCAATGCCATGGACTTTCCCCTCTGCTTTTCTCTAGTCATTTTAGTTGTGGATATTATGATTAAGAATTTTTTTATTTATTTATTTACTTCTTGGGATATGTGTGTGTGTGTGTGTGTGTAAACATATATAGATATCAAGTCTCTAGCACAATCCACTATCACAGGCATTTAATTTTAATTTATTTTCTTCTTATTTGAAAGGCAAAGGAAGCTGAGAGACGGGGATGGGGAGGGATCTCCCATTTTCTAGTTCACACCCACAATGCCCAAAACGGCCCCAGGGCTGAAACTAGGAATCAGGAACTCAATCCATGTCTCTGACATTGGTGGCAAGAACCCAGGTATTTGAGCCATCACCACTGCTTCCCAGGGTCTGCCCTGGCAAGAAGCTGGAGTCAGGAGCCCGAGCCCTGATGTGTGGCATGGGTGTCCTAAGCACTAGGCCAGATGCCAACCTTTAGAAGGTGCATGGCACAAGGACCCTGTGTCGTTCTGTGCTGTGTTCCCAGTGTTTTGGCTGTGACAGGCAAAGGGCTTTGTGTCTTGTGAGGTGGTTCATGAACAGGGTCTCTTTCTCCTGCTGCTCCCCTGAGTGTGTGAGTTCTGAGTTGTGTTCTTGTTCTTTCCTTTTTTTTTTTTTTTTGGCAAGCAATTAGACAGTGAGAGAGAGAGACAGAGAGATAGGTCCTCCCTCTGTTGGTTCACCCCCAAAATGGCTGCCATGGCGGACGCACTGAGTTGATCCGAGGCCAGGAGCTAGGCGCCTCCATCCGGTTCCCCATGCAGGTGCAGGGCGCAAGCACATGGGCCATCCTCCACTGCTCTCCTGGACCACAGCAGAGAGCTGGACTGGAAGAGGAGCAACCAGCACAGAATCCGGTGACCCAACCGGGACGAGAACCCAAGGTACCAGTGCAAAAAGTAGAGGATCAGTCTAGTGAGCCGCAGCTAGGCCCCTGTTCATTCTTGTGAACATATCCCCCTCAGAATTGCCCCCAGCTTCTCTGGGGAGTTGTTGAAGTTCTCAGAGTTCTGATCAGGCGTCTGTGGCTCAGCTCTCTGCATGGCTGTTTCATCTGCTTTCCTGTAACAGGGAGCTTGTTGGAGTCTCTCCTGCTACTCTATGCTGGGCAGCTGGGGCTGCTGAAACAGAGCACCACAGGACGAGTGGATCAGGCAGCAGAAATTGCTTTCTCACGTCTGGAGACTGGGAAGGCCGAGACCACAGTGCTGGCAGAGCGGGTTTCCTGCTTGCTGTGTCCTCACTTGGAGGAGGCCGAGGGGAACTCTGGTGTTTCTACTTCTTCTTATCATGGGGAGACCCCTCCCTTCTGTGCTTAGCCACTCCGGCCACCTCCCAAAGGACTCGCCTCCTCACGCCCTTGCTTTGGGGTCCAGGGCCCCTGCACATCGATTTTAGACGGGCAGACACTTCAGTCCATGTTTGCCTGCATAGAATTTGCTGTCTCTCTGCCATTTTGATGAACCATCGTGAAGATCCTTTGGATTGTGCTGGTACTTAAGAAAACATTCTCTTTATGTTGTTCACAAGCAGGCTTAGCGCTGGGTATGTTAGCAACGGAGAAAGTCAAGGGGACGTCTTACCAGGCTTCAAGCATCAGATGCAGTGGATTTTCTCGGTTTGTGTGATTCTCTGTGCCTCTGTACTGCGTGTTCCTCTCAGTGGGCAGTGGGTAAATAGATCCTGACTTCTCCCCCATAAGGGCGTTGGGCATAATGAGTGGTGCCCAGGGCCAGGGTCCTGGGCAGGCTCAGCAGTCAGACTCCCAGTGGGGATTGTTTGTGAGCAGTAGGGGGCAGTAACACCCGTGTAATGTCGTTCCCTAGGAACAGCATAAAAGCTTCCAGTGGGCATCTGAGCTGTGTGGGTTCTGGTGGCACCTTCAGTGCTTGATGCTGACCTGCTTGGTGGTGTGGTTGCCTTGGCGTCTGTCATGGGAAAGGCTCAGGCATTCCCTCTGTCATCCTAAGTGGAGAACGAAGTGGCAGTTTGTGGCTCACATATGGGAACACCTTCCTCTGTCTTTTGAAATAAAAGCAAATCAGAAGTAGCATGCTGGATACCCTGTGGTTTTTAAATGCAATGAGGGAGCTACACACATAGGTAGTATAGGACCTGTGTGTGTGTGATGCCTTCCTTGCTGATCATGGTTAACAGAAGTGCAATGCTGATTGTTTGCACAGAAAAAGGCAGAACAGGCCATTGTCATGGGAGAGCAAGGTGGACAGCCAAGGCCCTTGGGGATTTTGGTCCAGGCTGTGAATTATGACTTGCAGTTCTACCTGTGCAGTCAGGAGGCCACCGTGAAGCTCTCGTCTAGGGACAGCTGCAGGCTCAGGAGCAGAGGCTCATCTGTGGCCTCCTGCAAACAGGAGGTAACCCTGCAGTGGCTCTCAGTCTGCCCCTCTCAGCATTTAACTGGGGAGCACATGTGGGCCCCGTTTGCTCCTTGGCAAGGACTCACACAGGTCACAGGCTTCTGGAATGAGGTGTTGCTGGATGCCGAAGATGGAAAAGGGGGAGTCCATGGTGCTGTGTAGGAGGCTTGCTGGGCTCTTTCTTCCTGTGATTCCTGTTCACTCTCACCAACATGTGCAGCATAGAACAGGCTGCTGTGTGGGCCCGGGAGGGGTAAATGGTACTGGGTGTCATTATGTGTCCTCTCTCACCAACAAGTGCAGCAGAGAGCATGCTGCTGGATGCCGTGGAGGAATGGGGGGACCCATGATGCAGGGCGTCGTTAGGTGCCCTCTCCCACCAACTCTGTAAGGTAGTTGGTATTTCAATCCCCATTTGGTAGAAAGAGATGGAAAGACTGTTCTTGCTTAAAGATAGAAGAGAGAGAACAATCCAGCGCTATGCACTGTCCTTTTTTAAAAAGGATGGATGGATGGACCTGGCTGCACCTCAGCTGGCTCCCTCCATCTGGCCAGGCATTGCAAAGCTAGACACGCGCCCCCCCATGCCCTGAGTGCCTGGCCTCAGGGAGCTCAGGGGCAGGCTGGCCCCCCTCGGCTTCTGTATGCCCTTCCCAGGCGGAGCCTTCAGGACCCATGCAGCCAGCGCGACAAACTCTACAAGGAGCTAGCTAGAGGAAGTGACCTGCCTCAGGAGCGTGTCTGCGGCCATCCCAGAGGCGCACAAACATTCTCTGAGAGCAGCTGGAGTGGCTCCCACCTGGCAGCCTGCTCCTCAGGCTTGCCTGCTGGCTGGCTGGTGTATGCGCTGCCTGCTGGGGCCTCCCTGGGCTAGGGGCTGGAAGGGCGGGGCTCCTTCCTGGGGCTGCTGCTGTGACACGCCCACTCCTGACGCCCACTGGGGCGTGACACGCCAGGTGAGCTCGGTTATGGGGTGCGGGCTGTCCCAGGACCGCTCCAGAGCCTGAGGGCCACGCGTGGGCTCTTGCGTGTTCCCTGCAGGATCGGAGTCTGGGCACTCACGCCTTCCCGGGCGCCTCCTAGGTTCCCCCTACCTCCCTTGGGACAGACGAGGCACAGCCCCAGGAAAGCCTGGGCACCTTGCACGTGGAAGCCCCGTCCATGGGCAGCAAGCTCCCTAGACCCACAGCCTTGCCTGTGCCTGACCCTCCAGCTCAGAGGTCTAACATCCCAGAAGAGTGTTCCGGAGTTCGAGTTCCCAGTGCGCACTCCCAGGCCTCCGCTGGCAGCTCCCGGGAGGATGGATGGACCTGCCTGCATCTCCACTGGCTCCCTCCCTCTGGCTGGGCATTGCAAAGCTAGACACGCGCCCCCCCATGCCCTGAGTGCCTGGCCCCAGGGAGCTCAGGGGCAGGCTGGCCCCCCTCGGCTTCCATATGCCCTTCCCAGGTGGAGCCTTCAGGACCCAAGCAGCCGGCGCAGCAAACTGGCCAAGGAGCTAGCTAGAGGCAGTGGCTGGCCTCAGGAGTGTGTCTGCGGGCATCCCAGAGGCGCACAAACATTCTCAGAGGGCAGCTGAAGTGGCTCCCACCTGGCAGCCTGCTCCTCAGGCTTGCCTGCTGGTTGGCTCGCGCAAGCGCTGTCTGCTGGGGCCTCCTTGGGCTAGGGGCTGAAAAAGGCAGGGCTCATTCCTGGAGCCACTGCTGTGACACGCCCACTCATGAGGGCCACTGGGATGTGCCATGCAAGGTGAGCTCGGAGATGGGATGCGGGCAGTCCCAACACTGCTCCTGAGCCTGAGGGGCCATGCGTGGGCTCTCGCGTGTTCCCTGCAGGACGGGAGTATGGGCACTCACGCCTTCCCGGTAGCCTCCTGGGTCCCCCTACCACCCTTGGGCCAGATGAGGCACAGCCCCAAAAAAGCCTGGGCATCTCCCACGTGGAGACCCCACCCATGGGCAGCAAGCTCCATAGGCCCACAGCCCTGCCTTTGCCTGACCCTCCAGCTCGGAGGTCTCGCAGCCCATTCGAGGGTTCCAGTGTTCCTGTTCGCAGTGCGTACTCGCAGGCCTCCCCTGGCAGCTCCTGGGAGGATGGATGGACCTGGCTGCACCTCCGCTGGCTCCCTCACTGTGTCCAAGCATTGCAAAGCTTGACAAGCGCCCCCCCATGCCCTGAGTGCCTTGCCACAGGGAGCTCAAGGGCAGGCACGCCCCCCTCGGCTTCCATATGCCCTTCCCAGGCAGAACCTTCAGGACCCACGCAGCCTGCGCAGCAACCTGGACAAGGAGCTAGCTAGAGGCAGTGGCCGGCCTCAGGAGCGTGTCTGTGGGCATCCCAGAGCCGCACAAACATTCTCTGAGGGCAGCTGGAGTGGCTCCCACCTGGCAGCCTGCTCCTCAGGCTTGCCTGCTGGCTGGCTTGCATATGCACTGTCTGCTGGGGCCTCCCTGGGCTAGGGGCTGGAAGGGCAGGGCTCGTTCCTGGGGCTGCTGCTGTGACACGCCCACTCCTGACTCCCACTGGGGCTTGCCATGCCAGGTGAGCTTGGAGATGGGGTGCGGGCTGTCCCAGGACCGCCTCCGAGCCTGAGCTGCCACGCGTGGGCTCTTGTGTCTTCCCTGCAGGACCAGAGGCTGGGCACTCACGCCTTCCCGGGCACCTCCTAGGTTCCCCCTACCTCCCTTGGGCCAGATGAGGCACAGCCCCAAAAAAGCCTAGGCACCTATCGCGTGGAGGTCCCGCCCACGGGTAGCAAGCTCCATAGGCCCACAGCCTTGCCTGTGCCTGACCCTCCAGCTCGGAGGTCTCACAGCCCAGCTGAGAGTTCCAGAGTTCCAGTTTGCAGTGCGCACTCCCAGGCCTCCCCTGGCAGCTCCAGGGAGGATGGATGGACCTGGCTGCATCTCCACTGGCTCCCGCCCTCTGGCCGGGCATTGCAAAGCTAGTCACGCGCGCTGCATTCCCTGAGTGCCTGGCCTCAGGGAGCTCAGGGTCAGGCTGGCCCCCCTCGGCTTCCATATGCCCTTCCCAGTCAGAGCCTTCAGGACCCAGGAAGCCAGCGCGACAAACTGGACAAGGAGCTAGCTCGAGGCAGTGTCCGGCCTCAGGAGCGTGTCTGCGGGCATCCCTGAGCCGCACAAACATTCTCTGAGGGCAGCTGGAGTGGCTCCCACCTGGCAGCCTGCTCCTCAGGCTTGCCTGCTGGCTGGCTGGCTGGTGCAAGCACTGCCTGCTGGGGCCTCCCTGGGCTAGGCGCTGGAAGGGCGGGGCTCATTCCTGGGGCTGCTGCTGTGACAGGCCCACTCCTGAAGACCACTGGGGCACGCCACACCAGGTGAGCTCGGAGATGGGGTGTGGCCTGTCCCAGGACCGCTCCAGAGCCTGAGCAGCCACGCTTGGGCTCTCGCGTGTTACCTGCAGGACCGGAGTCTGGGCACTCACACCTTCCCGGATGCCTCGTAGGTTCCCCCTTCCTCCCTTGGGCCAGATGAGGCACAGCCCTAGGAAAGCCTGGGCACCTCGCGTCTGGAAGCCCTGCCCACGGGCAGCAAGCTCCATAGGCCCACAGCCGTGCCTGTGCCTGACCCTCCAGCTCAGAGGTCTCACAGCCCAGCCGAGAGTTCCAGAGTTCCAGTTTGCAGTGTGTACTCCCAGGCTTCCACTGGCAGTTCCCAGGAGGATGGATGGACCTGGCTGCATCTCCGCTGGCTCCCTCCTCTGGCCGGGCATTGCAAAGCTGGACAGGCGCGCTGCATTCCCAGAGTGCCTGGCCTCAGGGAGCTCAGGGGCAGGCTGGCCCCCCTCGGCTTCCATATGCCCTTCCCAGGTGGAGCCTTCAGGACCCATGCACCTGGCGCAGCAAACTGGCCAAGGAGCTATCCAGAGGCAGTGTCAGGCTTCAGCAGCGTGTCTGCAGGCATCCCAGAGCTGCACAAACATTCTCTGAGGGCAGCTGGAGTGGCTCCCACCTGGCAGCCTGCTCCTCAGGCTTGCCTGCTGGCTGGCTGGCACATGCGCTGTCTGCTGAAGCCTCCCTGGGGAAGGGGCTGAAAGGGTGGGACTCCTTCCTCGGGCTGCTGCTGTGACACGCCCACTCCTGATGCCCACTGTGGCATGCCACGACAGGAGAGCTCAGAGATGGGGTGCGGGCTGTCCCACGACCACTCCTGAGCCTGAGCTGCCACGCGTGGGCTTTCGCGTGTTCCCTGCAGGATCGGAGTCTGGGCACTCACGCCTTCCCGGGCGCCTCCTAGGTTCCCCCTACCTCCCTTGGGCCAGATGAGGCACAGCCCCAGGAAAGCCTGGGTACCTCGCACCTGGAGGCCCCGCCCATGGGCAGCAAGCTCCATAGGCCCACAATCGTGCCTGTGCCTGAACCTCCAGCTCAGAGGTCTCACAGCCCAGCCCAGAGTTCCGGAGTTCAAGCTCCCAGTGCGAACTCCCAGGCCTCCGTGGCAGCTCCCGGGAGGATGGATGGACCTGGCTGCACCTCAGCTGGCTCCCTCCCTCTGGCCAGACATTGCAAAGCTAGAACGCGCCCCCCCCATGCCCTGAGTGCCTGGCCACAGGGAGCTCAGTGGCAGGCTGGCACCCCTCGGCTTCCATATGCCCTTCCCAGGCGGAGCCTTCAGTACCCATGCAGCCAGCGCGACAAACTCTACAAGGAGCTAGCTAGAGGCAGTGGCCGGCCTCAGGAGCGTGTCTGCGGGCATCCCTGAGCCGCACAAACATTCTCTGAGAGCAGCTGGAGTGGCTCCCACCTGGCAGCCTGCTCCTCAGGCTTGCCTGCTAGCTGGCTGCCGCATGCGCTGTCTGCTGGGGCATGCCTGGGCTAAGGCCTGGAAGGGCAGGACTCGTTCCTGGGGCTGCTGCTGTGACACGCTCAGTCCTGACACCCACTGGGGCATGCCATGCCAGGTGACCTCGGAAATGGGGTGCAGGCTGTCCCAGGACCGCTCCTGAGCCTGAACGGCCATGCGTGGGCCCTCGCGTGTTCCCGGCAGGACCAGAGTCAGGGCACTCATTTCTTCCCGGGCGCCTCCTAGGTTCCCCCTAACTCCCATGGGCCAGATGAGGAACAGCCCCAGGAAAGCCTGGGCACCTCACGCCTGGAGGTACAGCCCCGGGCAGCAAGCTGCATATACCCACAGCCGTGCCTGTGCCTGACCCTCCAGCTCAGAGGTCTCACAGCCTAGCCGAGCATTGGGAATTGGAGTTTGCAGTGCGTACACCCAGGCCTCCGCTGACAGCTCACAGGAGGATGAATGGACCTGGCTGCATCTCCGCTGACTCCCTCCCTCTGGCCCGGCATTGCAAAGCTAGACACGCGCCCCCCCCTATGCCCTGAGTGCCTGGCCTCAGGGAGCTCTGGGGCAGGCTGGCACCCCTCGGCTTCCATATGCCCTTCCCAGGCAGAACCTTCAGGACCCACGCAGCCGGCACAGCAAACTTGCCAAGGAGCTAGCTCAAGGCAGTGGCCAGCCTCAGGAGCGTGTCTGTGGGCATCCCAGAGCCTCGCAAACATTCTCTGAGGGCAGCTGGAGTGGCTCCCACCTGGTAGCCTGCTCCTCAGGCTTGCCTGCTGGCTGGCTGGCGCACGCGCTGTCTGCTGGGGCCTCCCTGGGCCAGGGCCTGGAAGGGCGGGGCTCGTTCCTGGGGCTGCTGCTGTGACACACCCACTCCTGAAGCCCACTGGGGCGTGCCACGCCAGGTGAGCTCGGAGATGGGGTGCGGGCTGTCCCACGACCGCTCCTGAGCCTGAGTGGCCACGCGTGGGCCCTCGCGTGTTCCCTGCAGGACCAGAGTCCTGGCACTCATGTCGTCCCGGGCGCCTCCTAGGTTCCACCTACCTCTCTTGGGCCAGATGAGGCACAGCCCCAGGTAAGCCTGGGCACCTCACGCCTGTAGGTCCTGCCCACGGGCAGCAAGCTGCATATACCCACAGCCGTGCCTGTTCCTGACCCTCCAGTTCGGAGGTCTCACAGCCCAGCGGAGATTTCCGGAGTTGGAGTTCGCAGTGCGCGCTCCCAGGCCTCCGCTGGCAGCTCCCGGGAGGATGGATGGACCTGGCTGCATTTCCGCTGGCTCCCGCCCTCTGGTTCGGGCATTGCAAAGCTAGACACGCACCCCCCCTATGCCCTGAGCTCCTGGCCGCAGGGAGCTCAGGGGCAGGCTGGCCCCCCTCGGCTTCCATATGCCCTTCCCAGGCAGAGCCTTCAGGACCCACGCAGCCGGCACAGCCAAATGGCCAAGGAGCTGGCTCGAGGCAGTGGCTGGCCTCAGGAGCATGTCTGTGGGCATCCCAGAGCCGCACACACATTCTCTGAGGGCAGCTGGAGTGGCTCCCACCTGGCAGCCTGCTCCTCAGTCTTGCCTACTGGCTGGCTGGTGCATGCACTGTCTGCTGGGGCCTCCCTGGGCTAGGGGCTGGAAGGGCGGGGCTCGTTCCTGGGGCTGCTGCTGTGACACGCCCACTCCTGATGCCCATTGGGTGTGCCACGCCAGGTGAGCTAGGGGATGGTGCGGGCTGTCCCAGGACCGCTCCAGAGCCTGAGCGGCCATGCGTGGGCTCTCTCGTGTTCCCTGTAGGACCGGAGTCTGGGCACTCACGCCTTCCCGGGCGCCTCCTAGGTTCCCCCTACCTCCCTTGGGCCAGATGAGGCACATCCCCAGGAAAACCTGGGCACCTCGCGCGTGGAGGTCCTGCCCACGGGCAGCAAGCTCCATAGGCCCACAGCCGTGCCTGTGCCTGACCCTCCAGCCCTCAGGTCTCACAGCCAAGCCCAGAGTTCCGGAGTTCAAGTTCGCAGTGCACACTCCCAGGCCTCCGCTGGCAGCTCCCGGGAGGATGGATGGAACTGGTTGCATCTCCGCTGGCACCCTCCCTGTGTCCAAGCATTGCAAAGCTAGACAGGTGCCCGCCCATGCCTTGAGTGCCTGGCCACAGGGAGCTCAGTGGCAGGCTGGCACCCCTCGGCTTCCATCTGCCCTTCCCAGGCGGAGCCTGAAGGACCCACGCTGCCGGCGCAGCAAACTGGCCAAGGAGCTAGCTAGAGGCAGTGGCCGGCCTCAGGAGCGTGTCTGTGGGCATCCCAGAGAGCGCAAACATTCTCTGAGGGCAGCTGGAGTGGCTCCCACCTGGCAGCCTGCTCCTCGGGCTTGCCTGCTGGCTGGCTGGTGCATGCGCTGTCTGTTGGGGCCTCCCTGGGCTAGGGGCTGGAAGGGCGGGGCTCGTTCCTGGGGCTGCTGCTGTGACACACCCACTCCTGATGCCCACTGGGGCGTGCCATGCCAGGTGAGCTAGGGGATGGGGTGCGGGCTGTCCCAGGACCACTCCAGAGCCTGAGCGGCCATGCGTGGGCTCTCGCGTGTTCCCTGTAGGACCGGAGTCTGGGCACTCACGCCTTCCCGGGCGCCTCCTAGGTTCCCCCTACCTCCCTTGGGCCAGATGAGGCACATCCCCAGGAAAACCTGGGCACCTCGCGCGTGGAGGTCCTGCCCACGGGCAGCAAGCTCCATAGGCCCACAGCCGTGCCTGTGCCTGACCCTCCAGCCCTCAGGTCTCACAGCCAAGCCCAGAGTTCCGGAGTTCAAGTTCGCAGTGCACACTCCCAGGCCTCCGCTGGCAGCTCCCGGGAGGATGGATGGAACTGGCTGCATCTCCGCTGGCACCCTCCCTGTGTCCAAGCATTGCAAAGCTAGACAGGTGCCCGCCCATGCCTTGAGTGCCTGGCCACAGGGAGCTCAGTGGCAGGCTGGCACCCCTCGGCTTCCATATGCCCTTCCCAGGCGGAGCCTGAAGGACCCATGCTGCCGGCGCAGCAAACTGGCCAAGGAGCTAGCTAGAGGCAGTGGCCGGCCTCAGGAGCGTGTCTGTGAGCATCCCAGAGAGCACAAACATTCTCTGAGGGCAGCTGGAGTGGCTCCCACCTGGCAGCCTGCTCCTCGGGCTTGCCTGCTGGCTGGCTGGTGCATGCGCTGTCTGCTGGGGCCTCCCTGGGCTAGGGGCTGGAAGGGCGGGGCTCGTTCCTGGGGCTGCTGCTGTGACACGCCCACTCCTGATGCCCACTGGGGCGTGCCATGCCAGGTGAGCTAGGGGATGGGGTGCGGGCTGTCCCAGGACCACTCCAGAGCCTGAGCGGCCATGCGTGGGCTCTCGCGTGTTCCCTGCCGGACTGGAGTCTGGGCACTCATGCCTTCCCAGGCGCCTCCTAGGTTCCTCCTACCTCCCTTGGGCCAGATGAGGCACATCCCCAGGAAATCCTGGGCACCTCGCGCCTGCAGGTCCTGCCCACAGGCAGCAAGGTCCATATGCCCACAGCCGTGCCTGTGCCTGACCCTCGGCCCTGAGTTCTTTTTTTTTTTTATATAAAGGTTTTATTTAAAGAATATAAATTTCCAAAGAACAGCTTATGGACTACAATGGCTCCCCACACACACAACTTCCCTCCCTCCCCCCACCCTCCCCTTTCCCGCTCCCTCTCCCCTTCTGTTCACATCAAGATTCATTTTCAATTCTCTTTATACACAGAAGATCAATTTAGTACATATTACGTAAAGATTTCAACGGTTTGCCCTCGCATAGAGACACAAAATGATAATACTGTTGGAGTACTAGTTATAGTATTAATTCACAATGTACAGCACATTAAGGACAGAGATCCTACATGATTTTTTTTAAAAAAATTGATTAATTGTCTATGCAATTTCCAGTTTAACACCAAGATTTTTTAATCATTTGCAATTATCTTTATATAAAGAAGATCGATTCAATATATACTATGTAAGGATTTCATCAGTTTGCACCCACTCAGAAACACAAAGTGTAAAAATACTGTTTCAGTACTAGTAATAGCATTATTTCACATTGGATAACACATTAAGGACAGATCCCTCATGAGACGTAAGTACACAGTGACTCCTGATGTTGATTTAACAATATGACACTCTTGTTTATGGCGTCAGTAATCTCCCTAGGCTCTGGTCATGAGTTGCCGAGGCTATGGAAGCCTTTAGGGTTCGTGGACTTCGATCTTATTCTGACAGGGTCATAGTCAAAGTGGAAGTTCTCTCCTCCCTTCAGAGAAAGGGACCTCCTTCTTTGATGGCCCCGTTCTTTCCACTGGGATCTCACTCGCAGAGATCTTTCATTTAGGTCTTCTTTTTTTGTTTGTTTGTTTTTCAGAGTGTCTTAGCTTTCCATGCCTAAACTATTCTCATGGGCTCTTCAGCCAGATCCGAATGCCTTAAGGGCTGATTCTGAGGCCAGAGTGCTATTTAGGACATCTGCCATTCTATGAGTCTGCTGTGTATCCTGCTTCCCATGTTGGATCATTCTCTCCCTTTTTCATTCTATCAGTTAGTATTAGCAGACACTGGTCTTGTTTGTGTGATCCCTTTGACTCTTAGACCTATCAGTGTGATCAATTGTGAGCTGAAATTGATCACTTGGACTAATGAGATGGCCTTGGTACATGCCACCTTGATGGGATTGTATTGGAAACCCCTGGCACAATTCTAACTCCATCATTTGGGGCCATTCCGATTGAGCATGTCCCAAGTTTTACATCTCCTCCCTCTCTTATTCCCACTCTTATATTTCACAGAGATCACTTTTCAGTTAAAATTTAAACACCTAAGAATAATTGTGTGTTAATTACAGAGTTCAACCACTAGTACTAGGATAAAGAAAAAAAAATACTACTATGGATAAGTATTACATTGTACAACAACAGACAGCACAAGAGCTGATCGAGTCACTGTTTCTCATAGTGTCCATTTCACTTCTACAGGTTTCCCCTTTGGTGCTCAGTTAGTCATCGCCAATCAAGGGAAACAAATGATATTTTTCTCTTTGGGACTGACTTAATTCACTCAGCATGATGTTTTCCAGATTCCTCCATTTTGTTGCAAGTGACCGGATTTCATTGTTTTTGACTGCTGTATAGTATTCTGTAGAGTACATGTCCCATAATTTCCTAATCCAGTCTACTGTTGATGGGCATTTGGTTTGGTTCCAAGTCTTAGCTATTGTGAATTGAGCCGCAATAAACATTGCTGTGCAGACGGCTTTTTTGTTTGCCCATTTAATTTCCTTTGGGTAAATTCCAAGGAGTGGGATGGCTGGGTTGAATGGTAGGGTTATATTCAGGTTTCTGAGGAATCTCCAGACTGACTTCCATAGTGGCTTCACCAGTTTGCATTCCCACCAACAGTGGACTAGTGTCCCTTTTTCCCCACATCCTCTCCAGCATCTATTGTTGGTGGATTTCTGAATGTGAGCCATTCTCACCGGGGTGAGGTGAAACCTCATTGTGGTTTTGATTTGCATTTCCCTGATTGCTAGGGATCTTGAACATTTTTTCATGTGTCTGTTGGCCATTTGGATTTCCTCTTTTGAAAAATGTCTATTGAGGTCCTTGGCCCATCTCTTAAGTGGGTTGTTTGTTTTGATGTTGTGGAGTTTCTTAATTTCTTTGTAGATTCTGGTTATCAACCCTTTATCTGTTGCATAGTTTGCAAATATATTTTCCCATTCTGTCGGTTTCCTATTCACTTTCTTGACTGTTTCTTTTGCAGTACAGAAACTTTTCAATTTGATGCAATCCCAGTAGTTAATTTTGGTTTTCAGTGCCTGTGCTTCTGGGGTCTTTTCCAAGAAGTCTTTGCCAGTACCTATGTCTTGCAGGGTTTCTCCTATGCTCTCTAGTAATTTGATGGTGTCGGGTCATAGGTTTAAATTTTTAATCCATGTTGAATGGATTTTTGTGTAAGGTGAAAGGTAGGGGTCTTGCTTCATGGTTCTGCACGTGGAAATCCAGTTTTCCCAGCACCATTTATTAAACAGACTGACCTTACTCCAGGGACTGGTTTTGAATCGTTGATCAAATATAAGTTCGCTGTAGGTGTTTGGATTGATTTCTGGAGTTTCTATTCTGTTCCATTGGTCTATCCATCTGTTTCTGTACCAGTACCATGCTGTTTTGATAACAACTGCCCTGTAGTATGTCCTGAAATCTGGTATTGTGATGCCTCCGGCTTTGTTTTTGTTGTACAAGATTGCTTTAGCTATTCGAGGTCTCCTGTGTCTCCATATGAATTTCAGCATCATTTTTTCCAGATCTGAGAAGAATGTCCTCGGTATCTTGATTGGTATTGCATTGAATCTGTAAATTGCTTTTGGGAGAATGAACATTTTGATGATATTGATTCTTCCAATCCATGAGCATGGAAGATTTCTCCATTTTTTGGTATCTTCTATTTCTTTCTTTAAGGTTTTGTAATTTTCATTGTAGAGATCTTTAATGTCCTTAGTTAAATTTATTCCAAGGTATTTGATTGTTTTTGTAGCTATTGTGAATGGGATTGATCTTAGCAGTTCTTCCTCAGCCGTGGCATTGTCTGTGTATACAAAGGCTGTTGATTTTTGTGCATTGATTTTATATCCTGCTACTTTGCCAAACTCTTCTATGAGTTCCAATAGTCTCTTAGTAGAGTTCTTTGGGTCCCCTAAATAAAGAATCATGTCGTCTGCAAAGAGGGATAGTTTGAGTTCTTCCTTCCCAACTTGTATCCCTTTAATTTCTTTTTCTTGCCTAATAGCTCTGGCTAAGACTTCCAGCACTATATTGAATAGCAGTGGTGAGAGTGGGCATCCCTGTCTGGTACCAGATCTCAGTGGAAATGCTTCCAACTTTTCCCCATTCAATAGGATATTGGCCGTGGGTTTTTCATAAATTGCTTTGATTGTATTGAGGAATGTGCCTTCTATACCCAGTTTGCTTAGGGTTTTCATCATGAAAGGGTGTTGAATTTTATCGAATGCTTTCTCTGCGTCTAGTGAGATAATCATATGGTTTTTCTTCTGCAGTCTGTTAATGTGGTGTATCACGTTGATTGTTTTGCGAATATTGAACCATCCCTGCATACCAGGGATGAATCCCACTTGGTCTGGGTGGATGATCTTTCTGATGTGTTGTTGCAGTCTATTGGCCAGAATTTTGTTGAGGATTTTTGCATCTATGTTCATGAGGGATATTGGTCTGTAATTCTCTTTCAATGCTGCATCTTTTTCTGGCTTAGGAATTAAGGTGATGCTGGCTTCATAGAAGGAATTTGGGAGAATTCCCTCTTTTTCGATTGTTCTGAATAGTTTGAGAAGAATTGGGGTTAGTTCTTCTTTAAATGTCTGGTAGAATTCAGCAGGTGAATCCATCTGGTCCTGGGCTTTTCTTTGTTGGGAGGGCCTTTATTACTGATTCAATTTCTGACTCACTTATGGGTCTGTTTAGGTTTTCTATGTCTTCCTGGTTCAATTTAGGTAGGTTGCATGTGTCCAGGAATCTATCCATTTCTGATAGGTTTCCCTGTTTGCTGGCATACAAGTCCTTGTAGTAATTTCTGATGATTCTTTTGATTTCTGTGGTGTCTGTTGTTATATTTCCTTTTTCATCTCTGATTTTACTGATTTGGGTTTTTTCTCTTCTTTTTTTAGTTAGTTGGGCAAATGGGGTGTCAATCTTGTTTATTTTTTCAAAAAAACAGCTCCTCGTTTGGCTGATTTTTTGTAATGTTTTTTTGGATTCAATCCTGTTGATTTCTTCTCTGATTTTGATTATTTCTCTTTTTCTACTAGATTTGGGTCTAGTTTGCTGCAAATTTTCTAGATCCTTGAGATGCATTGAAAGCTCATCTATTTGGTGCCTTTCCAGTTTCTTGATGTAGGCACCTATTGATATAAACTTTCCTCTTAACACTGCTTTTGCTGTATCCCATAAGTTTTGGTATGTTGTGCTGTTATCCTCATTTACTTCCAGAAAATTTTTAATTTCTCTTTTGATTTCTTCAGTGACCCATTGTTCATTCAGGAGCATGTTGTTCAATCTCCATGTGTTTGCATATGCTCTAGAGATTCCTGAGTTGCTAATTTCCAACTTCACTCCCTCATGGTCTGAGAAGTTGCATGGTATAATTCTAATTCTTTTGAATTTGCTGAGACTTGCTTTATGGCCTAATATGTGATCAATCCTAGAGTAGGTTCCATGTACTGCTGAGAAGAATGTGAATGCTTTATGTGTAGGATGAAAAGTTCTGTAGATATCTGTTAGATCCATTTGGAGCCCTGAGTTCTAACAGCCCAGTGGAGAGTTTCGCAGTTTGAGTTTGCAGTGTGCACTCCCAGGCCTCCGCTGGCAGCTCCCGGGAGGATGGATGGACCTGGCTGCATCTCCGCTGGCCCCCTCCCTGTGTCCAAGCATTGCAAAGCTAGACAGGTGCCCGCCCATGCCTTGAGTGCCTGGCCACAGGGAGCTCAGTGGCAGGCTGGCACCCCTCGGCTTCCATATGCCCTTCCCAGGCGGAGCCTGAAGGACCCATGCTGCCGGTGCAGCAAACTGGCCAAGGAGCTAGCTAGAGGCAGTGGCCGGCCTCAGGAGCGTGTCTGTGAGCATCCCAGAGAGCACAAACATTCTCTGAGGGCAGCTGGAGTGGCTCCCACCTGGCAGCCTGCTCCTCGGGCTTGCCTGCTGGCTGGCTGGTGCATGCGCTGTCTGCTGGGGCCTCCCTGGGCTAGAGGCTGGAAGGGCGGGGCTCGTTCCTGGGGCTGCTGCTGTGACACGCCCACTCCTGATGCCCACTGGGGCGTGCCATGCCAGGTGAGCTAGGGGATGGGGTGCGGGCTGTCCCAGGACCACTCCAGAGCCTGAGCGGCCATGCGTGGGCTCTCGCGTGTTCCCTGCCGGACTGGAGTCTGGGCACTCATGCCTTCCCAGGCGCCTCCTAGGTTCCTCCTACCTCCCTTGGGCCAGATGAGGCACATCCCCAGGAAATCCTGGGCACCTCGCGCCTGCAGGTCCTGCCCACAGGCAGCAAGGTCCATATGCCCACAGCCGTGCCTGTGCCTGACCCTCGGCCCTGAGTTCTTTTTTTTTTTTATATAAAGGTTTTATTTAAAGAATATAAATTTCCAAAGAACAGCTTATGGACTACAATGGCTCCCCACACACACAACTTCCCTCCCTCCCCCCACCCTCCCCTTTCCCGCTCCCTCTCCCCTTCTGTTCACATCAAGATTCATTTTCAATTCTCTTTATACACAGAAGATCAATTTAGTACATATTACGTAAAGATTTCAACGGTTTGCCCTCGCATAGAGACACAAAATGATAATACTGTTGGAGTACTAGTTATAGTATTAATTCACAATGTACAGCACATTAAGGACAGAGATCCTACATGATTTTTTTTAAAAAAATTGATTAATTGTCTATGCAATTTCCAGTTTAACACCAAGATTTTTTAATCATTTGCAATTATCTTTATATAAAGAAGATCGATTCAATATATACTATGTAAGGATTTCATCAGTTTGCACCCACTCAGAAACACAAAGTGTAAAAATACTGTTTCAGTACTAGTAATAGCATTATTTCACATTGGATAACACATTAAGGACAGATCCCTCATGAGACGTAAGTACACAGTGACTCCTGATGTTGATTTAACAATATGACACTCTTGTTTATGGCGTCAGTAATCTCCCTAGGCTCTGGTCATGAGTTGCCGAGGCTATGGAAGCCTTTAGGGTTCGTGGACTTCGATCTTATTCTGACAGGGTCATAGTCAAAGTGGAAGTTCTCTCCTCCCTTCAGAGAAAGGGACCTCCTTCTTTGATGGCCCCGTTCTTTCCACTGGGATCTCACTCGCAGAGATCTTTCATTTAGGTCTTCTTTTTTTGTTTGTTTGTTTTTCAGAGTGTCTTAGCTTTCCATGCCTAAACTATTCTCATGGGCTCTTCAGCCAGATCCGAATGCCTTAAGGGCTGATTCTGAGGCCAGAGTGCTATTTAGGACATCTGCCATTCTATGAGTCTGCTGTGTATCCTGCTTCCCATGTTGGATCATTCTCTCCCTTTTTCATTCTATCAGTTAGTATTAGCAGACACTGGTCTTGTTTGTGTGATCCCTTTGACTCTTAGACCTATCAGTGTGATCAATTGTGAGCTGAAATTGATCACTTGGACTAATGAGATGGCCTTGGTACATGCCACCTTGATGGGATTGTATTGGAAACCCCTGGCACAATTCTAACTCCATCATTTGGGGCCATTCCGATTGAGCATGTCCCAAGTTTTACATCTCCTCCCTCTCTTATTCCCACTCTTATATTTCACAGAGATCACTTTTCAGTTAAAATTTAAACACCTAAGAATAATTGTGTGTTAATTACAGAGTTCAACCACTAGTACTAGGATAAAGAAAAAAAAATACTACTATGGATAAAGTATTACATTGTACAACAACAGACAGCACAAGAGCTGATCGAGTCACTGTTTCTCATAGTGTCCATTTCACTTCTACAGGTTTCCCCTTTGGTGCTCAGTTAGTCATCGCCAATCAAGGGAAACAAATGATATTTTTCTCTTTGGGACTGACTTAATTCACTCAGCATGATGTTTTCCAGATTCCTCCATTTTGTTGCAAGTGACCGGATTTCATTGTTTTTGACTGCTGTATAGTATTCTGTAGAGTACATGTCCCATAATTTCCTAATCCAGTCTACTGTTGATGGGCATTTGGTTTGGTTCCAAGTCTTAGCTATTGTGAATTGAGCCGCAATAAACATTGCTGTGCAGACGGCTTTTTTGTTTGCCCATTTAATTTCCTTTGGGTAAATTCCAAGGAGTGGGATGGCTGGGTTGAATGGTAGGGTTATATTCAGGTTTCTGAGGAATCTCCAGACTGACTTCCATAGTGGCTTCACCAGTTTGCATTCCCACCAACAGTGGACTAGTGTCCCTTTTTCCCCACATCCTCTCCAGCATCTATTGTTGGTGGATTTCTGAATGTGAGCCATTCTCACCGGGGTGAGGTGAAACCTCATTGTGGTTTTGATTTGCATTTCCCTGATTGCTAGGGATCTTGAACATTTTTTCATGTGTCTGTTGGCCATTTGGATTTCCTCTTTTGAAAAATGTCTATTGAGGTCCTTGGCCCATCTCTTAAGTGGGTTGTTTGTTTTGATGTTGTGGAGTTTCTTAATTTCTTTGTAGATTCTGGTTATCAACCCTTTATCTGTTGCATAGTTTGCAAATATATTTTCCCATTCTGTCGGTTTCCTATTCACTTTCTTGACTGTTTCTTTTGCAGTACAGAAACTTTTCAATTTGATGCAATCCCAGTAGTTAATTTTGGTTTTCAGTGCCTGTGCTTCTGGGGTCTTTTCCAAGAAGTCTTTGCCAGTACCTATGTCTTGCAGGGTTTCTCCTATGCTCTCTAGTAATTTGATGGTGTCGGGTCATAGGTTTAAATTTTTAATCCATGTTGAATGGATTTTTGTGTAAGGTGAAAGGTAGGGGTCTTGCTTCATGGTTCTGCACGTGGAAATCCAGTTTTCCCAGCACCATTTATTAAACAGACTGACCTTACTCCAGGGACTGGTTTTGAATCGTTGATCAAATATAAGTTCGCTGTAGGTGTTTGGATTGATTTCTGGAGTTTCTATTCTGTTCCATTGGTCTATCCATCTGTTTCTGTACCAGTACCATGCTGTTTTGATAACAACTGCCCTGTAGTATGTCCTGAAATCTGGTATTGTGATGCCTCCGGCTTTGTTTTTGTTGTACAAGATTGCTTTAGCTATTCGAGGTCTCCTGTGTCTCCATATGAATTTCAGCATCATTTTTTCCAGATCTGAGAAGAATGTCCTCGGTATCTTGATTGGTATTGCATTGAATCTGTAAATTGCTTTTGGGAGAATGAACATTTTGATGATATTGATTCTTCCAATCCATGAGCATGGAAGATTTCTCCATTTTTTGGTATCTTCTATTTCTTTCTTTAAGGTTTTGTAATTTTCATTGTAGAGATCTTTAATGTCCTTAGTTAAATTTATTCCAAGGTATTTGATTGTTTTTGTAGCTATTGTGAATGGGATTGATCTTAGCAGTTCTTCCTCAGCCGTGGCATTGTCTGTGTATACAAAGGCTGTTGATTTTTGTGCATTGATTTTATATCCTGCTACTTTGCCAAACTCTTCTATGAGTTCCAATAGTCTCTTAGTAGAGTTCTTTGGGTCCCCTAAATAAAGAATCATGTCGTCTGCAAAGAGGGATAGTTTGAGTTCTTCCTTCCCAACTTGTATCCCTTTAATTTCTTTTTCTTGCCTAATAGCTCTGGCTAAGACTTCCAGCACTATATTGAATAGCAGTGGTGAGAGTGGGCATCCCTGTCTGGTACCAGATCTCAGTGGAAATGCTTCCAACTTTTCCCCATTCAATAGGATATTGGCCGTGGGTTTTTCATAAATTGCTTTGATTGTATTGAGGAATGTGCCTTCTATACCCAGTTTGCTTAGGGTTTTCATCATGAAAGGGTGTTGAATTTTATCGAATGCTTTCTCTGCGTCTAGTGAGATAATCATATGGTTTTTCTTCTGCAGTCTGTTAATGTGGTGTATCACGTTGATTGTTTTGCGAATATTGAACCATCCCTGCATACCAGGGATGAATCCCACTTGGTCTGGGTGGATGATCTTTCTGATGTGTTGTTGCAGTCTATTGGCCAGAATTTTGTTGAGGATTTTTGCATCTATGTTCATGAGGGATATTGGTCTGTAATTCTCTTTCAATGCTGCATCTTTTTCTGGCTTAGGAATTAAGGTGATGCTGGCTTCATAGAAGGAATTTGGGAGAATTCCCTCTTTTTCGATTGTTCTGAATAGTTTGAGAAGAATTGGGGTTAGTTCTTCTTTAAATGTCTGGTAGAATTCAGCAGGTGAATCCATCTGGTCCTGGGCTTTTCTTTGTTGGGAGGGCCTTTATTACTGATTCAATTTCTGACTCACTTATGGGTCTGTTTAGGTTTTCTATGTCTTCCTGGTTCAATTTAGGTAGGTTGCATGTGTCCAGGAATCTATCCATTTCTGATAGGTTTCCCTGTTTGCTGGCATACAAGTCCTTGTAGTAATTTCTGATGATTCTTTTGATTTCTGTGGTGTCTGTTGTTATATTTCCTTTTTCATCTCTGATTTTACTGATTTGGGTTTTTTCTCTTCTTTTTTTAGTTAGTTGGGCAAATGGGGTGTC
This sequence comes from Sylvilagus floridanus, assembly GCA_949820135.1. Lineage (NCBI taxonomy): Eukaryota > Metazoa > Chordata > Mammalia > Lagomorpha > Leporidae > Sylvilagus > Sylvilagus floridanus. The sequence continues at coordinate 11,140,142 of OX463229.1, forward strand.
AATCTTGTTTATTTTTTCAAAAAAACAGCTCCTCGTTTGGCTGATTTTTTGTAATGTTTTTTTGGATTCAATCCTGTTGATTTCTTCTCTGATTTTGATTATTTCTCTTTTTCTACTAGATTTGGGTCTAGTTTGCTGCAAATTTTCTAGATCCTTGAGATGCATTGAAAGCTCATCTATTTGGTGCCTTTCCAGTTTCTTGATGTAGGCACCTATTGATATAAACTTTCCTCTTAACACTGCTTTTGCTGTATCCCATAAGTTTTGGTATGTTGTGCTGTTATCCTCATTTACTTCCAGAAAATTTTTAATTTCTCTTTTGATTTCTTCAGTGACCCATTGTTCATTCAGGAGCATGTTGTTCAATCTCCATGTGTTTGCATATGCTCTAGAGATTCCTGAGTTGCTAATTTCCAACTTCACTCCCTCATGGTCTGAGAAGTTGCATGGTATAATTCTAATTCTTTTGAATTTGCTGAGACTTGCTTTATGGCCTAATATGTGATCAATCCTAGAGTAGGTTCCATGTACTGCTGAGAAGAATGTGAATGCTTTATGTGTAGGATGAAAAGTTCTGTAGATATCTGTTAGATCCATTTGGAGCCCTGAGTTCTAACAGCCCAGTGGAGAGTTTCGCAGTTTGAGTTTGCAGTGTGCACTCCCAGGCCTCCGCTGGCAGCTCCCGGGAGGATGGATGGACCTGGCTGCATCTCCGCTGGCCCCCTCCCTGTGTCCAAGCATTGCAAAGCTAGACACGCGCCCCCCCATGCCCTGAGTGCCTGGCCGCAGGGAGCTCAGGGGCAGGTTGGCCCCCCTCGGCTTCCATATGCCCTTCCCAGGCAGAGCCTTCAGGACCCACGCAGCCGGCGCAGCAAACTGGCCAAGGAGCTAGCTAGAGGCAGTGGCCGGCCTCAGGAGCATGTCTGCGGGCATCCCAGAGAGCACAAACATTCTCTGAGAGCAGCTGGAGTGGCTCCCACCTGGCAGCCTTCTCCTCAGGCTTGCCTGCTGGCTGGCTGGCGCATGCGCTGTCTGCTGGGGCCTCCCTGGGCTAGGGGCTGGAATGGCGGGACTCGTTCCTGGGCTGCTGCTGTGACACGCCCAGTCCTGACTCCCACTGGGGCATGCCACACCAGCTGAGCTCGGAGATGGGGTGCGGGCTGTCCCAGGACCGCTCCAGAGCCTGAACGGCCATGCGTGGGCCCTCCCGTGTTCCCGGCAGGACCAGAGTCAGGGCACTCATGCCTTCCCGGGCGCCTCCTAGGACCTCCCTACCTCCCTTGGGCCAGATGAGGAACAGCCCCAGGAAAGCCTGGGCACCTCACGCCTGGAGGTACAGCCCCGGGCAGCAAGCTGCATATACCCACAGCCGTGCCTGTGCCTGACCCTCCAGCTCAGAGGTCTCACAGCCTAGCCGAGCATTGGGAATTGGAGTTCGCAGTGCGCACACCCAGGCCTCCGCTGACAGCTCACAGGAGGATGAATGGACCTGGCTGCATCTCCGCTGACTCCCTCCCTCTGGCCCGGCATTGCAAAGCTAGACACGCGCCCCCCCTATGCCCTGAGTGCCTGGCCTCAGGGAGCTCAGGGGCAGGCTGGCACCCCTCGGCTTCCATATGCCCTTCCCAGGCAGAGCCTTCAGGAGCCACGCAGCCGGCACAGCAAACCTGCCAAGGAGCTAGCTCAAGGCAGTGGCCAGCCTCAGGAGCGTGTCTGTGGGCATCCCAGAGCCGCGCAAACATTCTCTGAGGGCAGCTGGAGTGGCTCCCACCTGGTAGCCTGCTCCTCAGGCTTGCCTGCTGGCTGGCTGGCGCATGCGCTGTCTGCTGGGGCCTCCCTGGGCTGGGGCCTGGAAGGGCGGGGCTCGTTACTGGGGATGCTGTTGTGACACGCCCACTCCTGAAGCCCACTGGGGCCTGCCACGCCAGGTGAGCTCGGAGATGGGGTGCGGGCTGTCGCACGACCACTCCAGAGCATGAGCGGACACGCATGGGCCCTCGCGTGTTCCCTGCAGGACCGGAGTCCTGGCACTCACGTTGTCCCAGGCGCCTCCTAGGTTCTACCTACCTCTCTTGGGCCAGATGAGGAACAGCCCCAGGAAAGCCTGTGTACCTGGCGCATGGAGGCCCCGCCCACGTGGAGCAAGCTGCATATGTCCACAGCTGTGCCTGTGCCTGACCCTCCAGCTCGGAGGTCTCGCAGCCCATCTGAGGGTTCCAGTGTTCCTGTTCGCAGTGTGCACTCGCAGGCCTCTGCTGGCAGCTCCTGGGAGGATGGATGGACCTGGCTGCACCTCCGCTGGCTCCCTCCCTCTGGCCGGGCATTGCAAAGCTAGACAAGCAACCCCGCATGCCCTGAGTGCCTGGCCGCAGGGAGCTCAGGGGCAGGCTGGCCCCACTCGGCTTCCATATTCCCTTCCCAGGCAGAGCCTTCAGGACCCACGCAGCCGCCACAGCCAAATGGCCAAGGAGCTGGCTCGAGGCAGTGGCCGGCCTCTGGAGCGTGTCTGCGGGCATTCCAGAGCCGCACACACATTCTCTGAGGGCAGCTGGAGTGGCTCCCACCTGGCAGCCTGCTCCTCAGGCTTGCCTACTGGCTGGCTGGTGCATGTGCTGTCTGCTGGGGCCTCCCTGGGCTAGGGGCTGGAAGGGCGGGGCTGGTTCCCTGGGCTGCTGCTGTGACACGCCCACTCCTGATGCCCATTGGGCGTGCCACGCCAGGTGAGCTAGGGGATGGTGCGGGCTGTCCCAGGACCACTCCAGAGCCTGAGCGGCCATGCGTGGGCTCTCGCGAGTTCCCTGCAGGACCTGAGTCTGGGCACTTACGCCTTCCTGGGCGCCTCCTAGGTTCCCCCTACCTCCCTTGGACCAGATGAGGCACATCCCCAGGAAAACCTGGGCACCTCGCGAGTGGAGGTCCCGCCCAAGGGCAGCAAGCTCCATAGGCCCACAGCCGTGCCTGTGCCTGACCCTCCAGCCCTCAGGTCTCACAGCCAAGCCCAGAGTTCCGGAGTTCAAGTTCGCAGTGCACACTCCCAGGCCTCCGCTGGCAGCTCCCGGGAGGATGGATGGAACTGGCTGCATCTCCGCTGGCTCCCTCCCTGTGTCCAAGCATTGCAAAGCTAGACAGGCGCCTGCCCATGCCTTGAGTGCCTGGCCACAGGGAGCTCAGTTGCAGGCTGGCACCCCTCGGCTTCCATATGCCCTTCCCAGGCAGAGCCTGAAGGACCCACGCTGCCGGCACAGCAAACTGGCCAAGGAGCTAGCTAGAGGCAGTGGCCGGCCTCAGGAGCGTGTCTGTGGGCATCCCAGAGAGCACAAACATTCTCTGAGGGCAGTTGGAGTGGCTCCCACCTGGCAGCCTGCTCTTCAGGCTTGCCTGCTGGCTGGCTGGTGCATGTGCTCTCTGCTGGGGCCTCCCTGTGCTAGGGGTTAGAAGGGCGGGGCTCGTTCCTGGGGCTACTGCTGTGACACGCCCACTCCTGATGCCCACTGGGGCGTGCCATGCCAGGTGAGCTAGGGGATGGGGTGCGGGCTGTCCCAGGACCGCTCCAGAGCCTGATCGGCCACGCGTGGGCTCTCGCGTGTTCCCTGCCGGACCGGAGTCCTGGCACTCATGCCTTCCCGGGCGCCTCCTAGGTTCCTCCTACCTCCCTTGGGCCAGATGAGGCACATCCCCAGGAAAGCCTGGGCACCTCGCGCCTGCAGGTCCTGCCCACAGGCAGCAAGGTCCATATGCCCACAGCCGTGCCTGTGCCTGACCCTCCAGCCCTGAGTTTTAACAGCCCAGTGGAGAGTTTCGCAGTTCGAGTTTGCAGTGTGCACTCCCAGGCCTCCGCTGGCAGCTCCCGGGAGGATGGATGGACCTGGCTGCATCTCCGCTGACTCCCTCCCTCTGGCCCGGCATTGCAAAGCTAGACATGCGCCCCCCCTATGCCCTGAGTGCCTGGCCTCAGGGAGCTCAGGGGCAGGCTGGCACCCCTCGGCTTCCATATGCCCTTCCCAGGCAGAACCTTCAGGAGCCACGCAGCCGGCACAGCAAACCTGCCAAGGAACTAGCTCAAGGCAGTGGCCAGCCTCAGGAGCATGTCTGTTGGCATCCCAGAGCCGCACAAACATTCTCTGAGGGCAGCTGGAGTGGCTCCCACCTGGTAGCCTGCTCCTCAGGCTTGCCTGCTGGCTGGCTGGCGCATGCGCTGTCTGCTGGGGCCTCCCTGGGCTGGGGCCTGGAAGGGCGGGGCTCGTTACTGGGGATGCTGTTGTGACACGCCCACTCCTGAAGCCCACTGGGGCGTGCCACGCCAGGTGAGCTCGGAGATGGGGTGCGGGCTGTCGCAAGACCGCTCCAGAGCATGAGCGGACACGCATGGGCCCTCGCGTGTTCCCTGCAGGACCGGAGTCCTGGCACTCACGTCGTCCCGGGCGCCTCCTAGGTTCCACCTACCTCTCTTGGGCCAGATGAGGAACAGGCCCAGGAAAGCCTGTGCACCTGGCGCATGGAGGCCCCGCCCACGGGGAGCAAGCTGCATATGCCCACAGCTGTGCCTGTGCCTGACCCTCTAGCTCTGAGATCTCACAGTGAAGCCGAAAGTTCCGGAGTTGGAGTTCACAGTGCGCGCTCCCAGGCCTCCGCTGCCAGCTCCCGGGAAGATGGATGGACCTGGCTGCACCTCCGCTGGCTCCCTCCCTCTGGCCGGGCATTGCAAAGCTAGACACGCACCCCCGCATGCCCTGAGTGCCTGGCCACAGGGAGCTCAGGGTCAGGCTGGCCCCCCTCGGCTTCCATATGCCGTTCCCAGGTGGAGCCTTCAGAACCCATGCAGCCGGCGCTGCAAACCAGCCAATTAGCTAGCTCGAGTCAGTGGAGAGCCTCAGGAGCATTTCTGCGGGCATCCCAGAGCCGCACAAACATTTTCTGAGGGCAGCTGGAGTGGCTCCCTCCTGGCAGCCTGCTCCTCAGGCTTGCCTGCTGGATGGCTGGCGCATGCGCTGTCTGAGGGTCCTCCCTGGGCTAGGGCCTGGAAGGCAAGGCCACATTCCTGGGGCTGCTGCAGTGACAAGCCCACTCATGACGCCCACTGGGGCGTGCCATGCCAGGTGAGCTCGGAAATGGGGTGCGGGCTGTCCCAGGACCGCTCCAGAGCCTGAGCGGCCACGCGTGGGCTCTCGCTTGTTCCCTGCAGGATCGGAGTCTGGGCACTCATGCCTTCCCAGGCGCCTACTAGGTTCCACCTACCTCCCTTGGGCCAGATGAGGCACAGCCCCTGGGAAGCCTGGGCATCTCGCGTGTGGAGGCCCCGCCCATGGGCAGCAAGCTCCATAGGCCCACCACCGTGCCTGGGCCTGACCCTCCAGCCCTCAGGTCTCACAGCCCATTCGAGAGTTCCAGAGTTCGAGTTCGCAGTGCGCACTCCCAGGCCTCCGCTGGTAGCTCCCTGGAGGATGGATGGACCTGGCTGCATCTCCGCTGGCTCCCTCCCTCTGGCCGGGCATTGCAAAGCTAGACATGCACCCACCCCCCGCATGCCCTGAGTGCCTGGTCGCAGGGAGCTCAGGGGCAGGCTGGCCCCCTCGGCTTCCATATTCCCTTCCCAGGTGGAGCCTTCAGGACCCACGCAGCCAGCACAGCAACATGGCCAAGGAATTAGCTAGAGGCCGTGGCCAGCCTCAGGAGCGTGTCTGCGGGCATTCCAGAGCCATAAACCAATCTCTGAGGGCAGCTGGAGTGGCTCCCACCTGGCAGCCTGCTCCTCAGGCTTGCCTGCTGGCTTGCTGGTGCATGTGCTGTCTGCTGGGGCCTCCCTGGGCTAGGGGCTGGAAGGGCGGGGCTCATTCCTGGGGCTGCTGCTGTGACACGCCCACTCCTGACAGCCACTGGGCGTGCCATGCCAGGTGAGCTCCGAGATGGGGTGTGGTCTGTCCCAGGACCGCTCCAGAGCCTGAGCGGCCATGCGTGGGCTCTCGCGTGTTCCCTGCAGGATCGGAGTCTTGGCACTCATGCCTTCCCAGGCGCCTCCTAGGTTCCCCCTACCTCCCTTGGGCCAGATGAGGCACAGCCCCAGGAAAGCCTTGGCACCTCGAGCCTGGAGGCCCCGCCCACGGTCAGTAAGCTCCATAGGCCCACAGCTGTGCCTGTGCTTGACCCTCCAGCTCGGAGGTCTCACAGCTCAGCCCAGAGTTCCGGAGTTGGAGTTCGCAGTGCGCACTCCCAGGCCTCCGCTGGCAGCTCCCGGGAGGATGGATGGATCTGGCTGCATCTCCACTGGCTCCTTCCCTCTGGCAAGGCATTGCAAAGCTAGACCCACGCCCCCTATGCCCTGAGTGCCTGGCCACAGGGAGCTCAGGGTCAGGCTGGCCTCCCTCGGCTTCCATATGCCCTTCCCAGTCAGAGCCTTCAGGACCCAAGCAGCCGGCGCAGCAAACTGGCCAAGGAGCTAGCTAGAGGCAGTGGCTGGCCTCAGGAGCCTGTCTGGGGGCCCCCCAGAGCCGCACACACATTCTCTGAGGGCAGCTGGAGTGGCTCCCACCTGGCAGCCTGCTCCTCAGGCTTGCCTGCTGGCTGGCTGGCGCATGCGCTGTCTGCTGGGGCCTCCCTGGGCTAGTGACCCTCCAGCTTGGAGGTCTCACAGCCCAGCTGAGAGTACTGGAGTTCGAGTTCCCAGTGCACACTCCCAGGCCCCTGCTGGCAGCTCCCGTTAGGATGAATGGACCTGGCTGTACCTCTGCTGGCTCCCTCCCTCTGGCCGGGCATTGCAAAGCTATACACACGCCCCCCTATGCCCTGAGTCCCTGCCACAGGGAGCTCATGTGTAGGTTGGCCCCCCTCGGCTTCCATATGCCCGTTGCCCCAGCCTGCAGGGTAGTCAACTGGAACATGAGGAGGGCAGACCTGAATGGGGAGACAAACCAGACACGAGAAGGGAGACCAAGACAGTACTCTGATCAAGGTCTCATTTATTCCAGCATTTCAGTAATATTTTATACATAACCAGCTGCAACTCAAGGCAATACAGAAGTTAACAACACACGGAAGCAACTTATCAGGCTTTTTGTAACACAGTCATAACATAGTTAATTTCAGTGGAGTGCCCTTGTTTTGATCATTCTCCTAGAGCATGGTGGCCTTTTTACCCCCCAGGAATTCCACAAGCCAAGACTGACCCTGACTTGTCTATGACTTTGTTTATGAAGTGCTAACCATATCAGTGAGCTGTACAAATGGAATTCTCTAGTGAATCCTCCTTACAGGAACACAGTTGAAGGTCAATCTACAAAGGCCTATACAGGGAAACCAGCACAGTGGCTCCCAACATCTCCCCCTTCTTTGTATATAGCAAGATGAGGTTACATGTCATCAGTGCTATTCCGCTACGTTTTTGTGAGCGGTGTTCTTTTTTATTTTATAATAAAGCAAATGATGGTGCCTGTCTTAGGTTGTGGGTTCCACCTGCACATTCTTACCTGTCATGAGAATCCATCGTCATTATCGATGAATCCCTGTCTTAGGTTGATATGTGCAGCAAACCATCTTACCCGTCATTGACTACCCACCGTCTTATCTCCTGGGGGACTTCCAAGGCCTAGTTAGAAAATACACAAAACACCCCTCAACAAGATAGGTGGTAAGGAGGCTTATGAGGTGGATTACAATACCCACAAACAGTTCTTTAAGCCAGGAGAAATTTGGCAGCCAAGATGTATGCCAATTGAATAAGCTTTTGGACCCTTTGTTTTGAGTAAAGTGAGAAGCAAGTTCTGTGAGCTTTTGGATTTTACTAGTAATACTATGAGAGTTATCAGTAAGATGAAACAACACATATTTTTAACTTGATTGCGTTTTTTTTGTGATGTAATAAGAGAAGATAATCAATGGCTGCACGATTATCTAGAATACCTTGCCGTAATACTTGTTGTTCTTCGTTTAATAAGGATAGGGCAGTTGAAGAAAATTTATATATATATATACATATTTATATATATATATATTTATATATATATATATTAAGCCAGTTAAATTTAGCAGTTGGGGGGGTTGTATACCAACTTTAGTGACACTAATGTTAATAAGTTCTGATAACCCACTACCATCGGACCAGCCTGACATTAGGCGAGAGATGAAACATATAGCCAAATATCAATTATTTTTGATTACAAAGGAAGTTTTGTTCAAAGTTTTAAATGATGAGTGTCAGTCCATACAGACTGTAGCAAAGACAGCATAAAATGCAGAACACATGGAAAACATCCCATACAAAGTAGGAAAAGTAGTAACGGTCCAGTCCCATAAGATATTTGTTTAATGTTATTACAATGTAATTCATTACCCAATTTTTTACATTTTGTAATACATTTTTTTTATCACTGCACAAGTATCATTTATTGACACAATTACACAAGGCGTTGTTAACTGAATCACATCTTTAGGTAATTTATAAGACAGAGTTCCCCAATTGTATAAGTCCGCATAAGAAACAGTCTTGTTTGGGAATTGTGAGAAGAAGGTAAGATTTTTAATTTTTTTGGCTGGATGACAAACAGGCAGCAGACGGGATCCCAGGATAGTTCCTATGTGCATATCCTACTGAAAGCAGATATTATCTGGTCCTGTGATTTTTGCAAGTCATATCCAAATATTATCATGTTTCAGGGGAGCACCACAGATGATCATAAGACTGGAGAGGAGGATTAAGATTTTTATTTTTTCTGATGTGGACTTAAACGCTATCAGGAAACACAGTAAAGTCTTCAGGATACCTGAAAAGAGAAGGAGAGTAACCTCAGGAATAGGGCTTTTCCCGGGTCTGTTGGTTAAGATAATTATAGGGTGAAAAACCCATTAGGGTGTAAGAGTATTGTCAGGAAAGTATTTGTTTTGATAAGGGAAATTTTCAATAGGCCTTATTAAATGTTCAGGCAACCATGGGGCAGCGTTTTCTTTGTTATCATATACACAAACAGATCCTCTTCCCCATATTAGCACAGGATTAGGGCTGTTCCATTTTGAAGTGAGAGGATCTTTCCACATGACTGTGGCATATTGATCTATTGACTGCGGATGCCAGAAACGATCAGCTGCAGTCTTGCCCTTATTATCAAGTGTCAAAAAATTTAACACAAATAATGTATGATGGAGAACATTCTTAGGCGTTCCTAATGTGGGATAAAAAGTCTGTGTTTTAAGTTTTTGAAGCATGCTTTTAATTGTTTGATGAGCTCGTTCTACAATGCCTTGTCCCTGGGGGTTATACAGACTTCCTGTAATATGCTTAATTTGTAGCTGTCTACAAAAGTATTGAAAATTTTTCCTGGTATAACCTGGGCCATGATCTGTTTTAATTATTTTAGGCTTTTCCATAACTGCCATACAATTGAGCACATGTGCAATAACATTTCTAGAGGTTTTACTAGGGTGGGCTGAAGCAAAAAGAAAACCACTAAAAGTATCAATAGTAACATGAAGGTATTTAAGCTTACCAAAGGAAGGAATGTGAGTGACATCCATTTTCCATAGCTCATTAGGGACCAGCCCTCGTGGATTGATTCCCAAATGAGCCACAGGTAGGAAAGTGACACAGTTCTGGCATTGCTTAACAATCTGTCATGCTTGTTCTGGAGTGATTTTTAAAAAGAAGGCGAAGGGTTTGAGCATTAAGGTGATGTAGGGTGTGAGCCTCTTTGGCTCGAGTGAGCGAGTCAGCTTCTGCAAAAAAATGTTAGTTGAGTGACTTGATCTATGGTCTCATTACCTTTGGCCAAAGGGCCAGGGAGGCCAGAGTGAGCACGAATGTGACATACATAAAAAGGAGCACTTCTGGCATGAATATAATGTTGTATTAAAGAAAACAAGGGTGAAGCATTAGTACTTGACTTGCTATAAGTACTGTCTCCAGCAGCAGAATAGATTGAGTAATATAGGCACTATCAGTGTACAGGTTGAATGGGGAGGACGGAAATTGCATGAATATCTGTAGAACTGCAAACAACTCCACTAGCTGCACAGAACCATATGGAGACATTAAAGTAAAAATTTTGCCATCAATGAAAAAGGCAGCTCATCCATTGGAGGAGCCATCCGTGAAAACAAGGAGGGCATTGGAAAGGGGTTTTAGAGAAGTTTGTACCGGAAAAACAATAGGCTGATATCGTAGAAACTGCAGGAGTTTGTCAGCAGGATAATGATTATCAAAGTTTCCCATATATGATATGCAAGAGACTGCCCAGTTATCATCATTTTGAATGAGCCATTGAATCTGTGCAGAGTTATATGGTATAATTATTTTATCCGGGTCCTTACCAAATATTTTCCTACTATGTTCTCTTTCCATTTTAATAATATTAGCCACCCAGGTAGTGTAAAGCATTAAAACTTTAGAGGGAGCATCAGGTAAATGTACCCAATAAAGAGGTCCTTCTTGCCAAAAAACCCCAGTAGGTGAAAAACTAGTAGCACATATAACAAACTGCAAAGGCTGATTATAATCAATGAAGGTAATTTGTTGATTAGAAATAGCTGCCTCAACTTTAGAAAGCGCTACTGAAGCAGGGGAAGTTAAAGAGCGCTTGGAAAGGGGATCGGAGTCTCCTTTTAGGATGTCAAATAGAGGTTTAAGCTCACCTGTGGCCAATTTTAAATATGGGCGGAGCCAATTAATGTCACTCAAAAGTTTTTGGAAGTCATTTAGTGTTTTAAGGTGATCAGTTTTAAGATGAATCTTTTGAGATAATACTTTATTAGTGAATAGTTCAAAACCCAAAAATAAGTATGGAGCCTTTAACTGAATTTTATCTGGCGCTATCTGAAGGCCTGCATCTCTTAAGGCTTTTGAGAGTTGTTGAGAAAAACAAAGAAGGCGATTAGAGTCTGGACCAGCAAGAAGAATATCATCCATATAATGGATTATATACATAGAGGAATCTTTTGATCTGAAGGGATCTATGACTTGGGCAACAAATTTCTGACACAAAGTGGGGCTATTGGCCATCCCTTGAGGCAAGATCTTCCATTGAAATCTGGGCATAGGACCTTTAAAATTTATTACCAGCAAGCTAAATGCAAAATATTGGCGATCTTCTGGGTGAAGGGGAATAGTGAAAAAACAGTCCTTTCTTATTTAATTTTTTTTAACTTTTTTTTTATTAAGAACACATTTTTATATTTGTAAACTTTTACATCAAAATGATGGTATCTGGGACTGCAGCAGTCAATAGGAGAGTAACTTTGTTCAATTTTTTGTAGTTCACAATTATTTTTCAGGTTTCATCTGGTTTCTTAACAGTCCAAATTAGATAATTCCTTTTAGTGATTATGGGAATCATCACTCCAGCATTAATATAATTTTTTACTGTTTTAGATATTTTCTCATGTCCACCTGGAATTCTGTATTGTTTACACTGAATGACCTTAGTTGGCCCTGGCAGCAGTACAGGAGCTTGATATAGTTTTTCTTTTACCACTACCTAGCAGTTTGACTCCATAAGGCAGTATTTTTTTTAATTTACATTTATCCTGTACTGCTTTTTCTAATTGTTTACACATGCATCAGTATGCAGATAACAAAATCCATCCTCACCTCCCCAAAGCCTATAGTTTATCCCTCTTTTTTACCGGCACCGATTGCAAAACCTCAATAACTTGTGGAGGCTGTGCACTTCATATCTTGCCATCCCAATTCTCACTCAATCCTGAGCAGAGAGCCCATTCCTTCACCAAAGAGGCGAACTGAGGGTCTTTCCAGCTGGGAACATCACAGGTTACACATGCAACTTCAGTTTTCTTTTTAAAGAAAGGCGTTGCTTTGTATACTTGCAGATCCTGCTGACTACGCCAATTTGTGACAGCAAATATTTTTCAGCTGTCTGCTGTGCACAGACTTAGTTACTTTTAATCTGCAAGAAATATGCTGCAAGCCTTGTAGTGCACACTAAAATTATTTAGAGGAAAGATGGTAAAGGAGCATAGATTAACAGAATGTTGTAATAAACATGGCTCCATTGTTTTAATAGTACTATAGCAAGACGATCCACTGATTCCTGTAGGGATGGCCTGAGGCTGCCCCACTTTCAGTTTCCTGAACTCTGTTCTTTAATGAATTACCTTCTTTATCAGTTTTGGAGTGATATTCATTGGCCCAATGCCTTCCTCTTTAGTACCGGGGGAAAATCCCAGGAGGAGCCTTATTTTGATTTTTGACTTTTGGACAATTTTTGTACATGTCCCTGCTGCCCACATTTAAAGCACCCTAATTTATGAGGCATAGCCCTCCTTGTTGATTTTTGTAATGACATACCAAATACAGTGGCAGGTCCTGAATGTCCTGTTTTTAAATTAATCCATTTTGTTAATTTCTCATCAAAGGGACTGTCAAAGAACACCTCAGCCACAATAGCCAATCGATCCATGTCTGCATTGTACTTATGTTTGGTAGAATTTACAGTACTGTGGGCATCACTAGGTAATTTTTATACAGCACCAGAAAATGATCCATACTGAGAATTAAACATCATTAGTAATCATCATGGGCACGTTTAACATTCAGCTTGATTGCGTGTTCCCCCAGGATGAAACAGCAGTAGCAGAGACTTGTTCTGGCTCCCTCTTAAAGCCCCAAGGACAAGGGTGGCTCATTGCTAAGATTTTAGGCAAGCAGTGCGTCCCATCTCGGATCTTGGCCAGAGAGCCGAGACACAAAGCATGCCCACCTGTTTATCAGAAACATTCCTTTATCCTCCTCCCTGGGAACTGGCCAGGCTCCCAAGGAGCAGGAGAAGGTTACCAGAGCCGAACCTAGGTACAAGCCTCTCCATCCACAAAATCTGTCCTTACATTTCGTTCTAGGGTTGCATCGAGGACTAGATATAATTAACACATCATAAGAATACAACACAAATTTTTCATATAAGTATACATCCAGCAATCAAACACAATAATATTCAATGTGTTTTAAGGATAAATTGAAACATATCTGAGGGAACTAGCCTCTTATTATCTATAATTATTACATTTTTGCAGGTTTGTGGAATCTTAACTATTTGCAGCATATTTTGATTTACACTTTTTTTGTAAAGCAAACCAAGCCTAATCTGCTCAAGCATTTCTATCAATAATAAGGGTAGAGTTAGTACATAATACAAAAACAGAATGGGTATTCCGGACACTGTCACCACAATTCCTCATTTCACATAGTAATATTAACTTCACAGCAGGTAATATTTACTTCAAATGAAATATTTAAATGCAGGGTGAGGGCTGTCCAGTGTACACTGATCTATATTTTTTACTCCCAGTGTTTCTTCTCCACAACACCCTTTTCAGCAAACCAAGGACTAATTTTTTCAATAGCACTGATAAACTGCTCTACGGTTTGTTTCTTTAACCCTATTCTCGACATCTGCAATAAAGTTTTCACAGCCTTTGTCACGGCTTGCTTTCTCTCTTTAAATGCACATTTAAATCTTTTCCAAGCAAATCCCAATGTTGCTCATTCACGACTCCTTCTGCGAATCAAGGACTGACTATTCCTATGGCATTAATGAACTGTTCTGGGCTTGCCTTTTTTAACCCGTGCTCCTCCTGCCTTGAGTGCTTTTAACCCTTTCACAAAGAGTTCCTGCTTACTTAGTGTTTGTCCCATAATTGCGTCGCTCCACTTACCCTCCTAGCCTGTATCAATCACGGGTCAGGACGCGGTGGCTACTATGCAGGTCTTCACTCGCCTTCTCCTGGCCTGTATCACAGATGAATTGTCTGCGGTGGCTCTTATGAGATGAGGCGGCGACCTAAATGAAACAGCCGGCTTTTTCAGTGACGTTCAGCTCAATTCCCGTTCCTCATGCCCCACGTTGGGCGCGACTTGCCCCAGCCTGCAGGGTAGTCAACTGGAACATGAGGAGGGCAGACCTGAATGGGGAGACAAACCAGACACGAGAAGGGAGACCAAGACAGTACTCTGATCAAGGTCTCTTTTATTCCAGCATTTCAGTAATATTTTATACATAACCAGCTGCAACTCATGGCAATGCAGAAGTCATCAACACACGCAACCAACTTATCAAGCTTTTTGTAGCACAGTCATAACATAGTTAATTTCAGTGGAGTGCCCTTGTTTTGATCATTCTCCTAGAGCATGGTGGCCTTTTTACCCCCCAGGAATTCCACAAGCCAAGACTGACCCTGACTTGTCTATGACTTTGTTTATGAAGTGCTAACCATATCAATGAGCTGTACAAATGAAATTCTCTAGTGAATCCTCCTTACAGGAACACAGTTGAAGGTGAATTTAACAAAGGCCTATACAGGGAAACCAGCACAGTGGCTCCCAACAGACTCCCAAAAGTCTTACAAATTACATTACAAATGCTTATGACAAAACAATGGTTTATGGCATCACAATGGTAGGTTGATGGCATACCGATGCTGGTTGCTTCAGTGGTTTTTAGATTTGTACATGTCATTACATTGATTGTGACATCACAATATTACTGTATGATAAAATTCATTAAGAATAAATATTGGTTGACCTATGACATCACATTGAATTTTATAACATCACAATTGACATCAAATGCTTTTAATAGCACTGAAATTATGATCTCACAAAGGTACCTTATGATATCACACTGTTTTTATGAGCCTAGCATATTGTTTTATCAAATAAAATTATCACAGAGTAAAGGTTTTTATGGTTTAAAATTATTGTATCATCACAAGGGCTGAATTATGATAAAAATGGAGTGGTTAATCGCATCCATTGATTATGACATTGCAGTGCCTATATGACAACAATTATGACATCACAAGGGTGGTTTATGTTTTCACAGGTTTATGTCATAAAAATTGATTATTATAAAAAATTTTTGGTTTATCATATAACAATGATAGATTTATGACATCCATAAAATGTTGTTGACATATTTCATGACATAAGGTTTATTATGATATAAAAAATCTACAATACCACTAAGGAAGTAACATAACATGGTGTTTTATGACATCTCAGTTTTTTATGACATCACATGGTAGGTTTTTGATATCATAATTTTGGCTTATCTCATCACCATAGTTTATAATATCACCTGCATTTCTTTTACGTCACAGTTGGTTATAATGTCCCAAAGTAGGTTTATGGCTTCACAATGGGTTTTAGGGCATCAAAACTGTTTTTATAACAATTCATTTTGATATAGCAATGAAATCTATGACATACCAATCAGTTATGAAATCATAAATTTTATGATACCAAATAATTTATGAATTCACATTGGTTGTTGATAAAATTATGATTGATTACTGCATCACATTCTTCAGTTTTTGACATTACAATGATTTTATAACACTAAAATTGATTATGATATCACAATTGGTTCATGTCACCACACATTATTATAATATACAATGCTGGTTTATGACATCACAATGGTATGTAAAATGGATTACAATGGATTTTATAAAACCACAATGGTATTTTAATAAATCCCAATGGTGATATCATGATAGATTATGATGTCCATGCTACAGTTATGACATCTAATAGTTTTTATTATTTTGCAAATGATTATGACATCTCCATAAATCTTATGACATCATAATTGAGTATGTGGGAGTCTCTTACCTGTGCTCAAGGTCAACCTACTCACTCAGGCCATACCACCATGCCATATCTCTACTCCTTCCCTACCTATCAGAGCAGCTGACTCTCTTTCACAATGACAACTTTATGGCTTTAAGGAGTCAAAACTGGATGGAGTATAGTTTAAGGTGTTGGTCCATGGGAAGGTTCTCATGCTAGCCACCAAATTGAATTTCTGGGATCTATGGGTACAAATTGCATTGCCAAGACCCTCAGAAAGCCTGTGGAAAGACATATCTCCTTGAGCCCGGGACTTCTTTTGCAAAGAAGCCAGGGGAACCTTCTCCTAGAGCCAGTCAGCATATGAGGAGTTGTCAGTGTCAATGCAAGCCAGTTGCCTGTTGCAGGTGGAAATCTAATGGAGTGAAACCCTCTGCCTGTGATGTGTGTCCAGGTTGAAGTCCTTGGAGTTTCAGGGAAGAATCTCTGTTCACCCACCCTAACCCCAACTCTCACCACAACCTCAGCCCCTCCTCTACCCCTCCTCTGCCCCTCATCATCCATCTTCCAAGAACTCTGAGCTAAAGGCTACAAAACTCAGCTCAAAGCTTTTATAGTCAGTTTCTGGACCAACTGTGGTGTCCCTTACTGGTGCCACCTAGCAACCACCTCCAAAAATCTGAAATCAGCATAGAGATGAGACCCCATCCTCTGGGCCTATGGGGTCAACTAAGGACTCAGTTCCTGGCCTGGTGGTTTTGAGCTGCATGCTTCATATATAATAGGTCCTGGTTGTTTGCTGAGTCTCCAATCTGCTCCCTTCCAAACACCAACATTGACCTTGACCCTGGCATCTAACATGCTGGTCTACTGATTTCAAAAGTCCCCAGACCAAATACCCCATCCCTAGTGAATTAATTCTCCAAACAGGACCCTTGTTTCTCACCATGACAGGATTTTTGTCCTCCAGCTCATGCTCTCTCCAGCAATTCAGGGAGACAGCTTTACAGCTCCCCATCCAGGCTTGGTGGCAGGCTCATCCACACATGCCACATTGCAAGTTTATTAAGCTCACTCAGTTGAAGTGGGTAAAGCTGTTCAGGTATGTCATTCACAGTGCCTGACTCATCCATTCTCCACTGTTTAGGCTGACAAAATACCCTATGGCTTCAAGTGTGACTACTAGCCTACAGGCAATGTGGGTGAAGAACAGATACCTTTTGCCATGTGATCACTTCTTCACAGGTCCTGTGGGACACAGCAAAACTCCTGCAGACTTTGCTATGACATCCTTTCATTCCATGCACAATTGTCCCTAGATGTCTCCCACTTACCTTCTTGCTACTTGTCCTTGCATTTCCTATCTTGATTTCTACAATTCTCTGCAACACCAAATTGCTTTGACCTTACTGTGACCATGGAAGTTGTGCAGGTCCTTTGCTCCCACCCCATTCAACTCCCACACTCACACACACACTGCATGCTGTGCAGCAGCCTAGGCATTCTCCTTCACCATCACTGCAGTGTTGCTTTTTCTTTATATAACATTTACTTTATTCTTTTGAGAGGCAGAGTTAGAGAGAGTGGGAGAGACAGAGAGAGACTCCCCATCTGCTGTTTGGTAAAGAAGTGCAGGTTTTTTGAAAGAGTAAATCAAGGTGGCCCAGCTTGGTTCCAGGCTGGGAGAACTGCAGGTGAAATCTGCAAGGCTTTTAAGAAGAAGCAGAACTTACATCAATTCTAAGGTACTGTGTTAGGCAGAGAGAAGACTCAATGCATGAGTCCTGCCCCTCAATGTGACTTATAGAACAATACTTCAGATGGGGCTGAGGTGAGGCAAGAATGGAGGAGACTGAAGTGGACCATGACTGGATCTGAGAAGTTTACATGATCATAATAATGATTTGGATTTTGTCCTAAGACTGAAGAATAAATAGGCAGTGTTTTATGAAGAAATTGCTATATTGTTCTAAAATGCTCATATGAGCTCTAGGACTCTTCCAGGGTAGGAGATGAGTGGCAGCTTCTAGAAAGAACAGGGGTGTGCCAATGAGAGTGAGGTGAAGCTCCCTTCATCCATGGGGAGAGTTTAGAAGAAACAAAGATGGTACAACCGTTTCCTTATCACACATAAACTTTCAAGGTGCATATGTGTGTGTGTGTGCATGTGCATGTGTGTCTATTCCTACTCATTTAACTGGTTCATTCACTCATTTAACCGGGTAACTTTTGATGTGGATTTACATGAACAACACTGTTCTATGAATGAGACAGACTTAGATTGTGCTTGTGAGAGTTCATGGTCTAGAGGGGATAATTATTAAATAAGAACCGACTTCATTTTTGTAATTGATCACAGAAGCATCTGGACCTCCTAACTGGATACCATGTGAAACCCTTCATACAAATCTGCATGAATCAGTTCTGGCTGTTATAAAAAAAATATAAGATTTTAGAATCTTATATTCTATCAAAGTATGTTTGAAAGTATCAAAATATATTTGAAAAAATACATATTTTCTCATATGACAAATCAGCATATACTCTCAATGGATCAAAATATGGATGTAGAAATCATATCAGATAATTTTTATTTTCAATGCCTTGTTGAAATCTCCTGCCATTCAACATGACAGCAGGAAATATGATTGAGGTAACTGGGCAGAAAATTTCAAATCAGGTAATATAGCTTTTTGGGTAAATCTGGGAAAAGATATTCCTACTATACGATGGGCTGGATTTCAGGCACAACTTGTCAGTACACAACTGCAGAAGCTGTCAAATTTTGAGGCAGATAATATATCTTTAATCCGTACAGGAAAGAAGTTAAAGAGGAGGAAACATCAAAGATGAAAGCTTGAGTCCCTACAAGTCCATGATCAAGGGTTGGATGGGCATGGTTCAGGTGAACTACATAAGGTTCAATGGAGAGAAACTGCTATTGGGATGAGAGGGGTACAGCTATATTACAGGCTGTACCTGGATCAGGAGTCTAACCAAAGACTTTGTTGACATATTGTTAACACCAAAGGCATCTAAATGAGAACACAGAAATTTGTATATCAGCAGTAAGTAGACTTACTTTAAAACTTACTAAAATACTTTGGAAATCAACACTAAAAAAGCTCAGATTTGTTCAGACGAGATGGCCTATAAGAACAAATGCAAACATAGGATGCAAAGAAAGCTGTCTCTTCCCTTTGGTTATGTTGGAGTAGCATTGACTAGTCATCCCACTTAAATCATCTATAATGCTGGATTAATGATATTAAATTACCCTTTAAGGTATTGGATTTTTAACTAGAAGAAATGCACAAGCTCCTAGAAAAAAACTGTGTTTCAACTCACACCAGAAAAAGTAAGCATTCTGAACAGGCCTATATCTTAAAGGAATCGAATAAAGTGGTGTTGTATGTTTTGCATTGGTTAAGATGCCTACATCCTCTATTGGAGGGGCTGGATTTCAAGATCTGGCTCCACTACCAGTCCTGGCTTCCTGAAAATGTGCACTCTGGTAGGGAGCAGTCAACAGCCCATATTATTGTGTCCCTTCATTCCAGATAGGTGACATGGATTGTGTTTATGATTCTTGGCTTCACACTGGTCCAGTTTCAGCTCCTGTTCAACCAGGGAGCAAACCAGAGATGGAACATTCCAGTTCTTCAAAAATTAAATATACTATGAAAAGACCCTGGGTCAATATTTGATATTTTTCCACAGCAGAAAGCAACAGGCCCTTATGAATTTGCTCGATAATTCTATAAAATGGTTAAGAATTTCCATCAATTTTTAAAATACTTCTCTAGAAGGTGGAGACCAGGAGGGTATGTTCTTACCTGATATGAGGATAGCATTCTCCTACTACTGAAACCATACAGCAAGAGTGCAGGAAACAAAATTACTGACCAGTATCTCTCATGAACTTAAATGCAATTAACCTTAAAATGATATTCTCAACTTAATCCAAAAGATATGAATATAGTGATACTTCATAAAAAACTGGTATTAACTGCATAATTTGAGACATTAAATAATAAAAAGTTTTTGATTCATCACATCAACAGACAAAAAGAGAAACATAATTTGATCAATTCAATAGATCAAAGGATGAATTCAGTACATCAAGAAACACAAAATTCAATGCCAATATGAAATAAATAGTTGGATAAAAAAATGAAAACTTCGGACATAGGGAGCGGCAAGATGGCGGAATAGGAAGGGAGCACAATGATAGTCTGGGGAGAGACAGTTTAATAAAAGTGGAGACACTGCAGGTTCAAGGAAGAGTAGGGGAATAAACAGCAGAGAAAACCCTTCCGGAACTGGAGATTCACAGTGGACCTGCGTGGAGAGCGTGGGAGCCCACAGTTTGGGACACCAGCAGCAGATTCAACACACCAGCGCTGGAACGCGAGGTGAGCAGAACCTCAATGGCCCGAGATACCAGAAGGGAAGCGGAAAGAGGAGACTAGAGCGAACAAGGCTTGAAACCCTGCGGGGAAAAGTTCACCAGACTAACTAGAAGAGAGAGAGAGAGAGGGAAAAAAAAAAGTGACCCATACGGACACGAGCTTCTCTCTCTCCGCTCACCTCTCAAAGGTGAGCAAGACAAAGAGCAGGCGCCATTTTGGAATACATCATAAGCAGGGCGACCTCGGGTCGGCACCGGCCCTGAGCCTAGCAGAAAAACCTGACTCAGGGTGGGAGGGGTGAAATAACAGGAGATTAGAACCTAATGAATGTGTGGTGCTAATGAACTGAGACTGTGAAAAAAGAGACGGTGGGGGAGAGAACTCACGGAAATCACGAATTCATGTGAGTACTCTCCAGAGACGCTACAGTTCAGTAGCCTTGGCAGCCCAGTGGGAGACTGCAGGAGAATCTCAGCCCACACAAAGGGCCGCAAAGATTCCTTCTCTGGTCCTTGGGAAAGAGCTTCTGATCTCTGGCTCCTGTGGGTATATCATTCACCTGCTAACCACCCCCAATTCCATTCAGCTGTGTGGAATTACTTCCCTTTTGAACCAAAAAAAAAAAAAAGTAACAGAGATTTACCACGCCTAACCTGGGAGTGTCTTCTTTGACACACCCTCAACCCTGAGGAACCAAACAGAGCTCTCAGGCCACACCCATCTCAAGCCTCTAAGGCTCCATCAAAAGCAGACAGTCCACTTAATCTAGAGTCATAGTATAACAAGAAAAAAACACCACAGTGAAGAAACCAATATGCCAAACAACAAACGCAAAAACCGAGGTAATAAGAACAAGGAAGACACTATGGCATCCCCAAATGAAAAAGACACCCCAATTCAAGATTACGAAGATGATGAGATAGAAGAGATGCAAGAAGCAGATCTCAAAAAATTGATAAGAACACTAAGAAGTACTCAAAAACAAATTCTTGAACTACAGAAATCCTTAATGGACAAGGTAGAAAATCTCTCTCGTGAAAATGAAATATTAAGGAGAAATCAAGCTGAAATGAAACAACTAGTAGAACATGAAACTGTGATAGTGACGAGAAATCATAATGAAGTGAAGAATTCAATAGATCAAATGAAAAACACATTAGAGAGCCTTACAAACAGAATGGCTGAGGCAGAAGAGAGAATATCGGACTTAGAAGACAGAGCACAGGAAACTATACAGTCAAACCAAAGAAAAGAAGAGGAAATTAGAAATCTAAAAAATATTGTTGGGAGTCTACAGGATACTAATAAAAAACCCAACATTCGAGTTCTAGGAGTTCCTGAAGGCATGGAGAGGGAGAAAGGATTAGAAGGCCTTTTTAGTGAGATAATAGCAGAAAATTTCCCAGTTTTGGAGAAGGAGAGAGACATCCTAGTACAGGAAGCTCATAGAACCCCTAGTAAACATGACCAAAAGAGGTCCTCACCACGACACGTTGTAATTAAACTCACCACAGTGAAACAGAAAGAAAAGATCCTAAAATGCGCAAGAGAGAAACGTCAAATTACACTCAGAGGATCTCCAATTAGACTCACGGCAGACTTCTCATCAGAAACCCTACAAGCTAGAAGGGAATGGCGAGACATAGCCCAGGTACTTAGAGAGAAAAACTGCCAGCCCAGAATATTATATCCTGCCAAGCTCTCATTTGTGAATGAAGGTGAAATAAAGACCTTTCATAACAAACAAAAATTGAAAGAATTTGTTGCCACTCGTCCAGCCCTGCAAAAGATACTTAAAGATGTGTTACACACAGAAACACAGAAACACGGCCATCAACATCAAAGAAGATAAACGAAGGGAACCTCACAGCAAAAGATCACAGGGAATTCAAAGCATACATTTGGATAAAGAAATTATGGGACATGTACTCTATAGAATACTATACAGCAGTCAAAAACAATGAAATCCGGTCATTTGCAATAAGATGGAGGAATCTGGAAAATATCATTCTGAGTGAATTAAGCCAGTCCCAAAGGGGCAAATATCATATGTTCTCCCTGATCGGTGACAACTAATTGAGCACCAAAGGTGAAACCTATTGAAGTGAAATGGACACTATGAGAAACAGTAACTTGATCAGCTCTTGTGCTGACTGTTGTTGTACAATGTAATACTTTATCCATTTTAGTAATTTTTTTATTCTAGTACTATTGGTTGAACTCTGTAATTAACAAACAATTATTCTTAGGTGTTTAAATTTTAACTGAAAAGTGATCCCTGTGAAATATAAGAGTGGGAATAAGAGAGGGAGGAGATGTACAATTTGGGACATGCTCAATCGGAACTGCCCCAAATGATGGAGTTAGAATTGTGCCAGGGAATTCCAATACAATCCCATCAAGGTGGCATGTACCAAGGCCATCTCACTAGTCCAAGTGATCAATTTCAGTTCACAATTGATCACACTGATAGGTCTAAGAGTCAAAGGGATCACACAAACAAGACTAGTGTCTGCTAATACTAACTGATAGAATCAAAAAGGGAGAGAATGATCCAACATGGGAAGCGAGATACACAGCAGACTCATAGAATGGCAGATGTCCTAAAAAGCACTCTGGCCTCAGAATCAGCCCTTAAAGCATTCGGATCTGGCTCAAAAGCCCATGAGAATATTCTAGGCATGGAAAGCCAAGACACTCTGGAAAAAAAAGAAGACCTAAATGAAAGATCTCTGTGAGTGAGATCCCAGTGGAACGAATGGGGCCATCAAAGAAGGAGGTACCTTTCTCTGAAGGGAGGAGAGAACCTCCACTTTGACTATGACCCTGTCAGAATAAGATTGAAGTCAGTGAACCCTAAAGGCTTCCATAGCCTCAGCAACTCATGACTAGAGCCTAGGGAGATCACTGATGCCATAAACAAGAGTGTCAAATAGTTAAATCAACATCAGGAGTCACTGTGTACTTACTTCTCATGTGGGATCTGTCCTTAGTGTGTTGTCCAATGTGAAGTAATGCTATAACTAGCACTGAAACAGTATTTTACACTTTGTTTTTCTGTGTGGGTGCAAACTGATGAAATCTTTACTTAGTATATACTGAATCAATCTTCTGTATATAGATAATTAAAAATGAAAAAAAAAATCTTGGTGTTAAATTGGAAATTGCCTAGAAAATTAATCAATTTTTTAAAAAAATATATCATGTAGGATCTCTGTCCTTAATGTGCTATACATTGTGAATTAATACTATAACTAGTACTCCAACAGTATTTCTCACTTTGTGTTGCTATGTGAGGGCAAACTGTTGAAATCTTTACTTAATATATAGTAAACTGATATTCTGTATATAAAGAGAATTGAAAATGAATCTTGATGTGAAGCAAGGGGAGAGGGAGTGGGAAAGGGGAGGGTTGCGGGTGGGGGGGAAGTTATGGGGGGGAAGCCATTGTAATCTATAAGCTGTATTTTGGAAACAATATTCTTTAAATAAAAGCATTATAAAAAAAATAAAAAAATAAACAATGAATAAATGGGCAAAAAAAAAAATGAAAACTTCAAGCAAACTAGAATGGAGAGTGAATTTTCTCAATCTAATTAAAGGGAAACTCTACATCAACAGTTCAACTAGCATCAAAGATAATGCTTGAAAACTACATTTTTCTAAGATCAGTAACTGGGCAAGCAAATTCCTTCTTACTATTGCTTGTAAACATCCTCCTAGAAATCCTAGCTAATGCAATAAGATTAAAAATGGAAATATAAGGCCTATATATTGAGATGGAAAACAGTCAGTACATAAGGGACATAATTATTGATTTGAAAAATTCTAAATGATCAATTAAATTATTCCTTGAACCAATAATCAATCATAGTAAGTTTGTATATAATTTTGTTCAGTTTCTTTCCTACATACCAGCAATAATCCAATTGAATTCAAGGAAAAGCACACTACCATTTACATTAAACCCCAAAGATATATCTTGGTAGAATTCTAACAAATTATGTAAAAGTAGGTAGAGGATGAAAATACACAAAAGCTCTATATGAGGGAACTCATAAGCCTTTGCTGAATGTTGTTTCAAATAATTAAATATTTGGAGATACATTCTATGGACTGCATAAGAATACCCAGTATAACCAAGATTATTAGTCCTTCCCCACTTGATATATAGATATGAAACATAAGCTCAACCAAAATATTAGCAATTGATTTTGTGATTATAAATGACAGTTGATTCTAAAGTTAATGTAAAAAATTCAACCATACAGAATAGCCAACTCAACTCATTAAAGAACCAGAAAAATACACTTGGAGGATCAGCAATATTCAACTTTAGTGCTTACTAGAATGTTAGCCAAGACAGTGCAATATTGGTGAAAGAACCAGCAAACAGATAAATAACAGAATAGAGACCCAGAATTGATCTTTCCAAGTATAGGTAGTAGATAACTGACAAAGGAGTGAATGCAATATAATGGATTAGAGATAGCCTTGCTATAAACATTGAACACATAATACAATGAAAATATATGAATAGATTTTCAAAAATTAACTTAAATATTATAGTGGGTTATACATCCAACCACAAGAAAACAAAATTATTAGTCTCCCAGAAAATAATTTTGCAGAAAAATTAAGGTAATATTGGGTGTGATGCTGAGTTTTTAATACAACACTGAAGGCATAATCCATGAAATAAATGATTACTAACTGAACAACATGAAAATGAGAAGCATCTCTTCTGACAATGTCAAGGAAAAAGGGTAAAAATGAGATAAAATATTCACAGAAGTCATTTATGTTAAAGAATATATGCATTATTCAAAATTTAAAAAGCAACTTTTACAATCAATGAAATAAAAATGAAAGCAGATTTTAGATGGGCTCCCAAAAAGGAAATACGTGCACACTGAGTAGACCCAAGATGAGCAGGTGTACCCTGGAGTTTTGTAGCTGAGGACTGGTCAGGACATGCCTGAAAGATGACCAATGCAAGGGAATCATCCATAGAAGCACAGCAAACAATATCAGTGCTAACAGAGATGGACATAGAGCCTCTTCCCTCCAACCAGGGTAGAATCATCCATTCCAGCGGCATGCACTAGAATTTTAATATATTTGCCTGGATAATGGGAAAAAGTAATGCAGAATTTAATGCTGATCCATCATCACCCACAGAAGAATAAAATTAAAACTTGAAAGGATGCAACTGGTTTTAAATGATTAAGTGATTGCCAGAACAAACCTAATAAGAGTATTCACCTAAAATATTTGGACAAACACACAAGAAGTATAATATATACAGACTTTAAACAATTTAAATAAAAATGAATAATACCCTTAAATTATAAATGTGAAAGAACAGAATTCCTACATCAAAAAGGATGACCCTGTGTTTGATAATTAGATTTCAGTGTCATACCAATAACATAGTTTCTAAACAACAACAACAAAAAAATAGGAACAGTGTGAAACTTAAACATATATTTTGAAAGACACTTTTAAAAAATGATGAGAAGTTACAACTAGAAAATCCATCTGTGTCAAAACTGAGATAAAATATCATTCATGGAAACACAGCAAGACATCACAATAGGGAAAAACTTCTTGGAAAAGACACTAAAAGCACAGCCAAATAAACAATAGAGAAATGGGATTACAACAACTTTAGAATATTCTGCACTATAAAGGAAACACTCAACAAAGTGTATTGGCATCCAGCAGAACAAGTGAAAATATTTGCAAACTATGGAAATGATAAATTATTAATATTCAGAATCTGAAAAAAACTGAAGAAACTCAACAACAAAAAATGCAGTTTGGAAATAGCCAAATGACATGAATAGGTATTTTTCAAAGGGTGAATTACAAATGGCCAACAGACACAAGAAAAAAATGTTTAAGATCACTAGTCATCAAGAAAATGCAAATTTGCTGGCACCATGGCACACTTGGTTAATCCTCCTCCTGTGGTGCTGGCATACCATATGTGTGCCAGGTTCTAGTCCCAGTTGCTGCTCTTCCAGTCCAGCTCTCTGCTGTGGCCTGGGAGGACAGTGGAGGATGGTCCAAGTGCTTGGTCCCCTGTCCTTGCATGGGAGACCAGGAAAAAGCATCTGGCTCCTGGCTTTGGATCAGTGCAGCGTGCCGGCTGTAGTGGCCATTTGGGGAGTGAACCAATGGAATGAAGACCTTTCCATCTCTCTCTCTCTCTCACTGTCTATAACTCTACCTATCAAATAAATTTAAAAAATAAAATGCAAATCAAAACCACAGTGTGGTTTTGCCTCAACCCAGTTAGAATGCTAGCATTCAAAAGAACAAAACAAAACAGGGGCAGGCACTGTGGCACAGAGGTTAAAGCCGGCACCTGCAGTGCTGGTATGCCATAGGGGGGCTGGTTTAGCAGTTTGGGTACTGACGCTCCACTTCTGATCCAGCTCTCTGCTAAGTCCTGGGAAAGCAATAGAAGATGGCCCAAATTCTTTGGTCCCTGCATCCATGTCGGATACCCAGAAGAAGCTCCTGGCTTCTGCCTTCAAATCGGTGTAGCCCCAGACATTGCGGCCAACTAGGGAGTGAACCAGAGGATGGAAGACCTCTCTCATTCTCTGCCTCTTCTTCTCTCTCTATGTAACTCTCACTTTCAATTAAATAAATAAATCTTTAAAAATTAAAAAATAATGCTGGTAAGGTTGTGGCAGTAAATTATCCCAATCCACTACTGATGGCAATATAAACTAGAACAACCATTATGGAAGCCAATATGAA
The DNA here is from genome assembly GCA_949820135.1 of Sylvilagus floridanus. Classification (NCBI taxonomy): domain Eukaryota; kingdom Metazoa; phylum Chordata; class Mammalia; order Lagomorpha; family Leporidae; genus Sylvilagus; species Sylvilagus floridanus. The sequence goes on from OX463229.1 coordinate 11,166,893, forward strand.
TGCACCTCAAAAATCTGAATATAGATCTACAATAAAACATAGTCATCCCATTCTTGGGAATTTACTAGAAATGAAATGAGCATGTGAAATAGTTATTCTTTACCCCATGTTTATTGGAGGTCAATTTACAAGAAATAAGATGTGGAATCAATCCAGTTACACATCAAATGATGGCAGGATAAATAAAGCATGGTGCACACACACACACACACACACACACACACACTATGAAGTACTTCATAGTCATAAAAATGAGTAAAATCCTCTTTCACAATGAATGGGTGTAACTGGAAACTACTACGCTTAGTGAAATAATCTATTCCCTAAAAGACATATGTTTTCCTGATATGTGGCAGTTAGTCTAGGATAAAAAAAGGTATAGGGATGAAATGAGCGCATTCTTATTTGATTATTTTTAGCTCTTGTTTATACTCTTGTGGAGCTGTGGTCTTACTACTTTTTACTTGTTGAATGTTATGGTTAGTGGTTCATTTAGCCTGTGATTATTGAGCAGATTGAAATTATGTTTTTGTAAAAATCATGAAAACAAAAAACAAAGGAAGGGCATTGATGGAGAGAATATGGTTATTTTCTTGGAATTGTTACCTATGAAATGTGTGAAATCTGTTCTTATATTAATATGAGTTTCTTAACATATTGTTATAAAAATATATCCCTTAAAACAAAGCTACAAAAATATGCATCCTAACTGAAACTGGGTAAAGATCCAAGAAGGAAACACATAATATTACATCAATAGATTCCAATAAAAACATGGAAAGATGTTTACCATCCTATTTCACTAGGAAATTGCAAATGAAAACCACATGAAGACATCAGTACATATACACTACAAATAAATACAAACATTTGACAAAACAAACGATTGGTAACAAATAGGAATCATGTTTCACTGTTGTCAGAAGTGCAACATGGTAAAGCAGCTCACATTTCAGTCAGGAAGTTTCTAATATTTTTCATTTTTAATATCTTTTGAAAGGCAGTGTTACAGGAAGAAAGGAAGACACAATGAGATCTTCCATCTGTTAGTTCACTCCCCCAGTGTCCACAACAGCCAGAGCTGGGCAAGACTGAACCCAGGAGCCAGGTGCTTCATCCAAGTTTCTCACATGGGTGCAGGTGCTGAAGTACTTGGGTCATCTTCTGCTGCTTTCCCAGGCTCATTATCCAGGAGATGTATAGGAATTGGAACATCTGAGACTAAAAGTGGTGCCCATATGGGATGCCAACTTTACAGATGGCAGCATAGCTCATTATGCCACAGTTCCATCCTTTATTTTTAATATTTTTACTTATTTAGAATATCTATTTGAAATACAGAGACACATAGAGGCACAGAGAGTAATATCCCCCAATTGCTAGTTCACACCCAATATGCACAGCATACAGGGCCGGGCCAGAGAAAAGAATGGAGTAGGAAATTCAATTAGAATCTGCCACTTGGGTCAAGGACTCAACTACTTCAGTCATCACCTACTACCAACAATGGTCTGTACTAAAATGAAGGTGGAATCAGAAGTGGAGCCAAGACTTTAACCCAGGAGCTCTGTCTAAAGTGCTGTCTCCACCAGTATGCCAAACGAATACCGCACAGTTGAGCTGCTTCCTACATAGATTTTCAAAAGGCTTGAATGCAGATCATGCAATTGCATAGCTAGGGAGTTACCTCAGTGATCCAAAACCTTGAGTCAGCACTAGATCTTGCATGTATGCAAACGCTGATGTCATTTTACAACCATCAAGAATGAAAAGTCAGAGTCTGTGCTGTGGCTCAATGGGTTAAGCATGGCCTACAGTGCTGGCATCACATATGGTCACCAGTTTGAGTTCTGGATACTACACTTCCAATCCAGCTCCCTTCTGGTGCACCCAGGAAAGCATTAGAAAATGGAACAAGTCCCTTGACCCCTGAAGCATGTGGGGGATCCAGGGAAATCTTCCTGCCATCTGACTTGTCCTTGGCACAGCCCTGGCCTTTATGGTCATTTGGGGGACTGAACCAGTGGATGGAAGTTCTCTCTCTCTCTCTGTCTCTCTCTCTTTCCTCTGTGTGTGTGTGTGTGTGCAGGCATTTGCATATGTCTGGGTCTCCTCTCTCTGTGAAAATCCACCTTTAAAATAACTAAATGACACTTAAAAAAGGCATTGATGTGTTTTCATAGGTGCATAAAAAATCAACAGGAATCACTGTGCACTTACTCTTTATGTAGGATTTCTGTCCTTAATGTGTTGTACTATGAAAATTAATGGTAAAAATAGTCTTAAAAATACTTTATACTTTGTGTGTCTGTGTGGGTGAAAACTGTTGAAATCTTTACTTAGTATATACTAAGTTGATCTTCTGTATATAATGATAATTAAAAATGAATCTTAATGAAGAATGGGATGGGAGAGGGAGTAGGAGATGGGGTGGTTTGCAGCTTGGAGGGTGGCTATGGGGGGAAGAGCTGCTATAATCCAAAAGTTGCACTTTTGAAATTTATGTTTATTAAATATAATTTTCCAAAAATAAATAAACCACAGAATATACATACAAGTTAATTCTATTCAGCAATATAAAGGAAATGGCTATCATGTCACACATTCAGCTGGAATCTTTAAAGCTGTGTTTCTATCTATCTGAAAGGATAAAATCAAACTGATGGGAAAAATTAGTGTTTGTGACATGTGCATTAAAGAAGATGTATATGTGGAGCACAGGGGAGTGTTAAAGAACGTTGAAACTTCTCTGGAGGATGAGATTACAGTATGGGTTTGTCCAAATCTATAGATTTTTAAAGTCTATAAATTAAAGATAAGGAATGTCAATGAATTCAGGAACAGAACACAGAATGTGAAGAAACCAGGAATAATGTATTCTAAATGTAAGAAACAACCTCATTGAAGGATATGGGGATAGTGCTAAATTAAGTAACTGTAAAAGTGTGTGGAGGGGCAGGCATTGTGGAAAAGCAGGTAAAGCTGCTGCCTGTGATACTGGCATCCAAACTGGGTGGTGGCTCATGTGTTGGTTGCTCCCTTTACTATCCAGCTTTCTGATAATGACCTCGGGAAAAAATAGAAGTATGTCCATTGTTTGGGCCCCTACCATCTATTTGGAAACCCTACTAAAGATCCTGGTTCCTGGCTTTGGCCTGGTCAGCCCTGTCCATTGCAATCATCTGGGGAGTCAATTGGCAAATGGAAGATTCTCCCTCTCCCTCTCCTTCCCTCTCCCCTCTCCCCCTCCCCTCCCCTTCTCTCTCTCCCTCTCCCACTCCCTCTCCCTCTTTCAGTATGTGTGTGTTAGTAGCTCTGTCTGTCTATATTTCCCTCTCCCTGTAATTCTGACTTTCAATAAATCAATAAATATGGAAAAATTATGATTGGAGTTTGGCAAACTAAGGCTAAATATTGTTCTTTGGCTCAGCAAGTAACTAACTACTGGAGCTGTGGCTTCACAATTTTGAGATGGTTAAGTGGCATGTACTAAGATGGAACAAATAAGTGGAAGAAGACAAACTTTTCACTATTGGAGTGAGACTTCATAGGTAAGCAAGGGAGGCATCCAGAAAGATATATGTATTGGATCAGAGTTGAATACATCAATATTAACCCATACTCCATTGAATAGAGATGCAGCAGAATGTTACAGAGAGACGTTTGTAGATCCATAACAATCATTGGTTATTAACTATACATTTAGTTCCTTGTTTTCAGACAAAGGGTCTAAAAATGCATCAGTACCTCCCCATGTGAAGAAGAATGCCTAGCTGAATGGTCTTTCTGGTGAGTTGACTCCTATGTGGAGTCACCTCATGTCCTTGCATCAAACCAAGTGAGGCACAATAACTGGCAGAAATGATGTCGCTCATAAAACTGAAAGGGTAAAGAATCTGAGGAACAGGGACAAAAGCTAGAGATATCCTTTATATCCAGAAGATGCAGAGAGAGTAGTAATGAAAAATTTACAACAGTTTTAGAAACACATTCTAATCTTATAGGTAAGTAAACACAGGGAAAATATGCAGAAAGACCTAAGACCAACTTTAAGATGTAAAAGTTAAAATGTCTGAAAAGAGTAATTTCTGGAATGGAAGTTGCGCAGATGAGAATTTAAAAAAAAATGAAGAGTGAACAAGAAAACACGGCAATATAAATCATCAAAACACAATTTAAGGAGAAGAAATGTTTTAAAATGCTGAACTAATCTTCATTACAATTATATATTTAAATAGGATCTCAAAAATGGTCAGGGTCAGTGCTGTGGCTGACTAGGCTAATCCTCTGCCTGCGGCGCTGGCACACCGGCTTCTAGTCCCAGTCGGGGTGCCGGATTCTGTCCCAGTTGCCCCTCTTCCAGGCCAGCTCTCTGCTGTGGCCCAGGAATCCAGTGGAGGATGGCCCAAGTGCTTGGGCCCTGCACCCCATGGGAGACCAGGAGAAGCACCTGGCTCCTGGCTTTGGATCAGCATTGTGCACCAGCCACAGCGGTCATTGGAGGGTGAACCAATGGCAAAGGAAGACCTTTCTCCCTGTCTCTCTATCTCACTGTCCACTCCACCTGTCAAAAAAAAAAAAAGGGTCAGGTGAATATTTGGGGAAATTATCATCAAATTTTTTAAACTTGACAAAAATATAATCCATAGTGTTTATGGCACTCGAAGCACAAAATTAAAAAAAAATCACCGTGCCAAGTCAGATCATAATTACATCACATAAAACTAAAAACAAAATTAAATTCTAAAAGGATCAAATTCCAACATGATTTAGTAGGGAAAAGACATGCTATTTTGATCACAATAAAATAACAGAAGAACAGGAGAGGATCTGTGTTTCTAGGAGATAACTAGGATGGAGCTTTTAATGAAAAAGAAGGCATCTGTGAAGTGGCAATGATTGCACAGACATGCAGCAGCTTGCAATTCCCACCAGCAACTTCCATGGACAGCGTCTGGAAGAGAGGCTATCTTCCCAGAACAAGGTGAGAGGAATCTGCAGAAGCTCTGCAACACTGGTGATCTTGTCTGAGGAAGTGATTCATGGCCCCTACTGAATCCAGGCAGAGGAGTTGGCAGGGGAAAAGTGCTCACTTAATTCTTTGAATAGGCGCATATTTATTTTCTCTCCACCCCTCAACCAGGCTGTGAATCAGCTAGAGGGGACAGCACCATTTTACCAGAATAAGGCTGCAGCAGCCCAAGCATATCTGGTGGATTTTCACAGAGAGAGAAATCTATAATCCATACTGACTTTGAGTGCAGGAACACTAGCTGGCAGAGGGCAATGTGCCCACTTAACTCTGGGAACAGAGGTCAGGTTGCTTCACTCCCCTACCCTCCAAGGGACCTGGATCAGGGATGGGGTTGCTCTCTGGATAGGGAGGCTTGTAGGGTAGAGTGGATTCCATGAAACCTGTGACTGCAGGAATACTGAATCCTGTGACTGTGGAAATGCTGTGACTGTGCAATAGGTGGGGGGATCAATAAGATAATAGGGTATGTATGGGTCTTTTGGCAATTACCAAGTCCAATTTCAGAAGTTCAGAATTCACACAGTGCTGAGAATGGACAAGGAAGATGGCTCAACATTCACACTACAGAATGCACAGATTATGTAGTTCATGTGCCTTAGTAACAGGGGTACAGGCACAAAGGGGTTCACCTTGGCACAGAGAAAGGTGGTGGCAGTGATCATACAAGTCAGGGTGATGATCACTTCAACCTCACTGGCTACAGAGAACTATCACTCACAATTTGGAGCTTACTCTGGAATTCTGCCCCACCCACAAATGTTGGCCAGAGCTCCGGCTCCACTTAGTACACACTTCTGGATATCTCCCAAAGTTGCTGACATCCCACTCTGCCTAGAGGCACATTTCCAAAAACAAAGACTTCATAGGAAATATCAACAACTGCTTATCCAGAGGCATAAAAATTAGAATAGAAATATAAGAAACATGAATAAGGAATATAATCTGGTTCCAAAAAGGAACACCATAAGACTTCAATATTAGATTGTGAACATGAGGAGATTGATGAAATGTGTGGAAAGGAAGTCAAAAGATTGATTGAAAGATAATTCAAAAACAGAGAAGAAATTAACATGATTTAAATCTGTGAATAATATGGAAGAGGAATTCTGCTAATAAGACATGTTAAAAATGTAACTGAAATATTAGAAATGAAGAATTCAGGGGCCAGCACTCTGACCCAGTAGGTTAATTCTCCATCTGTGGCACCGGCATCCCATATGGGCACTGGTCTAGTCCCGGCAGCTCCTCTTCCAATCCAGCTCTCTGCTATGGCCTGGGAAAACAGTAGAAGATGGCCCAAGTTACTGGGCCCCTGCACCCATGTGGGAGTCCCAGAAGAAATACTTGGATCCTGGCTTCAGATTGGTGCAGCTCAGGCCATTGCAGCCATTAGGGGAGTGAACCAAAGGAAGGAAGACCATTCTCTCAGTCTCTCCCTCTCACTGTATGTAACTCTTTCAAATAAATAAATAAATAAAATCTTAAAAAAAAGAAATTAAGAATTCAACATGTCAAAGAGAAAACACAGTGGGAAATCTGAACAACAGACTCAGTGAGCCTGAAGAATAGCTGAGCTGGAAAACAAAGTTTTTGAAATACGTCAGACAATAAAGCAGATGAAAAACAAAACAGTGTTTGTGATTTATGGGGCACCATCAAGCAACAAAGTATACATATCTTAGGTATTCCTGAAGGGGTGGAAAGGCAGAATGACTCAGAAAATATATTTAGTGAAATAAAAACAAAAAAATTTCTCTAATTTGGACAATGAGATGGACAACCAAGTACAGGAAGCACACAGAATCCCATACATCCAAATCAGAGGAGATCTTCAACACTACACATTATATTCAAACTTTCAAAATAAAAACACAAAGAAATTTTATTGTCCTTACATGTGCAAGAGAAATGCCAGATCATCTTTAGAGACTCTCCCATTAGATTTACAGTAGAATCTTCATCAAAAATTTTACAGGTGAGAAGAGAATGGAGAGATAGTTCAAGTTTAATAAAAGAAGAAATTGTCAACCCAAATGCTATACACAGAAAAGCTCTCATTTTTAAATGAAGATGAAATCAAGACCTTCAAGACCAAACAAATTGACTTTGTCATGATTTATCCAGACTTACATACAATAGTTAAGGTTGTCATACAAACAGAAATAGAGAAAGATAGTTTCTTTGAAGAATTTGAAGCTACACAATCTAATAATAGTATAAAGGAGATCCAAAGCAAGCAACAGGAATATTTACAGAAAGATGATATGACCAAGTCATCACTTATCAATGATCAGCTGGAATGGAAATGGATTGAACTCTCCATTTTAAATACACAGACAGGTTGCTTGGATTAAAAGCCAGATCCTTTTATATGCTGCCTACAAGAAACATACCTCACCAACATACACACAAACTTAAAGTGAAAGGATGGGAAATGATGTTCCATGCAACTGTAAATCGAAAATAAACAAGAGTAACTCTTTTAATATGAGACAAAATAAAATTCAAGACTGTAACTGTTAAAATAGGGAAAGAACAGGCATTATGTACTGATAAAAAGATCGACTCAACAGGAAGATGTGACTATAGTAAATGAATATCCACTCAATGCTAGAGGACCCAGTTACTTACAACACATGTTAATGGATTTAAGGAAATAGAGGCTCCATGATGATAATGGAGGGCTCCAACACCCTACTTTGGTCATGGACAGAACAACTAGGTGAAAAATCAACAAACAATAGAGATCATCTACACTACAGACAAAAAGGATCTGATATCTAGAATGATTCATGCAGCAGCCACAGAATACACAGTTTTCATCTGTAAAAGGAACATTCTATAGGATAAACTCTACACTAAGAAATAAAGCAAGTCTATTTTTTTTAAATGAAGTCACATCATGTACCATTTCTGATCACAATGGACTGAAGCTGGAAAATAATAAGACACTCTAGAGAGTTTGCAAACACATGATGACTGAACAAAAATATTGAATAAATAAAGGGTCATAGAAAAAATGAAGAGGGAAATTTTAAAATTCCTTGAAACAAATTTCAATAAAATAGCAGAGGAAATCTTTGTGATACAGCAAAAGCAGTGTTAAGGGGAAAGATTATAGCAATTACTCTTCAGCAAAAACAGTGTTAAGGGGAAAGATTATAGCAATTACTCTTCACATCAAGAATTTGGGAAGATATCAGTATATGAACTAAAAACAAATCTCATGGACATGGAAAAATAAGCACAAATTAGATGCCAAATTAGTAGGAGAAAAATAATAAAAATAAGAGAAAAAACTAACAAAATAGAAACCAAAAAATGATGCAGAAGATCAGTGAAATAGAGTCATTGTTTTCTGAAAAAAAAAAATAAGCAAAATCAATAAAGCACTGGACCACCTAATGAAAAATGCAGAATATCCACATTAATAAACAGTAGAAATGTAAAAGAGTTCTTTCAACTGATGGTGCTGATATAAAATAATCATTAAATTGTTACAAATAGCTATATGGCAGCAAATGTATAGATTTCTGGATACATAAAATCTACAAAAATTCAGGCATGAAGATTCAGGAATTTTGAATAGACAAATAACCAAGATGGAGGCAGAATCAATAATAAAGACTCTCACAATAAATAAAAGCTCAGGACTGGATGGCTTCAGTGCTAAATTTTACCAAACTTTTAAAGAGCTAATCTAAATTCATCTTAAACTATTTGAAACACTTCAAAAAGGGAAGGTCAAAAAAGGCTCTGCCTCATAGAGGGATACTCATTACACCTCATGGCTCTGTGGTGTCAATGTATTTTTCATTTGTTGAAAAAAATATTGAATGAATACTATGTCTACATAAACTTTTTTAACATAAGCAACAAAAACAAACAATAAAGTTGATGTACATTCTAAGAAATAAATGTTTTAACTAATGTACAGTATATAGATTTTATGAGCAAAATTTAGTAATGCAATATGAGAAATAACACAGTGACAAATCAGAATAGTAGTATTTGGTATAAAAAGATTTTCCACTACACTTAAAAAAGATAAATTTCTTAATATATTGAATCAAGGAATAATGAAATCATTTTTGAAAATGAACTTAAAGGAATCAAGAACTATATTTTAGAAAATTTCTAAAACCAAAGGTCAATTTACATTCTATAAATTCTGTTAAAAAGTATATATGAAGGAATTTGGTGAAAATAGTTAATTACAATTAATTTTGAAGTGAAATCAAAAGTAAAAATAAATCCATATAAAACAACAAGAGATCATTCCACTTACTGGAATAATTTTAAGAGAACGTGTGCCAGTGACTACATTTAGGGAAATGTCTGTGAATGATAACTTTGCAATCATAAAAGTCAACTAAGGTTAAAATATATAACTTTGAAGGTGTGAAAGATTAAACTTACCCTAGATAGATCAGAGATACCATGTACATGAATGTTGCCAGGACATATATCAGAATTTTGAGTGACCTGATCACATCACAATGAAAAACATCAAGCAAGATTTCCACAGGGTCATAGTAGTAGGTCTCATATAAAAGAGGATATATATATATATATATATATATATATATATATATATATATAGGAGAGAGAGACAGAGAGAGAGAGAGAGAGAAAGAGAGAGAGAGAGAAGCAAATTCAAACACAACAACAAAAACAAAGAGACATGTTCACTATATTAAATATTGTCCTAAAATTCTAAGTAGAAGTGAAAAACTTGGTTGGAGTAATATAGAGTAATTAGCAGACATAAAGATATTTGGTGAAAAATAGTCCGTTACAAAAAATTTTAACATATATTTCAGGGCATGGTGCTGTGGTGTAGTAGGCTAAGCCCCACCTGTGGTACTGGCATTCCAGATGTGTGCTGGTTCATGTCTTCGCTGCTCCTCTTCTTTTTTTTTTAACTTTTATTTAATAAATATAAATTTCCAAAGTACAGCTTATAGATTACAGTGGCTTGCCCCCCAGTAACTTCCCTCCCACCCACAACCCTCCCATCTCCCACTCCCTCTCCCATTCCATTCTTCATCAAGATTCATTTTCAATTATCTTTATATACAGAAGATCACTTTAGTATATATTAAGTAGATTTCAACAGTTTGAACCCACACAGAAACACAAAGTGTAAAGTACTGTTTGAGTACTAGTTATAGCATTAATTCACATTGGACAACACATTAAGGACAGAGATCATACATGGGGAGTAAGTGCACAGTGACTCCTGTTGTTGACTTAACAAATTGACACTCTTGTTTATGATGTCAGTAATCATCCCAGGCTCTTGTCATGAGTTGCCAAGACTATGGAAGCCTTTTGAGTACGCCAACTTTGATCTTGTTTAGAAAAGGTTATAGTCAAAGTGGAAGTTCTCTCCTTCTTTGATGGCCCATTCTTTCTATTGGGATCTCACTAACAGAGATCTTTCATGTGGGTCTTTCTTTGCCAGAATGTCTTGGCTTTCCATGCCTAAAATGCTCTCATGGGCTCTTCAGCCAGATCCGAATGCCTAAAGGTCTGATTCTGAGGCCAGAGTGCTGTTTAGGACAACTGCCATTCTATGAGCCTGCTGTGTATTCCACTTCCCATGTTGGATCATTCTCTCCCTTTTATATTCTATCAGTTAGTATTAGCAGACACTAGTCTTGTTTATGGGATCCCTTTGACTCTTAGACCTATCAGTGTGATCAATTATGAATTGAAATTGATCACTTGGACTAGTGAGATGGCCTTGGTACATGCCACCTTGATGGGATTGAATTGGAATACCCTGGCATGTTTCTAACTCTACTATTTGGAGCAAGTCAGATTGCGCTGCTCCTCTTCTAATTCAGCCTTCTGCAATGGCCTGGGAATGCAGTAGAGAGAATGGGCCAAGTACTTAGGCTCCTGAACGTGTTTGGGAGACCCAGGAAAGCTCTTTGCTCTTGGCTTTGGATTGGTCCTGCTCCAGCTGTAACAGTAATTTGGGAAGTGAATAGTGGATGGAAAAAAAAATCTCTCTGTCTATATGTAACTAAATGTACCTCTAAAATAAATAACTTTAAAAAATATTCTTAATTGGAGTCCCTTAAATCATGATGAGATGTTTCCATTTTACATGGTATGTTACAGGAATTACAGCAATGTCTAGAAATCATGATAGAAAATGTCAAACACAAATGGTAAAAATCTGAAAAAGGTAAAAATATAATTGGAATGGGAGAATGAATACAACTGAGCTAAGACTCTGAAGTATATACATGAAATTTTCCAGGAGAACTTAAAGATCTTTAAGCAATCTAATGAACTCACAATGAAAATGCAAACCAATATTGACACAGGGTCTTAGTATCACAACTGTCTTACTAGGATGTTAGTGATATACAGGTTATAGCAATCCATTAAAAATAAAATAAAAAGTGATACATCTGTTATAAAATCATGTGTTGTGATTACTAACAAAAATAAAAATGGATAATGTATATATGTAATTATGTATATATGGAATAATGTATATATGTAATTATGAAATAATTACTATGAGAAGTAATAAGTAATTTGAAAGGGGGATTAATGGTGTGAAAAACAGAAATAGGGAAATTACCGATAAATAGTTCAACACCATTACATCAATATTAGAAAATATGAAAAAATTTCAGAAATTTAAATAATACAAAGATCATGTCATGTTCTACATATCTTGAATCACAGTGTTGAATTTTTAAAATCAAGGGCAAAATTTAGAGTTCCATAAACATCCAAAAACTACAAAATCATGTTACCTGCTACATGAACTAACATGCCTTTGAGAAACTGTACATGACAGTTCCAGAAGCCTACAGAATGTGAGTGTGTTGATGCCTTCACAAAAAGTTAAACAAGCTAAGCACATAGTGTTTGGCTGGCTCAGATTAAAATATTAAAATATATACTGGTGGATTGGTGCTGTGGCATTGTGGGTGAAGATGTTGCCTGCAGTGCCGGCATTCCATATGGGTGCAGAATTATGTTTCAGCTGTCCCACTTCTGATCCAGCTCTGTGCTGTGGCCTGGGAATGCAGAAGTAGATGGCCCAAGTTCTTGGGCCCCTACACCTGCATGGGGGACCCAGAAGAAGCTCTTGGCTCCTGGTTTCAGATTGGCTCATCTCCAGCCATTGTGGCCAATTGTCGAGAGAACCAGTGGATGGAAGACATCTCTCTCTCAGTCTCTGACTCTCCTCTCTCTGTGTAACTGTGATCTTCAAATAAATAAATAAACATTTAAATATATATGTACATTTATATATGTATATATAGGTAATAGATATAATTTAAAAAGTAATGCAATTGTAAAAAGCCTATTATTATCACTGTAAGAAAAAATGAATGACTTGGGAGGAAAAATAAAAATAAGCTAATATAGACCAAATGACAAGAGCACAGATCATTTCAATTGCATTAAAAATAAATGTTAAGAAATCCAACATAGTTATTCCAAACATACCATCTATCACAGAAGTAAAATAAGCATGTCCAGGGAAGGTGTTCTGGTGCAGTGGATTAAGCCACCAATGGGCATGCCCTCATCAAATATTGTGGTGCTGGGTTAGAGTACCATCTGTTCTGCACTACTGATCCAGCTTCCTGCTAATGTACCTTGAAAGAAGATAATGGCCTAAATAACTGGTTTCATGCCATCCCCATCAGAGGTCTAGATGGAGTCCTGGATCCTGACTTGGGCCTGGCTCAGCATGAGTTGCTGTGGCAAAAATTAGGTGGGCAACAAATACATAGAATTTCCCTCCTCTATCTATCTTTTCTACTGTTCAGTTAAAATAAAACTTTAAAGAAGATAAAAGGCTTAACTCTGTAGAAATATGCCACTTTCAATAATAAAAGATAAATTTAGATCCCCAAAAACATCAACAAAATCTGAAAAATGTTATATATAAATGGTTAATGCCAGGTCTCACCTTAAATTTCTCTGAAAAAAGTACGTACACAAATGTGAGGTAAAGTTACAATTTCACAGGGTTGATAACATCAGAATGAAAAAGGTAACATGGAAGGCTCTGGCTTCTATATACTTATGACACACAAAGGCAGTAGGTAAAATGTCAAATGCAGAAATACAAAATGATAGGGTGATGAAGATGTAATAAAATATATATTGTGATCACTGTGAGAAAAATAAGCAATTTGGAAAGCAACAGTGGGGACTGAAGTTCCGGTTTAATGGGTCAAGATACCATCTGTGATGCCAGCATCCTAAATGGGTACCAAATGCTCCACATTTGATCCAACTCTCTGCTAATGACCTGAGAAAAGCTGTGATAGAGGTCCTAAGGGCTTATACCTTTGCCACCCTCGTGGGAGACCCAGGTGAAACTCCTAGACTTCAACCTGGACCAGACTTGGCTGTTGCAGCCATGCAGGAAGTGAACCAGCAGATGGAAGGTCTCTCTCTCTCTCTCTCTCTCTCTCTCTCTCTCTCCGTCTTTCCCTCCTTGTAGCTCTGATTTTCAAAAAGTAAAACTTTTAAAAATAGGAACGAGGTGTGAAAAACAAATTTCAGGTAAGGTGCTAAAAACAGTCCATTATAATTGAATTAAAAGGGTAAAACAAATTAAATCTTTTCCAGGAAACATAAATTAAGAATATATGATGCCACTTACCTGAATAACAACAAAGAAAATGTAACACATATATTCTATTGTAACTGTCAGAAACCAAAGGCAAAGTTTTGTAAAAAATTAGAACAAGCAAAAATATATTACTGAAAATCTGTGTGCGTGATAGCTTTAGCATTATTACTTTGTGAAGAAATGAGTAAGCTGGTAACAATCATAATAAAGTCACAACCAATTATAAAGGCATTTGCTGAAAAATAAATCATTAAAATGGGAAAAATAAAGGGAAGGTAAAAAACCACATTTCCTTTAAAATAATCATAAATGAAATATGATACTACATGGGACAACTCAATTGGGTTATTTAAAAGTTATTTAAAAAATCATAGGAAATACAAAGTCCCCCAATAGTTGAGGAAATATTTAAAAATTTTCAACAAGAAAACGTGGATAATTGGTGAGACCAAAGATGGCTATAAGATTTGTGTAAATGAAGATTGTCAGGACAACTTATAGTTTTGATATAAATGATGATATTATATTGAAAAAGGATATTAGAACATGAATAAGACATATGACATCAAAGACAAAATTGAAGAATCAGAAACATTATGAAATAAAAATATGGCAAATATACACAATGGAATACTTCTCAGTCTGGAAAAAAGAATGTAATTCCATCTTTTACAACAAAACGGATGCAACCTGAGACCATGACCATTATGCTTAGTGAAACAACCCAGTGAAACAAAAAGCAATAGATGTTTTCTCTTATATGTGGTAGTTAATATAGAATACAAAAAAAACACAATACACAAGACTGAAATTGACATCATGTTATAATCATTGTTTATAGCCATTCTTATGTCCTATGGAATAATGTTTTTCTACTACTTTTTACTTGTTGAATATTATGGTTAGTGGTGTATTAAGTCTTTGATTATAAGTACATTTTAATTGTTATTGCAAAATTAAAGAAAAAAGGGAAGAAAAAAGGGGGAATTGAGGGAGAGGAAAAAGTGTGGTAATATTCCTGGAATTGTATCAATAAGCCACATGAAATCTGTTCTTTTAAAATCAATTAAAGTTTAAAAAGAAATGAAATTCATTTATAATTGCTCTGAGAAGAATTGAGTAATTTTAGTTGGAACAGAAATTTTGTGAATAAGAAATATGAGACATTACTCTAAAACAGACCAATACAAGTACATTGAAAAAAGGAAAACAAAAAATATATTTCAGAAAAGATAAAGAACAAATATCTTACCACAATTATCTTATTTTTTTTCTTTCTTAATCACTATTACCTTACAGGAAACATGTATCTAGGAGTATTCTATCAAAACTTTCAAAAATTGGAGTTCCAAATAATCAGAAATTGTAAACATTTGCTAACTGCAAGAATGAAATTTCAGAATTATCAGATAAATCTAGGATGTCTCAGAAATATGTGTCCATGATGGTTGCCAGCAAAAATCATAGTATTAGGATGGTGTTGATGATATAATGAAAAAGCCAGTCATGATGACCATGCATTCATAGGGCCAGGACTGGCATATAGTACCAAGTCAGAGATATGTAACTGTTGGGTGTAAACTTAAATGCAAAAGAAAATAAGAAAAGATATTATGAAATAAAATATATTATGATTACTATGAGAAAAATGAATAGTTTTCAGTAGCAATGATAGAATGCCAAGAAGATAAAGAATCTGTTGAAAACTAGACTATTGGGGCTGGCATTGAGACATAGTGGGTAAAGTCACTGTCTGTAGTGCTGGCATCCCATATGGGTACTAGTTCAAGTCCTCGCTGTTCCACTTCTGATTCAGCTTTCTTTGCTAAGAAATCACTAGATGATGGACCAATTCATTGGCCCCTGCACCCATGTGGGAGACCTGGAAAAGTCACTTGGCCTGTGGATTCAATCTGGTTTGGCCATGGCCATTTCAGGCATTTGAGGAGTGAACCAGGATGAAAGATCTCTCTCTCTCTCTCTCTCTATATATATATATATATATATATATATTTCTCTCTCTCTCTCACATTCTCACTCTCACTCTTTCTTCCTCTTGTACTGTAACTCTGCCTTTTAAATAAACAATTTTTAAAAATTATACTATTATAATTAATGTAAAAAATAAATGAAATTTTTTCAAGAAATGTAAATCAAAGAAAACAACACCCTGCAAGAATTAAAAATTCAGGTAAGATATCGGTGTTTAAAACTAACCTACTGACATTTTCCAAAAAATCAAAAGATATGTCACAGTTCCATAAAATCACAATTACCAAGAAATATGATACCCTGAAGAGGGCAATGACCAGATTCTCCTAAAATGCCTCTGAAAAACTGTGTACATGAAAGTTCCCAGAACTGCTTATACAATATTGTGGCCTCTGATAATCTCATAAGGAAAACACTAGGCAAGATGGCATGAGGTTCACAGTGGTAGGATTTGCAGAGAATATATTACTAAAGATATGCATAGGTGATAGTTACAAGAACAAATAGAAAAAATTAAATAAGGATGGTGATGTTATGACATCAAATATACTGTAAGAAACAATAATTTCAGAGAAACACTGGTAGAAAATCTAGTAGATATAAGTATTTTGCTGAAAAATATATGACTACAATTATCCTCAAAAGTAAAATGTATGTTACATGGTGTTACAGAATGGAAATAAAAGATCAAACAAGTTAGAAGCAAAAATCCAAAAAAGGCAGTGTCAGTAGCTATTCTAATGCAACTCTCATATATTAATATTAAAGATAGAATCCTCCAAAATTCAGATAAGTTAAAAATATGTTGCATGGGAGCTAGCACCATGAAACAGGAGGTAACGCTGCCATCTGTGAAACAAGCATCCCATGTTGGTGCTGGTTCCTATCCTTGGTGCTTCACTTTTGATTCAGCTCTGTGGTTAATGGCCTAAGAAAAGCAGTGGAATATACACCAAGTGATTGGGCCTCTGCCACTCATGAGGGAAATGGGAAGAAACTCCTGGCTCCTGGCTGCAGCCTGGCTCACCCAGACATTGCAGCAAGATGCAGAGTCAACCAGAGATATCAGAGCTGTATCTCTCCTCTCTGCAGCTCTTTCAAAGAAGTAAACAAATCCTTAAAAAAGAAAACAAGAAAAGGTGCTTTAAAAATGCATTACGTGTATAGTGTGAATTATCAGGGATGCCAAGATTTCTCAAATATATGAACATCATTGTTGTCATTACAACTTAAATAATTTTATTTTAGTTCATGACCAAACAGTCAAAATTCAAATTGTTTATAGGTCCACAATGGGCAAATAAACAGACTAAGATATTAAAAAAAAAAAAAAACACAGGTAATGGTAATATGAAAGATGGAACATAAACTTATTGGATATTTCAGAAAATAAAAGATTGTTATTAAGTGAGTAGAAATGAGTATTATAGTGAGAGAAATAATAGAGTGATAAAAGACATGGAAAATTGGTGATAAACATATTACTAAAAACTTTAAAAAAGAAAATACTCAAGAAAAGAAAATCAAAGACAACGACACCACAATAGTCTTCATTTTCTTTAGCTTTCACAATTAAAGGGAAATTTAGAGTCCCATAAACATCTGTAAAATGTACAAAATATATTACCTTGTAGTGGTGAATGATTAACACAGTCTAAAGTGTCTCTGATAAACTGTACTTGAATGTTGCCAGGACACCTTCCAGAACTTAGAAAGCTGATGACCTCACAATGTAAAACCCAAGCAAGATAGCCACCATTTCACTGGGCAAATTCTAACTTAAACTAGGATTTTAAAGATACATCCATGTGGTAGGTAGAAAGTCAAATACCAAGAAATTCAAATATGCTGCAAATATTATGAAGTGTAAAGAAATATACTGTGATTACTGTGAGAAAGAATGAATAATTTCCTAGAAACAATACTAATGACAGGAGATAAGAGAAACTTTTAAAAAATAGCCCATAAAATACATTAAATCTGTATAGGTAGCTGTTACATATTCAAAGACAGCAACAACACATAAATGTTGCAGATGTTTTAAAATAAACTATGTTAATTATCATGAGAATGAATGATTAATTTTGTAGGAACATCTGATTTAAAATGAAAAAGCAGGATTATGTATTTTCTGTCCGTTCAGAATTTAATTGATGTTAGATGTTAATCACATCTATAAAATATCTACATAGCAACATCAATAACAGTGTTTGGCCAAATACAGCACAACAGTGCAACTAAGTTGATCGATTTGAATTGTTGATTATAATAGTCTACTTGTCAATACAGAATTCATAACATATCCTTAAATCAAATATAAACATTAAATAAAAGTTCTTCTTCCATGTCAAAAACTAAAACTATACTTAAGACCAAAAACAATGCTTGTCATTCTGCTTTATCTCATGGGAAAAATTTTATTTCTAGTTAGTGTACAAAACACAATATTCCACTCAATTACTGTCACCATGTGAGTTACACCAAATAAGCAAGATCTAAACAAAACATTGCAAACCTCATTAAACTCATCTAAGAATGTGAGAGGTGAACTGTATCAAGGTTGATGGCTTCCATGTGAGTACTTATGCTGGGATCCAGTGACCAGGTTAGGCTGGGAAACATTCTTATAAAAAAGGCTCCTTATTGGGCTACCAAGAAAGAAGACTGACAGTAGGTAGACTTTCAAAATGTAGCATATTTTGCACTACTCAAACTATTTTGCTTGGTAAAAATCAGGCCTACTGAGCTTTAAAATGGATATAAATATGGAAATGATTTTGTAGTAGTTCTGAGCTGTGGGTTGTAAAATCACAACTTGGATTAAAAAACCAGAGAGATATTCTGGTAGCAGAGATATTCCTGGTGAGAAAATGCTCTCTGGATTTCATGGCTATCCTTGATACGATCATAACACAGAAAATATACATGTTCTCAAGAAAGAACATATTATCTATGGCAAGGAAATATATACCATTAGAAAACTAGCTCTGGGTTTGCTCCCGGGTTCTAGTAAGGACTGGGTATTTGACTATGCTGGGTCACGGGACTATGCGGACAAAGATGTATTCTGTCAGAACTACTAAGTTCTAAAGAAGAGTGACTATAGCAGCAATAAGTGGAAAGATGTATCATAGCTCAGGCTACAGCAGGCCCAGAAGGCATAAGTATACTGACAAACAGTGGGCCTCACCTCCCTTAGTATTAGTGATTTTACAGAGACTACCATATGACTGTCAGAGAAAGTAAAAAAAAAAAAAGCAGCTGACTCTTGTTCATTGGCTTAGCGAGTTAATGTCAGTTGAGAGTATATGGATAACAGTAGCACCCTGTTAAGGAACCTGTAAGGTAGTGGTGTAAGTAAATCTCTGAGTATTATACCTGATCTAATACATGGAGAAAATATGATCAGAAACATTGAGAATTATAGTTTCTCAGGACATAATAGTTTACCTGGTTGATCAGAAGATTGAAAACTTTAGATTTGTACCATGGATTTTTGAGAAGGATACGTGAAATGTGCCTATCAGAATGGCTATAATGTGTGGTCATTATACTGCTTTCTAATAATGACTAGATAGTGAATATGAAAGAAGAAACAGTAAGCACCCATGTAGACAGAATGATGTGAGCCATTTGTTTCAACAGGCCTCTGCCACTGCCCAGTCCCATTTATTACACAGTGGATACAAATATACAGTGACCATGGTGGCTCAAATCATAGACTTATTAAACACAGATCTAGTAGCATAGGCTAACATTCAATAATGTTGGCCCAGGGGCTGCCACTGCTGTTTGGACATTCTGCCAAAGGGACTAGCACATGCTCTATGCTTCACTATTTCATGAGGTGACCATCAAGGTAGTTGATGAAAACTGATCGTAAGATCGAAGTCGGCGAACCCTAAAGGCTTCCATAGCCTTGGCAACTCATGACCAGAGCCTGGGGAGATTACTGACGCCATAAACAAGAGTGTCAAATTGTTAAATCAACATCAGGAGTCACTGTGTACTTACATCTCATGAGGGATCTGTCCTTAATGTGTTATCCAATGTGAAATAATGCTATTACTAGTACTGAAACAGTATTTTTGCACTTTGTGTTTCTGAGTGGGTGCAAACTGGTGAAATCTTTACATAGTATATATTGAATCGATCTTCTTTATATAAAGATAATTGCAAATGATTAAAAAATCTTGGTGTTAAACTGGAAATTGCATAGACAATCAATTTTTAAAAAAAAAATCATGTAGGATCTCTGTCCTTAATGTGCTGTACATTGTGAATTAATACTATAACTAGCACTCCAACAGTATTATCATTTTGTGTCTCTATGCGAGGGCAAACCGTTGAAATCTTTATGTAATATGTACTAAATTGATCTTCTGTGTATAAAGAGAATTGAAAATGAATCTTGATGTGGGCGGAGGGCGGGAGGGAGCGGGAGAGGGGAGGGTAGGGGGAGGGAGGGAGGTTGTGGGGGGGGGGAGCCATTGTGATCCATAAGCTGTTCTTTGGAAATTTATATTCTTTAAATAAAAGCTTTATATATATATAAAGAAAAAAAGAAAACTGATCGATTTGATTGGAATTTCTGTATATAGATTAAATCAAAGCTTGCCTTTTCTCCTTGCAGGTCATCAGTCATCACTATTATATGAAGAATCACTGAGATTTAATTCCCAGACATGAGATTATAAATACAATGAGTATACAATTTCCTATGAATATGAATCTCATTTTACTTCAAATAACATGAGGCAGGTGACTAAATAATGACATCCACTCTTTCTATCATCCATGCCATCACCCAGAATTTGTCATCCTGATAGAGCATCAACATGAATCCAGATGTCGTGGTTCTGTGAGACTTAAAGGTAGCATCATCATGTGGGTCACTCTATATCTTTGAAATTAATGGATTTTCAAGGTACTGACAGGTTATTATGTAGAAGGAATTGGTCCATGAAATAAGAATGCATGAAGGAGTATCGGCTTATCATCATCACTCACACATGGCATTTTTGTTCTTTTGCTCTCCAGAATTTTAATTTATGTGGCCTAGATGTTCTCAATCCCAGTGTAGGAATGCTTCTACAGGGAGGAATGTAGGAGTTCAATGAATTTTAATGTATGCCTGCTGCCATGGCACTTTGAGCCCCCTTTTGTCTCAGAAGACCTACTGGCAAGAAAAGCTTTTATCTTGGCAAAAGTAAAAGACTCTGAACTTGTAATGGGTGGTGAAAACAAGATTTTTCCTGCCTTGTTGGATATTTATAATCTTATCACAGGCCAAACAACTTTATTAACTTAAAAATTAGCCAGTTATAGATTTATTGATTTATTGAATTTTGAGTTCTGTCTGTGGTTGCCTAATGATTTACCAAATGATTTTAAAGGCCTCATAGAACCAGTGGGCCATAGGTTCCCCACTTCTGATAACAGAAAAGTATTGCATCTCAGATCAGCACAGCCCCAGCTCTTATAGCCAATTGGGAATTGAATCAGCAGATCTCTCCCTCTCCCTCTGCCTCTCCCTCTGCCTCTCCCTCTGTGTAACTCTAAGTTTCAAGCAAATAAATAAATCTTAAATAATAAATAAAGTGAAGCATCTGAATTGAAGGCTGGATTGTATATACACGTTGGGAAATCTTTGGTGTAGAAAGTTGAAGTCATAAAACCAAATGACTGAGAATTGAAAAGAATCTTCATTCCGGCATTGAGGAAATCCCACAATTAATATTTTGGAGGAACATATTACCTTGAGAAAGAGAGGCAGAGGGAATAACAAAAGATAAATGATGGATTTAAGAAGCTAAACAGAAAAAAGCTTTATAAACAATTAGGTGTATAGGAGCAGCTTATATTACTGAGAATTCAAGTAAGGTGAGGATGATGGATGTCCACTGCATACCATGTGTTCAGTAGTGATTACAATTATTTCACAGGAAAAACAGAACAAATATGAGATGGAATTGGATTTCTGCATCTCTAGGTTTGACAATTAATGGGAACAATTAGAATAGTCAGGTATTGAGATAGTTAACTCTAAAGGAGAGGGAAGAAATAAACTTTGTGAAAGAATATGTTAAGTATCTGCCACAGCTGTGGCACAACAGGTAAAGCCGCCGCCTGCAGTGCCTGCATCCCATATGGCATTTGTAGAAGTCCTAACTGATCCATTTCTGATCCAGCTCTCTGCTATGGCCTGGGAAAGCAGTAGAAGATAGCTCAAGTCCTTGGGCCCCTGCCCCCAATGTGGGAGACCCAGAAGAAGCTCCTGGCTTTTGGCTTTGGATCAGCTCAGCTGAGGATATTGTGGCCAATTGGGAAGTGAACCAGCAGATGGGAGATCTATCTCTCTCTGATTCTCATTCTCTCTCTATGTAATTCTGATTTTCAAATACTTATATAAATAAGTCTTTAAAATATGTTAAATAGAAAATTATGCATTCATTGACTTATTTTGATTTCTATACAATTTTTGTTGAAAATTTACTTTTTATGTCAAAGGTCAAGTTACAGAGAGGCAAAGGCAGAGAGAGGTCTTCCATCCACTGGTTCATAGCACCCAGAGTTTGGATAAACTGAAGCTAGGAGACAGGAGTTTCTTCCAGGTCTCCCATGTGGGTGCAGGGGCCCAAGGACTTGGGTATCTTCTACAGCTTTTGCAGACCAAGGCAGAGACCTGAATCAGAGCTGAAATGTAATGAGATGAGAAATGGATCCCCCAAAACTAGGGAATGAGATGAAATGGGAGTAGTTCACAGAAGGATTTTTTATATATATTATGAAAGTGAAAATAAAGAAAAATAATATTGTGGTGTATATATACAAAATAGTACATCAGAAAATTACATTTTATTTTTTCTTCTTTTTATTTGTTGAATTATTTACTTAATGTAGGATTAATCTTACAAGTGTAAAATAAATGGAAAGTAGATCATCATAATAATGAAAAGAAAGAATAAGCAAAGGAGGAGGATGGAGGGTGGAATCATGACAGGAGGGCGATTAGGGTGGGAAGTATAACTATGCTCCTAAATCAGTATATATAAAATAAATAAAATTTGGTCACTTTAAAATATTTAGTTATAAAAAAGGAGTAATACATTTTAAAAAGTGTTATTTTAAATATAACTTGGAACTGAAAAAAAGCTTTAAATGTCAATAGAAGAAGTACATTAGAGACATTTCAAACTGTGCCATTCACAACTATGTGATGACATGAGGGATTAGATGAATCCCTATTTATTTCCCATTGTGATTTATTTGAATGAAAAGCATTTTCATTATCTGAAAAGTGAGTTTTTCCTATTGTCTATAATTATCTATGTCCTTAGTTACTGAGAAAAGCTGGAAATATGAATGCCAACATGTATCCATGCTCTTTATTTTTTCCAAATTAAAGAGACTAAATGTACATTCGAATCCTAAAACTAAAGTATTAGAACTAGGTTACATTCCTTCAAACTCAAATGAATTATTCCGTGTAGTTCCCCATATAATACTCATCATAAATAATGCCATAAAACATTGAGTTAGAAAAAATCTCAAGGCAGTTCTGCATTATAGGACATTCCCTGTGTTTATTATCAAAATGCAGTGTATCTGTTATAAAGATATTCTTTTTTCTGCAACTATCCAATAGGTACTGGATTATTCCTTGGAGATCACTGAATCAACTCAAATGAAACCTTCAAATACATTTCAAGGAATGTCTCCTACATGGAAACTAGTGAGGAACTGATAGAATTAAGGGAGACTCTAAAAGGCAGACCTTGCAAAAGGTACATACTAAAGTGTAGGAATGGATTTTTACAGCAGGAACTGGGCTCGAAGCAACTTCTATTCATGGTTCTCATACAAATAAAGAAACTGGATCACAGCCCATCTGTACACAATGAATTGTTCTTGATCAACACTACCAGTAGCCCTGAGATAGGGAATCAGCTAACGATGCAAAGGGAAACAGAGCTCCACATTTTCAAAAGAAACTGGCAAGTGAGGAAAGGAGGAAAAACAAGACTCTACTCTCTTGATTGAAAACAAAAGGTTAGGCTGGATATGTAATACCAAGATGTCATTGAGAAGAGGACTAAGAATAAAATAATGGCCGGTGCCATGGCACAATAGGCTAATCCTCTGCCTGCAGCACTGGCACACCAAGTTCTAGTCCTGGTCGGGGCACCAGATTCTGTCCTGGTTGCTCCTCTTCCAGGCCAGCTCTCAGCTATGGCCCAGGAGTGCAGTGGAGGATGGCCCAAGTCTTTGGGCCCTGCACCTGCGTGGGAGACCAGGAGAAACACCTGGCTCCTGGCTTCAGATCAGCTCAATGCACCAGCTGCAATGTGCCAGCCACGGCAGCCATTGGAGGGTGAACCAATGGCAAAATGAAGACCTTTCTCTCTGTCTCTCTCACTATCCACTCTGCCTGTCAAAAAAAATTTTTTTAAAAATAAAATAACAAGTTGCATGACTGATATTGTACCTTCTAAAAAGTAGGTTTAAATTTTTTGCTTTGGTTTATATTTACATGCTTGATGCTTTTCAGATATCATATAGTACGAGTTGTGCATATAATCAAAGCCTGAGATCAATTTTTACAGCTGTGATAAATCACTGGGAAATGCAATGTGCATATTTCCCATCTTTCATTAGCCTATACTTCAAAGTTTTCCAAGAGAAAAGTAATTTCTATTGTTTTTCCTAGGAGGTAGGTATATAAGAGAAAATATAAAAACTAGGTTATTGTCAATATGTAGGGAATTTTCCCATTAAAATCCAAATGAAAATAAACCTTCCTATTTCTCATATCCAAAACTTTGCAGAGTTTGGCAATGCTAATGTTCTTCTAATTATTAACTCTCACATTCTGATTTAAAACTGGTGACTCAATTTGCATCTGTTGTGTACAGGATATTGTTGATATATTTTACTAACACATATGTGGCTATAAGAATTTTCTTTCTCATAGAAATAAAAAAAACTAAGTGAATCTATTCCTATATTTAAGGTGCTTCCTCCCACTCTCTATACTTTATGTATGTCAATGTCTAGGAAATGTTTTCCCTAGTAACCAAAGGGAGCTCTTTACTTAGTGACTATAACTCAGTCTTAAAGTGTTAGGCATCTATTTTGACAAAAAGCACAAATTAAAAAAAAATCAATGGAAATTTAAGTAAAAACATGTTAAACTAATGGCAATTTTGTTACTAAATAGAAGTCTTTCTAGAGTTTTCCCACTTGGAGATTTTGGCATCTTGTTACACACTAGATTCTCCTATAATTAGTTACAATGAGAATAAATTACCATTTATTGTAGATGCTACTTTAAGAAGTTTTGCTAGGGGCTGGCACTGTAAGCCTCTACCTGTGGTGCCAGATCCCATATGGGCACTGGTTCAACTCCCAGCTGCTCCTCTTCCAACCCAGCTCTCTGCTGTGGCCTGGGAAAGCAGTTGAAGAAGGCCCAAAGGTTTGGGCCCCTGGACCAGCATAGGAAATGTGGAAGAAGCTCCTGGCTTCTTGCTCCTGGATTTGGATTGGCTCAGCTCCAGCTGTAACAGCCATAGAAGGAGTGAACCAGTAGATAGAAGACCTTTGTCTCTGTCACTGTCTCTCCCTATCTGTAACTCTCTCTGTCAAATAAATAAATAAAAATCTGAAAAGAGTTATGCTAAAGAGGTAGTTTCCCTTTCCAAATTCTTTCACTATTAATTGCAACTGCTATAGCTCACATCTCAGCAGTATCTAGAGCTGAAATATTTAATGATTAAAATCAAAGTAGTAAAAAAGATTACCTCTTTTTGCCACAATTGATGGGAAATGGCTCACATAGATGGCAAAGATAATGAAAAAGTGATTCCCTTCAATAGAAACCTATTTGCTGTAACATCAACTAATTATAATTGCTCATTTTAAAAGAATGGGATATCTGCATTCTGATTTCCTGCTTAGTTGTTGAATTACTTCATATATAAACTTTAAACATCTATTGAATTAATTTTTATTAACTGTTAACACTCATTTTTAAGATTCATCTATTCATTTGAAAGTGTTACAATAACAGAGCAAGTGGAGATAGGAGAGGGAGGAAGAGAGAGGGAAAGACAGACAGACATATTTATCATCCAATGGTTCATTCACCAAAGACTGGAAGGACAGGCTGGGCCAGGCCAAAGCCTGGAGATGGAATATTCTTCTGCCTTTCTGTACCTTTGCCTTTCAAATAAATAAATAAAGTAAATCTTAAGAAATATTTCAGACATGGGAGTGCACACATCTCTATTGCTACATGCAGGTCTACTGTTGTATCTTGAAATCAACCATAAACAATATGTAAAGAATAAGCATGCCTGTGTTCCAATTGTCCCTGTTTCTTACTGACAATCTGTTCTAGCAAGATACTTGGTGTCATTAGCTGAAGATCACTGTATTTACCATTCCTTAGTTTATCATTTATCTACACACAATGATTATTAGAGTTTCAATTAGGAACACTACTAATAGAATGGAACAATCATAATACTCTGTAATAGAGCTTGGTATATGCATCTGTTTATGTGTCAGGTATGAGAAGGCAGAATCATATGTAGATCTTTCAACAGTCCCAACTGGACAAGACGAAGTCTTCTGGAGCTATACTAAACTGACTATTGCTCCTGCTCTTGGTCCTCTGTGCTGCTACTTAATCAGCCTTGTTCCTGTGCTGAATGGGGATCCTGTTCCAATACTCCTATTCTCTTGTTTCTATCCACTTGGCATTGTTCATCCCAGCATCTTGTTTCTAGACCTGACCTCATTGTCTCTAGTCAATGATCTCATGACATACAAAATCTTCATAAATACTTATGCTCTGGACAGTATATATATATTTCATTTAAAAAATGAAACATCAGCACTTCTGTTGTTCTCTATTCCTGAGACAACCTTCTGTTGTTTATACAGTTGGCATAATTGTACAAATACTTTAAAACCTGTAAATTGTTATATTTCTGAATTTTCCTATACAAATCTCCTCTCCACATAATACAAATAAGAAATTTACAGGTATGTAACAAAATTAGCATTTGAAAAGTTAAACTCAAGTATTATTAAAATAAAATGTATGTACCTCCTGGTTAAGAAAATACTTAAAAAACACAATTTGAGAAAAATGCAGAAATACAACTATAATAATATTGTGCATTATTCCCTAGTTACTCTAAAGAGAATGAGAATGAAAGTCTAAAGCTAGAAGATACTTGAACACATTTACTGATAAGATGTGAATACCCATACCATAAAGGGAATTTTAGAGCTATAAGACCAGAAAACCAATTAAATGACAGAGACTGACACAGTACATGAAAAACAAGACATAACATACTGTTGCCTCCAAAACTACATTTTAAATATAAAGACATGTGAAGGGGATGGATCTGAGGCCAAGTTTGTCAAAGAACAGCAAATTTTATTCATATTGGAATAAGTTAAAGTGATCTATTTTACAGCATTGTGACACTATTTAATGGGAATATATTCACTGTAAAGTCACTGAGAGATTAAATATTATAGATTGTTTTTATCAAGAATAAATTGCTTTGATAAAGAATACATGTATAATAAAATACAAAGAGAAATCAGCTTGACTTAGCTATTTCACATTGACTTATATATTCCACATATATATTTCTTAAAACCATCTTTTACTGACAAACATATTCAGTCTGGTTAGTTTGAAATATAAAATTAGGTATTTTAAAAGATAAAAAAAATTCAAATGGGTTAAAGTTAT
Source organism: Sylvilagus floridanus (assembly GCA_949820135.1). Lineage (NCBI taxonomy): Eukaryota > Metazoa > Chordata > Mammalia > Lagomorpha > Leporidae > Sylvilagus > Sylvilagus floridanus. Next base: position 11,194,322 of record OX463229.1, read on the forward strand.
GTATAAAGACCATTGCAACACCATTTAAAAGAACAGATTGGGTACAGTCCTATTGACTAATCAGGCCTTAGGTCAGAGAAAATTACCATGGCTACTGAAATTACATAATGATAAAGGAGACAGTTCTCCTTATGTGTATGAACTTAACAGTGCACCAAATTACATGAGGCAAAGATTACAGAATTACAATGAAAAGTATATGCACTAATGATAACTAGCATAAATAAATAGCAAAGTATAAATTCAAATGTTGTAATGAATACTTAGCAGTATATAATAATAGAGAGATGCTATTTAACATTAGAGGGAAAAGATAAATTCTATCACTCCAAATATTGACAAATCACAAGAATAAGTAAATATACCTGCATAAAAGATCAGTAAATTCATATACTGCCAACACATCCTACTAAATTTAACTTGATCCACAACCTACAACCAAATTTTTCCCATCACATAAAAAATCACCATGCATTGTCATGAACAAGAATGACATAGACAACACCTTCAAAAATAAACTTGAAAGAAGCCAAGTCCCCTAGGCAGTTGAATGAGTCCATTTCTAAAGCACAGCTTCAGACAGCAGCACACATGCACAGAAGTCAAAATAGTTCCAGTATAATATCAAAATTGCAATAGAGTAAAAGCCAAGCAAAGTTCCTCTTTGGTAGAAATGGTACAGTAAAAATCACAAAAAAAAAGGAAAAAAGAAAACCAAACCAAACCAAACAGGAAAAAAAAAAGACTTTGCCACTTCTGGGTTCAAAGGTGAATGATATCCAGAAGACATTTGAACTGACCAAGGCCCATTGATCCACCTGGGTGGTACATCCATGGGTCCCTCTGCTCCTATTTCAACTTAGCAGGAAGCAAACACTTCAAGAATCTTCCTTCCTTTTCCACAAACATTATCATCCCATCTAACCAGGTTAAATCCAAGAAAATGAAACACTTATGCACAAATCATAAAACTAATTCCTAAATTGGTAGATTAAAAGGAATTAAATGGCATTAAGATTCTACACGAGATGTGAAAGGGGACCAGCTCAGAGAAGACACCTACTTTATCCCATCTGAATCTCTTGTGAAAATTCAGTTCCCATTATCAGAAATTAAAAAGGGGTTCATTTCAGGGGCCATTAGGTCTCTCCCTCAAGAATGGCTGAAGACACACATAAGTGAGTTCTCCCCAGGGGATCTACTATGAAAGCCAAACTGAGTTGTCA